>CAHIKZ030004034.1:3187500-3242500 GCA_903632075.3 Acanthosepion pharaonis | reverse complement strand
TTTGTAGAGAATAACCATTAACACGAATTAGGTAGTAATTATCCATGTGGAAACGCATAGTATTCTTGTTGCAGGAATCATACGAGTTGAACAATTCTCTGTGCGTACATTGCGATGTTCAGTTTTGTCTCCTCAATAATTTAAGCTAAGTAGTAGTTGTAAAACCCACACCATGTTGAAAGAAGTTGGGTGTATGCATCGTGTTCCCAGGTTTTTATTGCACATACCACCGGCTGAATATGTTCTCGTTAGTAAAAACTAGAGACCTTCATTCAGTCGCCTACATTTGATCCTCTCACGACCACCACTAGTGACGTGTACGATGGTACTGTAGTGTAAGTAGAAGTCTGGTTAGAAGAAAGCACGTCCGTAATCCTCCTACATGCAAACAAGCTGTGTTGAAAACTCTATGGTCACATTTGGTTTCTTAAGTGCTGTGTACATCGTTGCCACCATTATAATGCGTCGATCTTGGAGAACGTCTGTATGGACATCTTGAGTAATTCTCTGAAATTATCTTCCAGTTACGATGCAAATCTAATCAAACAGCTTTAATTGAACAAGAGGAGCACAAAACAGGCTGTCGCCTTTCAGTGTTGACCACTTTTATATTTATATACACTCTATACATGATATTGAGCACTTTTACTCATGAATATAGCATCACTTAACACGATATTTTGATCCTATATATATATATATATATATATATATATATATATATATATATATATATATTTTTATTTAAAAATATGATTCCTTCTGCTACATAAGGCTTCTCATGTTTCAAAAACAAGAGCACTGGTTTTAAAAATAATAACAAAAATACTAAAGAACTTTGAATTATTTACGAGTGCTTTCCTATTTTCTATATATTTTCACACACACACATATATGTGTGTGTGTGTGTGTCTATGTGTGTTTTTGTGTGTGCGTGCGTTTGTGTGTGTGGCCTGAAGATTGTGTTCCAGCGTGAAACAGAACTGTCGCTGCTGTGTATTGATATCAGTGTCAACTTTTATTTCAACTTTTATACACACACACACACACACACACACACACACACACACACACACACACATACACACACACACACACATATATATATATATATATATATATATATATATATATATATATATATATATATATATATATATGAGAGGGTGTCTGTATATGGGTATGATGTTAATCGTTGAATAAGTTCAGTGATGTCCTGAAATTTAAAAAAAACCCTGTTACAAGTAAAATCAACTCAATAAATTATCAGACGCTAACGAATCTAAAAACAATAAAATTCCTTTTAAAACATACCCCAACCCACACGTACACGCATGCAGGTACGCGTGCACATATATATACACACACACACGCATGTGTTTGAAGTATATATATATATATATATATATATATATATATATATATATATATATATATATATATATATATATATATATATATATATATATATATATATATATATATATATATATATATATATATAAATATATATTTTATATATATTATCCATTATTCATATTTGCATTGTTTATTATTGCCATTATTCAAAACTTTTAAAACTGCAAATTATATTATTCTTGTCGAAATTGAATCTCTGCAAACTTTTGAATTGTACTCTGCTCATATAATTACGTAAATTGGATATCAGTTACTGACTTCAATTTTCTACGTTATCTTAAAATATGATTTGAAATAAAGTGAATCTCTACTTTTTTTTTGTTAAGTTATATATATATATATATATATATATATATATATATATATATATATATATATATATATATATATATATATATATATATATATATATATATATGTATGTATTATTCCGTTCCTCATGAAAAGATCCTCGAACGTAGTTTAGAATGCAGACTGAATGTTTTGACCCTGGCTATGAAATAGAACTTTGATTTCTGTTTAGAAAAATGCATTAGTCGATTTAATTTGTGTCAGATCATTACCATAATTCTTCAATTATTAGGGTATGTATAAATCTTTTAAATCGCCTGATAAAAATTCATTTTTTACAAATATACCATAAAAAAAGAGAATTTAATTGTTCTATTTCTTTATTAAAGACGAGAACAATGAAAAACGATAATTTTCCTTACAAACTTCATCTAATTTTTGCCTCTTGATCTGGAAAATATGTAAATGGAAACGTATTTCCTAAACGTTTTGGATATATGCTTATATTAGAAAAAGCATCTACAAAACTATACAACATGATCTATCTAATGAGGGCTTACGGCTATATCACGTTGAAACACCGGTTCTCTTACGATCACCGAAGTTAAGCATCGTCGAGGCTGATTAGTACCTAGATGGGTGACTTGCGGATACCAGATGCTGTAAGTTTAGATGTGCGGGTGGTGCAATGGATAATGGCTTGAAATTGAAACTTGGCTCTCCGATTTCCAATTCCAGTTAGGCTATTTATATTCACTTACAAGCAAATACTTTTGGGAAATGTAGAAATGCACATCCCCCTAGCTTTAAATAAAATGAAAAAGGGTTGATAAGCCGTAGAAAATGAAGGAATGAACCAATCTACTGTTATTGTTATAGCATACCTACGGACGAAAATGGGTATGCCCCTATTCACATAAATACAGTAGTAAATACTGTATGTGGGCCTACAGTTAGAGATTCGTCTCCAGCTGTGCTGGTCAAAACTCTCTGTTTCCGGGCAGAAATGATCCCCAAACGAGGCTATGTCGGAGGTCAGAGTCTCGTCTCGGAAACAGCTACCCGACTCCATTTTTTACTGGAGTCTACAGGGAACTTTTGGCCGAGCCAGTGGGCTCGGATATCTCACATTAAATTTGGACTTGTGCCGCATCTGAGCGCGTGAGGCGGTTGGTAGATAGCCTGCAGTTGGAGATTCATTTTGGAATTTACTTGACTCACTTTTAGCTGTTGACTACTTCTTCTGCGCGCCGCTGGCGAATCTTATGTGTGTTGTTCTTGTCCTAAGTAGTATCGTTCATTACCAACCTTCGTTTGATTATTCTATTCAGTAAGCGTCCAGGGTCTGACGATAAACTACATCCGCGTCCTGGGTAAGACGATAAACTACGTATAACAGCAAGGCCTCCGATCAGGAGGTTTTGAGGGGTGTGAAACCACCTCTTAATTGATGGGAAAATATTTAACCCCGAAACTGGGGTAAAAATGGGTTTTAATACCAGGAATACTTTGTAAAAAATATATTATCAGCAATAAATTTTTGAAGAAAAAAACTATTACCAGCAATACATTTTTGAAAAAAATATTACCAATAATACCTTTTTGAAAAAATATTACCAGCTATACATTTTGAAAAAAAAAAAAATTACCAGCAATACATTTTCGAAGGAAAAAATTATTACCAGAAATAGATTTTTGACAAAACAAAATATTACCAGCAATAAAAACTTTGTCGGCATTAAATAACACATTGAGGTTGATATGCCGTAAAACGCAACAAACCAAAACAATCTATTCAGTAACGTTCCCTAGGTTAAAACAGTTATAAAATTGGTATGAATAAAAAAGATCCTTTAGGATATGCTTACATCTATGGACATCGTGCTTTTCATATAGATCAGGGTTTCTTAACCATTATCACTCGGAAATATTTGATCAATGTTGCTATCCCGCTAAAACAGTAACATAAAAGTTGAAGATTATGTATGTATTATAATTTTTCAAACATATATTATCGCGGGGAGGGGGATACAATCAGTCAGTTAAGTACCATACGTGATACACGCTTGGGCGATCATGTATCTTTCCATACATGACTTACGAAGCAGAAGATTTTTCTCGCAGTAGGTTGCCATTTTTTTCTGCGGTAGATGGTTGCCAATCAAGGCTAAAAAACCCAGTCTATCCTGCTATTTAACCCATAACTGGGGGGAGAATAGATGGATTCATACCTTTCCTAAGGGTATTTGTACGTAAGTGAATATAGCGAATTCGACTGGGCACAAATTCTTTTAACAAAGGTATGAATCCATCTCTTCTCCCCCAGTTATGGGTTAAATAGCAGGACATAGCTGGGGGAATACATTGAACTTAAATAAGTTAATTTTTTTTAAGGGATCTTTCTTCATTATGACTCCAATTAATTTCAGCTATATTTTCCTGATTCTGCGCATAAGTGTTCTTTCTGTCGCCATTTTCTTTAAGACTGCTCACTTGTTCTGTTCATGGAATTTTCAGTATCCTTCTGTAGAATCACATTTCAGATACTTCTAGATTTTTTCTCATTTTTGGGGAGATTTTCCAGCATCCCTGCCATATAAGAGGATGGATAACACATAAGAACCCGGAACTCCTTTGCTTGTTTCTAACGAAGTTTTGTTTATTTCTCAACACCTTGCTTAGCTTTTGAAATGCCTCTTTTGCTTGTTTAATGCATAATCGGATCTGGATGTAGCATTTTCCATCGTCTGTTAAAATGCGTCTCAGATTTATAAACCTCTACGCCCTCTTCCCATTTGTAACTCGTAGCTTTGGCTTTTTCTCTTGCTAATAGTCATACTTTCTGTCTTAATGCAACTATACATTAATTAAATTTTAATGTTAAAAAATTGTAAACATTAAAATGAGTGTCGAACGTGAAAAAAAAAATAAATGAATACTTAGCTCCTATTTTCCCGCTTAGGATTTTGTTAAACATAGGTACCTTCTTGCTGATTGCGATCCGAAGCTCTTATGAATTCAGACGACACCGAGAGATTTTTTGTTTTTGACACAAGGGAACTGAATCTAGAAATTAATAGATTATAATAAAATCTGCATCTTTATTAATAAAATCAATGTGCAGTTTGGGTGACATCGAGCTTCGGTAAAGAATCGGCGGGGACAAATTTGTAGCGACGAAATGTCTGTAAATCTCTTAAAGTACATTTGCAGCTGGCTGAGTGATGGTTCGTCATACAAGGGCACAAGCCACTCTGTCGCACCCCATGAAATTCCATCTCGCACACCATGGGAGTCTGGGAATCCTAATTTGGGGAATTTTCATATAGGTTTTAAGATAATTAAATATAAAGACTGAAGAAGAAAGAAAGAAAAAAAAAAAAGAAAATGTAAGAAAGAAAATGTAAGGAAGAACGTAAATGTTAGGAAAAAAGAAAATATAATAAAAGAAAAAAGAAAATATCAAAAGGAGAGAAAGAATGAATGAAAATGTAAGGAAAAAATAAAGAAAATGTAACAAAGAAAGAAAGAAATGTAAGAAAGAACGAAAATATCAGAAAGGAAGAAAATCTAAGAAAGGAAGAAAAAGAAAATGTCAGAAAGAAAGAAAATGAAAGAAAGAAAATGTAAAAAAAGAAAGAAAGTGAAAATAAAATGTAAGAAAAAAGAAAGAAAGAGCAAAGAAAATCTAAGAAAGAAAGAAAATATTAGAAGGAAAGAAAGAATGAAAGAAAGAAAATGTAAAAAAAGATAAAGAAAGAGAAAGAAAGAAAATATCAGAGAGGAAGAAAGAAAAAAGATTTGGTAAGAAAGACCAAAAACATCAGAAAGAAAGAAAGACAAAGGTTAGAAAGAATGAATAAAATGTTAGAAAGAAAGAAAGAAAGAAAGAAAGAAAGAATGAATGAAAGAAAGAAAAACAGAAAGTATCTCGTAATAATTATTAGTTATGCAAAATTTCCAGAAAGTTGAATTTTTATAAATGGTTTTTCTACTCTGTATTAACTCTGATTTTTAAAAAGTTAAGCGCTAGGAACTTTTACACACGTGATACATAGACATAAACAGACAGATACCTGCATTAAGTCATATACACAAACACGCAAAACTTATTTTATCATAGTAATACATTCATTTTTTATATTTTGAAAACATTTTTTAAAAAATCAATCAGAAAAATGTGGTGGTCCTTTTGTCGTTAGTATTCCACATTGAAATCAGCATCTGTTTCATATATTTGTTCTTTCTCTCTCATCCTTATAATTTTGTCCACATTCTACCCAAAATTGTCCGGTTCTGCATTGTTGCAAAACCTTTAGATGCAATGATTTTATTTTATCTTTTTTTCACTTAGGAGATTTTTCATCGGCACATTCTTTATCTTCTACGATTATAAAGGATAGAGATATTCGTTATTCAGCTATAAGAGTTCTTTTCAACGGGAGAAGCCTTATGAAGGCACCCACTAAATACAGTTTTTTTTCTTTTTTTTTTTACTTTCGCATTGCAACTTCAGAGACACATTTCATAGACTTCTTTTTTACAGTCTGTCTTTTTTTTTTAGCTTTTATTCGTGACAGTATTTTTCTAGATGGAGAAAATGGAGCCTGTGATCAGTATTGCACACAGTTCACTTATTTAGTACGGGCCACCAAACATAAGCGATTTCTTTTATTTGCCAAATAGCAAATAGTAAAAACAGATATGAGTTTGTCTGGAATTCTAAGTTGAACATAAAGCAATGTCTTTTATTATAGTGTTTTGTTCAACGCTGCTACATGTACACACGCAGATATATACAGAACACACACACACACATATTTATATATATAACACATAAATCTATGTGTGTCTAATAACATAATTACAATATAAATATTAACATACACGGATATAAGATCGTTATATACAAATGTACACACACAAACACACACATATATATATATATATATATATGATAGAAATATTGTTTTAAGGTATGCTCTGTTTATGGGTAAAATTGCTTAATATCAAGGATAGAGCAAATGTAAATAAAGAAAATGGATTGAGGCCTGAAAATGGCATTCAAGTATGAAACACAGTTTCACTGCTTGATGTTGACCTCAGTGTCCACTGTTATATACATAAATAGATAATTATATATATATATATATATATATATATATATATATATATATATATATATTGTAGGTGAATGTATATATATATATATCGCGATTGCGTTTAAACATGAAGCAGAATTTCACCGCTAAATCTTGACCTCAATGTCCATTTTTATATTTAATACGCTCCATCCCTGATATTGAACACTTAATATATATATATATATATATATATATATATATATATATATATATATATATATATATATATATATATGTGTGTGTGTGTGTGTGTGTGTAAATAAAAAGTAAGAACAGTAAGATATATAATCCGGTGTTCTTATAGATATTTTTATTTTTACAAAATAGTGTTCAATGTAAATTTACAGAGCATTAATATTATAAATTAATTGATTTAAAATATGTTTTTTTTCGCTACACAGTTGTGACAATGTTTAAAAATGGAAGCTGAAAGCTCCGAATTTAATTTTGTAATTAAATTAAAGACATTAGTTCCATTTCATCCTCAAGCGATTTTTTTAATTTTTTATTTGTCTTTAATTTAATTACAAAATTAAATTCGAGCTTTCAGCTTCCATTTTTGAAATATGGTTAGAACTGTGTAGCGAAAAAAAAACATATTTTAAATCAATTAATTATAATATATATATATATATATATATATATATATATATATATATATATATATACTCATGTTTGGTTAAATAATTTTGATGTATTGTGCCTATTTATTTTAGTTTCAATCCTTGCAGGTCCAAGAATTAATTTTTTGGTGGCTATAGAAAATTGATTGAGGGAATTTACAAAATTTACTTTCAAATATTTTTTTATTTTACCAAGTACTTTCATTCTCCTTTTAGACTATCTTCAGGGGTTGCATATCCATGGGAGTGTTATGCGTTAATACCGTAAATTAAAAAAGAGGTAACTTTTGTATTTTTTTAAGAGGAGTTTTTTTTTATTGTAGTATTTGAATTTAGTATTTTCTTTATACATCTTTTTGCTGCTACAAACATTAAAGAACTTTGTTGCTTTACTTGTAGTTGTATTTATTTATTTTTGGCCGCGATCCTTCTATATAAAGGGCTTCTAAAATGTTATGGTTTTACTTATTATTATCTTGATGGAGCACTGATGTATTTTCGATTAATACTTGTCTAAACTGTGAATGTTAAATTTCTGAGATTGAACTATGATCATTCAAATGAAATGTAAGCCTTCTCGTCATCGTCGTTGCTGTAAAACTGACATATATATTAAAATTTTTATCAGAGATACAATCTCCCAAAGGCGATTTCGGTTCTTAACATATATTAAGTTTGTTGAGTTTCTCAAAAACATTTGGCAAGTAGTATAATTTTCACAATCGATTTTCATTGTGAAAATATTCGTATAAATCCAAGTTTGCAGATATAACTCGATATTCATCGTATTGGATAACGTGGTTCAATCCATATTGCAAAAGAAAAAAAAAACCATTGTATTATCCTCTATGATTTCTAGTCGAACGCATAATATCGGCATATTTGTCCGTTTTCAAATCTCTTATAACGGTCGATGGTTCCAAAACTATTAATTCAAAACTGAGAGAACAGCTATATTCGGTGGGTGTAGTAGAACATCCCGGCCAAACTGCACCAATTACTGCCAGATCTGCAAAGAGACATTGGTTCTGGTGTTGTCTTGATAGATGAAAACATCCTTCCGACTGTCCTGCACTTCCGACTGACAAATCCTTCCGAGTGTCTTTAATTGGTCTAAATGGTGACAGTCTACTCGAATCCAGCTTTCCTAGCTACTGACGTGGGCATTGAGGTCAACACCAAGCGGCGACAGTCTGTTTCAGACGATTACGTTTAAGCATGAAACAGAATGTCACCGCTGTACATTGACCCCAGTGTCCACTTTTATACGCTCTATCCCAGGTATTGAAAACTATTTAACTCACAAATAGACCATACCTTAAAACTGTATATATATATATATATATATATATATATATATATATATATATGTGTGTGTGTGTGTGTGTGTGTGTGTCTGTGTGTGTCTGTGTGTGTGTGTCTGTCTGTGTGTGTGTGTGTGTAAAATTTTTCATATATTGTATATCTGTAAAAAGACAATAAGAAAAATGCGTCTGCTAAGATAATTCTTCCTGGCGTTTTTATTATTCATATGTATACACACATGTATATAACAATCTTATATGTGTATGTTCATATTTATAGTGTATTTTTGTTTGATTTGTTTTACGGCATATCATCCTCAATGGTTTATTTAATGCCAACAAGATTTTTATTGCTGGTAATATTTTTTTAAATATACTGCTGGTAACATTTTTTTCATTCAAAAATCTATTTCTGGTAATATTTTTCTTCAAAAATTTATCGCTTGTAATTTTTTTCCGAAAAAGTGTAGCTGGTAATATCTTTTTTCAGAAATGCATTGCTGGTAATAATTTTTTCTTCAAAAACTTATTGCCGGTAATAACTTTTTTACAAAACCTATTTTTACACATTCATAGTGTTTTGACCACAGTTTAGGGGTTAACTCTTTGCCCATAGCTGGGACCCAAATAGGTGCTACTACCCTGAGTCAAAGTGGACCTGGGAACACCAACAATGAAGAGGTTGTTCCACGCTCCACAAAACCTGCCGATCAGAAGACTTGCTGCCGAATGTAGCTTATCGTCATGCCCATGACGGTATTTATATTGTAATTATGTAATTGGACACACATATCTATTTATGTACTATATATATATATATATATATATATATATATATATATATATATATATATATATTAGTGGTCAATATATATATATATATATATATATATATATATATATAAATTCCCAAGAGGATAGAATCCAGGTAGAATTCAATGTCCAGGACAGAGTAAGAATAATAATATATATATATATATATATATATATATATATATATATATATATATATATATATATGTGTGTGTGTGTGTGTGTGTGTGTGTGTGTGTGTGTGTGTATGTGTGTGTGTGTGTGTGTGTGTGCTTGTGTGTGTGTGCGTGTGTGTGCGTGCTTGTGTGTGTATGTTTTGTATAATTCAAACAGGAAATAATAACGAAAATGTTTTGCCAACCCTACCAAATTGATCCTGGAATTGTTTGATCAAAACAAATCTCAACAATATTAAACTACCGTAGATATAAACATTTCAAATGAATCATCCCCCGCTTTGTTTACATGAATATCTTTATAGTCGATTCATTTTGGAATTCGGCTCTTAACATATATTCAGTTTGGTGAGTTACCCAAAAGCATTTGAAAAGTAGCATCATTTTCACAATTGATTTTCATTGTGAAAACATTCAGGTTTACAGATTAGTTTAATTGGGAAAAAGTTTCATTGTGAAAATTCAAGTTTACAAATATAACTCGGTGTTCATCGTATTGGATAACGTAATTCAATTCATAATGCAAAAAAATATTTCATTTATTATCTTCGTTTTGTAGTCGAATGCACAATATCGGCATATTTATCTGTTTGCAAATGATTCCATAACTATTACTTCAAAGTTGCAAGGACATCTGTGTTCGGTGGGTGTAGTAGGACATCCCGGCCAAACTGTACCAATTACTGCCGGGTCTGCAAAGCGATATGAGATTTGACGTTTTCCTGACAGAAGGAAACATCTTTTCGACTGGTCAATACTTCTGATCACAAATCCTTCCGGCTGCCTTTAATCGGTCTAATTGATGACAGTACATGTCTGAATTCAACGTCTGATTTTACAGAAACAGTTCGTAATGCACAATGCACTTCCAATTCCACCAGAATCTCAGCACCGTCTTCGGATGTAGCTTAGCTTTGCGTGTAGTGAACGATGATTCATTCCCTTCTCCCTTGGAGATTTTTTCACTTTACATTGTTCTAAACAATCAATTTTTCGTTGCATAATCTCGTTCTTTTCAAAACTAGGTTATTTTTTATTGTCGCAAAAGGAAATATGGGTTATTAAATATTTTTCTGTGAAATCGTGAGGTATATAAACGAGCGATTCAAGTATTCAAGTGTTTGGAAATGTCTTATAATGGTGCCATTAGATATATGGCGTATCTCTGCGATGCGCCGTATATCAGCGTCCGTATTTCGTCATTATCATTATCAACAACTGCAGGCCTGACGGGACGTTCCCGGTCTTTCAGATCAATATTTCTAATTCTGAACCTAGCTATAGCACCATGTCCATAAATGGCACATATCGTTTTTCTTTTTCGCTGATTGTACAGTATTTTTCCTTTTTGGAAATCAAAGAGAATGTCATAAATGTGAAAGGAAATCATATCTTCAGACGTCACCTATTGAAAAAGGATGCGAACTCGTTTTATCCAATAAATGAATTTTGTTCCTTTCATGAAAATACATTTTGCAAATGTTATTTCTTTATGCCTAACATTAGACTTAAAATTAAGTTTTCCTTAGCATTTGAAACTCATATAATTATATTTCAAAGTTTGTAATGATCACTAGAAAAATATAAATGTACTTTTGCCTTATTAATTATTTTTGTAACGTACGGTGGTCTGATTGGTGGCGTCTCAGCGCAGGACATTTGAGGTTGCTCATACAGGCAGCATATGATGTGGCGGCATCACCAGCAAATTTGAAGAGATGGGTAGTGCAGAAGTCACCCTCCTGCTCGCTGCGTGCTGCATATGGAAACCTGAGCCACATACTGTCCTCCTGTCTGAAGGCGTTACAGAACGGTTGGTACACCTTTAGACATAACTTAGTTCTGGAGGTTGTGGCAACAGCTTCGAGAAGTGCTGGTATACCCTCGACGGACCTGCGAAGGATTGCCTCCCTGAAGCAAAGTGTGACTGACACAAGACAGAAGACCAGGTTGGAGGACTCAAGGAAGTGGAGAGTGTTGGCTGATGTTACATTGCCAGTAGAGGTTATTGTGTCTGGACTGAGGCCATATCTAATGTTAACTGATAGTGAGAAGAAACATCTGTAGCTTGGCGAGATGACAGTGACATGGGAAGAAGGGATTTCAGAGGTTCATGAAAGGAAGCTGCTTCGGTATGAGGAACTAGTGGCTGTTGTCTGTGAGAGGGGATACGGCTTCACCCTGGTGCTGTTTGGGGTTGGCTATAGAGGATTTCCTGCTGCTTCCTTAAAGTGATTCCTCAAGTGTGCTGGTATCCAAAAGCCCTTTAAGGTAATAAAGACTTGTGGCGAGAAAGCGGTGCAAGGCAGTGTATGGATTACCCAGAAATTGGTATCAAGTCGCATCCAACTAACAACATAAACCGGTTGCAACGTAACATCATCCAGCTGTTGCAGGTCCACCGCCTGGAGAGGTACTGAGCTTAATGGGCCGAAACTTTGCTGAAGCACAGCGCTCAGCTGATGATTGCAGCTTGTCTGGAGCACTTGATGTGTACACGTGTTACATATATATATATATATGTGTGTATATATATATATATATATATATATATATATATATATATATATATATATATATATATATATATGGAGAGAGAGAGAGAGAGAGAGATTACAGTTATATATATTACAGTTATATATATATATATATTACGTTAAAAATATTCGAACACAGTGGCGTTCCATATACGTGACGTCCGCATCTTTAAAAACAGTCCTCTGAAGAAAGATCGAGGTCGATCTGAAATATCAAACTACACACACACACACACATATATATATATATATATATAATATATATATAAAAAAATATAAATAAATACTTTCATAAAAAACATTATTTTTTTTTTTTTTGCAACTTTCTATATATACATATTAAGAAAGAATGCGTGGCTTCCCATTATATATATATATATATATATATATATATATATATATATATATATAAACATGCATAAAGGAAGGATTGCTGCCTAAATATACAACTATATATATATAAAACTAGGAAATGTATGCAGATATATATATATATATATATATATATATATATATATATATATATATATATATATATATATATATATATATATATATATATATATATATATATATATATATATATATATATATATATATATATATATATATATATATATATATATATATAAATGTATGTGCATATATATATGTACATATATATATTATATATATATTATATATATATATATATATATATATATATATACATTTCCTAGTTTATATATATATATATATATATATAGTTGTATATTTAGGCAGCAATCCTTCCTTTATGCATGTTTCATTAAAACGACAGTCGACTGTCATTTAGGCAGCAATCCTTCCTTTATGCATGTTTACATTAAAAATGACAGTCGAAATTTATGCAGATATATATATATATATATATATATATATATATATATATATATATATATATATATATATATATATATATATGTACATGCATTTCCTAATACTCCAAGCGTTATTTTGTAGATACATATGTTTGAGTTGATATCTTTTTTATTTCCTGAATAATATGAATAACATCTACCGGCTTGCACACTTGAATAAAACGTGTTCCCCGACAGGGGGTTTGAAGCAGTGCACCCCTTGTAGGACAAACCACCATCTGCTTCACTCGGCCAAAAAGATCGTTACGGCTCAGTTCGGTTCAGTTAACCATCCTTTAGCTCAGATATTCTCGAAAGCCTATGTGTGTTCAATTTTTCATAACCGAAATGTAATTTTCAAGAAATCAATGAGTGTTTTATTCTACGTTAATGCCTATTTTCCAAACGCTATATATATATTGAAAAATAATATGTATGTATGATAAGTATATATGAATAAGTAAATATGATAAGTATATATGAAAAACTAGCAGCATGGTCCGGCGTTGCCCGTGCTTGATTCAAAAATCGTACGACTCATACAGCAATCGCTATCACTTGACTTAAAATAGTTTTGCCCTTCCTTGCCTTTAAATGAGTGCCCTTTTCCGTGCTGATGTTGCTACATACCTTACTTCTTGCCTATCTCACACTGCGAAGTTTTTCTAAGCTCTATACTAAACATTAAATCTGTTACGAAAAAAGAACTAAACAAAATGAAAACAAAACGATCAGCTTTAAAAAAAAAAGACTCATAACTGAAAAACCCGAATGAAAAAAGAATGTTAACAACAAATACTTTTTCACACTCAACCCAATTCTGTGGAATCAGAATCAACGTTGAGTTTAAGCAAGCGAATGAGCCAATTGGAGTAAAGTGCCATGCAGATTTAAATTTTTCCCACTTGTGACTAATGCAGCTATCGATATTTTTTGCATGCTAGCATGCTAGTTACAATTCGTGTCAGTCAGCTGTTGGCTTTCACGCTGGCCAATAGAATCTTCCTGTCTATTCGTGACAGCCAGTTATAGGCTCTCACTCAGGCCAGTAGAAAATGGTCGCAAACTACATGAAAACTGGCGTAGAAGCATGAAAAAATCGATTATTTCCACTATCGATGGGAGTTGGGAAATGCAAAGTCGGTCTTGGCCATCCCGCTAACTTGGAGCATGTGCATGTAACTTTTGGTGCAAATCCGTCGAAAATTGCGGCTGTGCATTCGTTACACACACACACACACACACACACACACACACACACACACACACACACACACACACACACACACACACATCCGGACTTTTATAGATAGAGATAATAAGGATAAAGAAAAATTATCTTAGGTGCTGCATTTCGTCTTCTGTTGGACTTTATCAAGTCAAATGTAAGGGAATATTTTGCAACACTTACCGTGCATACTCGCGTATCGTGCGATCTCCAAAATTTCATTTATAAAATGTCTCCTCTATCTCTTTAGTTATCTTCTAGTTAAATAACTTAAAAAAGTAAAAGAAAACGATAAAAGTATCATTAGTAACGCTCTTCTCGTTGCATAAACGCGTACAGCCAAAAACAACCGAACGAAAAACAGCTAAACATCTTATAAACGTATTCAATGGAAAAGATTCATATTCGCTGTGTTAGTATTTTTTAATACGATACTCATATGTGATTATACATGTATTATTATCGGATACAGTTAAGTGAATATCAGTCATGTTTATTTTAAATTCAACTGTACTTTTTGCCGTACAGTAAATGGATATATAGTTTAGTCAACGGCCTAGTCAGGGTTCGCAGTACATAGATTAATTTTGTATCACGTGTATGCTGCGACCCTCTTAAAATTAGCTTCAAAATTAGAACTTCCAATGTTGCATGATACGGTAGTATATACAGTATTTATAAAAAAAGTTTTTAGTTATTCAAAAGTTTTAAAGTCACCTCTTTGATAAGTCGACCATGTTCGGAACACTAACATTCTAACCACTCAACCACGCATCAAGTGCACATACATAATTACACACATTATTTTTTATTTATTTATTAGAATGTACATGTTTATATATATACCCATTTGTCTATGTATATAGATATATAAAGTAAAATTATTATTATTATTATTATTATTATTATTATTATTATCTGTGCATGTTATGTTTTCTGTTTTGTATCCTGTAGATCCGGGTCATAACTATGGTCCTTACGATACGATACGATACGAGAATTGCCATTTAATTGATACCATTGATTCTTAGTGTATGAGATGTTCCTTATTATTATTATTATTATTATTATTATTATTATTATTATTATTACTACTATTTGGTAAATTACAAATGTATATCCATTTATACATACATAATGAAAAAGTATTATTTATATATGGTCAATTATTCCAAGCATATATATGCATGCGCATTTATACATAAAGAAAAATATTTTATATGTCAACTTATTTTATATATAATATAATTTTACATATTTTTATGAATATAAATCTCTCTGCGTTGATATATATACATACATACATGCATACATACATATATATGTATGTGTGCGCTTGTATGTGAATGTATTGTACTTACATACATGTTTATCTCTCTTCGTCTTTTTTATTGCCTCTCTCTCTCATATATATATATATATATATATATATATATGCAGCAACCTTTCTTTGAAACATCTTTTTTTAAATATATATGCGTACTGGAGTGTGAGAAATAATAACTAACCTTTATGAATGTATAATGAGACAGTCTTGCTTTTCAAGTAGTTATTTTGAAGAACTTATATCTGATGGTAATGTTTACTCGAAGACTCTTTGGCTCCGTAAGAGAGGCTTTTCTTTTTATTTACACTCAACGATGATAAAGTCAAAGTTGAATGCGTTTAGCTATTCGAACAGACGAAGAGTGTTGGCGTCCGAGCCGCAGTCTATCCATAAAGTTGTGTCAAAAACACTTCCCGTCCTGAATAGAGAGAAAGGAAGAAAAAGTAATAAATGACCAGTTCAACAATACTGTAGAGTGTGGCAATGTTTATTTTCCCTTCATATTATTTTAGACATGTTCGTGAAAGAGAGGGAATAAAAAAAAAAAGAAACAGTTACTTTTTTTTAAAGTGTGATCAACACTGGAATAAGATCTTTTATGTCTGTGTAAGACTTTTATCAGACTGAAAGACACTTCTGATTGAGTATACTTTTTTGAAAATTTATCAAAGTTTTACCGTTTATAAATATGCTCTATTTTAACTGGTGTATGTCTGCAAATATTCAAAAGAACGATATCTGTTGACTAAACGTTTTATTTGTGTTTTCCCTTGAATTCCAACTTTCGTTTATTTATCATTTGTTAGGTATTAATTCTCCATAAGTATTCTTTGTGATAAAAGACAGGTTTCTTTGAACTGAATATGCTGCTTTGAAGGGGAAACGTATTTTGTCTGTACGAATTATAATCCAGGTATAATGAGCATGTAATGTTTTTTGTTTCATGTTGTCGTCTTCTACATGCCATGTCTCTTCAGAACGGTGGTAATCATAGATCTCCACAATTTCTTACTGGTTTTAAATCCTTAGATGGTTTTGAAAAAAAATTATATATTTCGTTTACGCTTTGCTTTTTGATAAAGTTACTAGTTTCATCGCTTTTCTTTCGACAATCAAATAAACATACATTCAAATATACATACCTACTTGCTATTTAATTTTATATACCTAATCAAATGATGTATTTGTTTGCACATACGAAATTAAGTAGCGTGTATGTATTTTTGAATGTATGTTTATTTTATTTATCCTGAAGAACTTAAATATTTATATCCGGGCACTTTAACGTGGTGTAAATGTTAGCAAGCTTATCTTGCTAGATCAATTACGACTGAATAGCTAGTTCGTTTCTCACAATTACTCCATATTTCCGATCCTGTGCCATATCTAAGTCGCACTTAGCAAATCCGCTTAACTACTTATATTTTAAGGAAACCTTATTCTCTGTGACAAAAGCCAAGTTTCTTTGAACTGTATATGCTTCTTTGAAGGGGAAACGTATTTTGTCTGTACGAATTATAATCCAGTTATAATGAGCATGTGATGATTTTTTGCTTCATGTCAGCGCCAAACATTCTACGAGTTTTACATCTAGTAGACTTTTTCGGTCAATAAAATCTTTTTATTTCGGATTTCCAATCTATAAACTAATTACGGAAAGTTACTAAAACATGAGATAAAATTTGCCAACTTTGCCGTTTAAGCATGATTTTCTTTTATTTCCAATGTTCAGTTTAACACATAAAATGACTGTTTCAAAAATTTGATTTCTATCTATCTATCTATCTATCTATCTATCTATCTATATATATATATATATATATATATATATATATATATATATATATATATGATTCTATTCTTTTCTATCTATTGAATTATATTCTATTCTTATCTATGGATTTATCTAATTTTCTTCTTGTTGAAGCTTGATAAGCATGGAATAATAATAATACAACACAAAATGTACGTAAACAAAATGTATTGAAACAAGGAAAAAGGTACACGATATTTACAGTTAGTTTTGGTATATTCTTGGGAAGACTGTTCCTGTAGAATGGGTTGACTAAATCGCAGTCGGGCAGAGTCTCTGGATTGCATCTCTTCTTACTTCCTCCCTCGTCTTCCCGGTACCCCAACCCATATTTATATGGTCGGTACTCCACTATGTAAATTAGGTGGATTGTACCACAACAGTTCTATCTTAATCTCATCTAAGTCTACTCATATCTATCTATCTATCTATCTATCTATCTATCTATCTATCTATCTATCTATATATATATATTTATGTATGTATGTATTTTTATATGTGTATATATAATTCTGTTTTATTCTTATCTATCTAATTCTGTTCTATTGTATTGTAATTTAATCTAATCTAATGTAATCTAATCTAATCTATCTATCTATCTATCTATCTATCTATCTATCTATCTAATTCTATTCTATTTATTATATATCTATTTATCTAATTCTGTTCTATTCTATTCTAATTTAATATAATACATCTAGCTAGCTAGCTGTATGTCTGTGTGAGTCTGTTTTATCTGTCTGTCTCTTCTAACTATTTACTTATTTATATAATTCTACTCTATTCTAATCTATCTAGTTATCTATATATCTGTCTTAATGCAGAAGCGTTTAGAAAAATCACACATATGCACATTAGCAATCATATTTCAGACTTATAACATATTTAAAAATGTTAGACTCTTATCTTTTGTACATCTCAATATTTGTTTTTCTTAACTTACTTGCTCCGCCATTGTTTACTTAGTCTTCTTTTCCAATTTCGTTTTTAGATCCTTATTGAAAAGCTGTACAAGATTACATTCAATCGTGTAAATACAGAAAAATTATTTAACATTGAAATGGTTGGCACTCTTATTTTTATTTTTTTAAATGCTGTTTAGTTTCAGTATTCAGCAAGGTTTTGCATTTACTTTAATACTCTTTTTTCTATTTTAGTCCATTTCATCAGAAGCTTCCCAACCACTGCTTCTGCTTTCGGTAATGTGGTTTATTTTCATGGCTTTGGGACATGAGACTTCATTCTATTTCAAAAATGATCTAAGAAAAACAAAATAAATTGTGATAGACTTTTCATAACGTTTAACGAAGATTGAACTCAGCACCAAAACTGACCATAGAGACCAGTTTGATAACCATTGCGCTGGGTGCATTGAAATAGTTCGACTCGGCAGGAAGAATTTAACATATGTGCCTGGCATGCCTAAGCACATATTCACATATGAACGCAGAGGCACCAACATTCTTGTATCTCTAGACTCATTCCTAAATGACATGAACCTATTGACTCCGTGGGGCCCTGAAAAATGGCCTTTACCGAGATTACGGATCTCCTTCATCGTAACATCTTTCTTTCTTTCTTTTTCTTTCTTTCTTTCTTTCTTTCTTTCTTTCTTTCTTTCTTTCTTTCTTTCTTTCTTTCTCTTTCTCTCTTTCTTAATCTCTCTCTCTCTCACACGAAATTATTCATTGATATTATCATTGATTCGTCGGTAACTTGATTATTGCCGGATAATCCGAACTAAAAAGATTGTAATTTTTATTCTATTATTTTAAGTAATATTATTTTTTCCGTTCAGGGATCTTTCGAGGCTTGATTATAGGAAAACAGAGATTGATTAATTTAATTGTTTCTTTTTTTACGGCTTATCAACCTTAATATTATTTAAAGCCAGGACATATTTGGTATGGTAAGAATTTTCTGAGATAACAATGACTTACTGATACGTGACCTACTATTTGATCGCATAGCTGGTTAAGAAAAGATGGATTCCTACCTTTTTCAATGGCGCGTAAGTAAATATAACGAATCCGACTGGAATTGGAACTCGTCTCTTCAATTTCCAATTCCGAGCCATTATCCATTATACCACCCGCACACCGAAGCTTACAGCAGCCGGTATTTGCAAGTGGTCACCGATTTAGATACTGCCCAAACTCAACGTTGCTTAACTTTGGTGATCGTACAAGAACCGGTGGGAAACAGAAATTACTTGATAGCAGTTTTAGTTTCCGTTCCTCTATAGTGATCTTAGGACGGATCACTTCAAGTTCGTTTAAACGAAGAACATTAACAAACAAACAAAAACATGCAAAATACTTCTTTATATTACAGTCTTTTAATAATACTAGGATTGTAGCATCAAATGTCTTCAACGAAACAATTCCTGATAAATCAATAAAGGTAATCTTTCTGTGTTCGCATATACACTCACGGAGATAGACATCTGTGAACATAAAACTAATTATGAATATAATTAAACTAATTCTGTTATATATTGCAATTTCATCACACTTCCAGAATAATCTATGAAAACGTCCTGGAGCACACAGAAGTAGACCTACAAGAATTCTTTTCAAATAAAGAACTCGATTATATGTAACAGCTTTGACTAAATCTTAAGTAACACGTCAGTGGAACTTAAGTTAATTCAAAAAAAAAAAAAGAAAATAATAATGAAAAAAGAAAAATTAAAAAAAAAAGAGTTACTAAATACGTTATTTTATACCATATTCAAGAATTCTACTATGATAGTTACATTGAAATGTTTCTTTAGTATTTACGAGACCAAAGCATGAAAAAATTGAAGCAACTTAAGTAGTAATTCTTGCATAGAAATTAGGCAACCCAACTTCATCGTCGTCTTCTACATGCCATGTCTCTTCAGAACGGTGGTAATCATAGCTCTCCACAATTTCCTACAGGTCTTAAATCCTTAGATGGTTTTGAAAAAAAAATCATGTAATTCATTTACGCTTTGCTTTTTGATAAAGTTACTAGTTTCATCGCTTTTCTTTCAACAATCAGATAAACATACATTCAAAAATACATACCTACTCGCTATTTAATTTTATATACCTAAACAAATGATATATTTGTTTACACACACGAAATTAAGTAGCGAGTATGTATTTTTGAATGTATGTTTATTTTATTTATCCTGAAGAACTTAAATATTTATATTCGGGCACTTCGACGTTGTGTAAATGTTAGCAAGCTTAACTTGCTAGATAAGTTACGACTGAATAGCTAGTTCGTTCCTCACACGTACCCCAAATTTTCGATCCTGTGGCACATCTAAGGTGCACTTAGCAAATCACCTTAACTACTTATATTTTGAGGAAACCTTATTCTCTGTGACAAAAGCCAAGTTTCTTTGAACTGTATATGCTTCTTTGAAGGGGAAACGTATTTTGTCTGTACGAATTATAATCCAGTTATAATGAGCATGTGATGATTTTTGTTTCATGCCAGCGCCAAACATTCTCCGAGTTTTACATCTAGTAGATTTTTCGGTCAATAACGCTTGCAGAAATTCGTAATCACCTGCAATCTTTTTATTTCCGATTTCCAATCTATAAACTAATTACTGAAAGTTACTTAAACATTAGATAAAATTTGCCAACTTCGTTGTTTAAGCATGATTTTCTTTTATTTCCAATGTTCTGTTTGTTAACACATAAAATGACTGTTTCAAAATTTGATTTCTATCTCCCCCCCCCTCTCTCTCTATATATATATATATATATATAATTCTGTTCTTTTCTATTTATCGAATTCTATTCTATTCTTATCTATGGATTTATCTAATTTTGTTCTTTTCTAATCTAATCTAATCTAATCTAATCTAATCTATCTATCTATCTATCTATCTATCTATCTATCTATCTATCTATCTGTGTGTGTGTGTGTATATATACACACATATATATGTATGTTTGTATATATTTGCCAATTCGTCGTTTAAACATGATTTTCTTTTATTTTCGATGTAGTTTGTTAACACATAACATGACTGTTTCAAAATTTGATTTCTGTCTATCTATCTATCTATCTATATATAATATATATATATATATATATATATATATGACTCTTTTCTTTTCAATCTATCGAATTCTATTCTATTTTATCTATCTAATTTTGTTCTATTCTAATCTAATCTCTCTATTTTGTTCTATTCTAATCTAATCTAATCTCCCTATTCACATCTGTCTATCTCTCTCTCTATATATGTGTATATATGTGTGTGTGTGTGTGTGTATGTATGTATGTATATATTTGCCAACTTCGTTGTTTAAGCGTGATTTTCTTTTATTTCGAATGTACAGTTTGTTAACATATAAAATGATTGTTACGAAATGTGATTTATTTCGTATTTTTCTGAGTCCGTCGATAGTCATTAATCTCGCGTACCGTATTCGATATCTATTTGCCGCCCCACGCAGGCAGGATGAGACACAAGGTCAGTTTAATGTAGGGCACTCCAGTGAATGCACCGGGACATGTCCAAAAATATTTCAAAATTTAGCCCAGTCGATGGCGCTGGCATCGTTATTACTCCCAAATCCGACAATGACGGAGGTACTGCCATGGGCAGCTGTTCACTGGGATTGAGTGCCTCACAATCTTTGCTTGCGTTTTGCCTGAAGACCCAATGGAGTTGGGCACTCTTCGAAGATAGAAACACAACTGAAAGATGATAAACGAGATACAATAAACGGAATCTCGCAAGTCTTACTAGCAAGCCATATTCGATATCTATTTGCCGCTCCGCGCAGACAGGATGTAACACAAGGTTAGTTTACTGTGGGAAACTCGAGTGCGTGCACTTGTAGCAGGTCCAAAAATAGTCCAGCCCCTGTATCGGTATTAATATCGATCCCCTCTCTCTAGTGCAATGAGGAAGGTACTACCGCGACCATCCGTTCCTCAAGACCGAGCAGCTCTGAATAATTTTGGTGGCGCTTTGTTGAAAGAAAGAGACACAACTGAGAGATGATAAACGACATACGACACACCGCCGAATCACGCATGTCCAACCAGCTAGACTAGCGTATCCTATTCAAGATTTATTGAATATAAAAATACACCAATTATGGAACACGGCCTAAAAATGGGGAATGGGTTGAGGCTGGTCGACACTATCTTATACCTAGCTAAGCAGATTCGCGGCCAATTCATTCATTATAATTTGCACATCTACCACAAAAATTCATCTGTCGTCATTGCCATAGAACCTACAAAACATCCCATGGACTAAAAATTCTTGTGTATATTATTATTATATATATAAAAATTTCTTGATGGTAATCAATGAGGAAATAGGGGATGAACCCGAAACAAACTAAAATATAACAAAACACACAAACTAAAGATAACTGATGTTAGTAGAAGCCGTCGAACTCCGAAAGAAATAAGAGAGACCGCTGTATTGTGTCTTCAGACAAAATCAAAAGGATCTCCCGCTAAGGAAGAGGGGAGAATAACATAAATACGGCCACGGAAAAAAAAAGAAACTGATCCAATCGAGATGAAAAAGAGGTCAAAAAGCAAACTGGGGAAGTTTGTGAATCTCGGCTTGGACCATAACCAATGAAGAAGCCTTGAACAGGCCAGGAACGACACTTATTCACATTAACTAGGTACACAAGAAGGGTCTATCCTAACCAGGGGAGGACTCCACAGAAAGAAAAAAAAACACCTCGTTGTGATTTAGGGAGACTTAAAAAAAAGAAAATCAAGGCTATCCCCTTTCACGCGAACCATGCTCGCCATATTTACCCACCTTTCGCTAAATTCTTTCGATACCAAACGCTTTCTATCAGTTCTAATCTTCATCCCGAGCTCAAAGACTAGGATTAGATCCTGATGAGAATAACGTTCATATCGCAAGTTTCCTCCATTCGCATCGACCAAATCACCATTCGAGCCGTGGCTAAAACCATCCGTTTCATCCCAGAATACGGCGGCGACATATTGTCATACGCCTATGTGCGATCAATGAGCACCAGCATTTCGGGAATGATACGAGCCGTCAACTCGCCACTCGCGTATCCTATTCTGTACCTCCTCTTACTACTTGAGCACATATGTAGTCTCTATACCTTAGCAATGGTAATTAGGCAGTCATGTAAATATCACTACAATCACTGAGATTAACCTCGGATTAACCTTTTAATTTCACGCATGCGCGTTGTTTGTTTTTGAATTTGTCGACTGGAAACGGCATACTGTACTGCTTGGCATTTGCACCGGAAGCTCCAATACGAACATTTCAGATTGTTTGGGTGTCAGTGAAAAAAATTCGGAAAGAGTTGGCTGATATATCCAGTCAAAATCATGTTCTTTGAAGTGATCACTAGTGATTGTGACGTTATGCCTCCATTCATCTTCCCACAGGGCCTCAGACAACATGAAGGCCTAAACCAAGGGCTTTGAGGAGGTAGTGATGCTCTGGGTCAAGAGGGTGGCTGCTGGAAAATCCTATATCTGGAAATTGGACTCTGCCCCATGCCACACAAGCAGGATAACCCAATCATGGCTGTCAGACAATTTCTGTGACCACATCATCCATTATCTGGCCACCCACCTCCGCAGACTGCAACCTCTTTGATTATTATGTGTGGGCGTAGT
This sequence comes from Acanthosepion pharaonis, assembly GCA_903632075.3. Classification (NCBI taxonomy): domain Eukaryota; kingdom Metazoa; phylum Mollusca; class Cephalopoda; order Sepiida; family Sepiidae; genus Acanthosepion; species Acanthosepion pharaonis. Next base: position 3,218,311 of record CAHIKZ030004034.1, on the reverse strand, counting down.
TGAGGGAGAGACAAACAAAAGAGTGCTTGGGTGTCAATCTGAGGACAGTGCAGATGATTCGGAAAGAATTGGATTAGGTTATTACGAAGGTGATAGTGATAGCGACGTTATTCCTCCATTCATCTTCCCCCATGGCATACATCAAGTGACTTTAGGAAGTAGTGCTGCCTTGGGTCAAGAGGGTGGCTGCTGGAAGACCCTATTTCTGGCAACAGGACTCTTCACCATGCCACACAAGCAGGAGTACCCAGACAATTTCTACAGCCACATCACCCCATACATCTTGGGACCTAACTCTCCAGACTGCCACTCTCTAGATTATTAAATGTGGGGCGCAGTTGTGCAAGAGACCAACAAAACTCCTTGTAACACCAAAGGTGAACTGAAGGCAAGGATTATGGCCGCATTCACCAACTTAAACAAAGAGACTGTCCAGAATAGTCTGGAGGCTGTGGTTGAATACCTGTGACGATTTTACTGAATAAATTTATTCTTTAGTATTTCAAGATATTTTTGTGTAATTTTGGTGAATATATGTTAAAATGAGACGTCAGTGTTATTTTCATTTTTTGCGTAATTGGGACGCCAATTTATCCCTGTATGAAGGTTGAAGTTTAATTTTATTTGATCTTTACATTTTTTTTATTTATCCATCGCACCCTGTACACTTTCTCAACCCGTTTTTTACTTTTTCTTTTATCCCGATCTACGCACATTGAACCAAGTAAATGATCCGGATAATTCTAATGTCTATCCAATATATGTTTCTTAGCATTTAAATATGATTTTGCGTGGCCTACGGTCACATCACGTGATAGATCACCGAACTTAAGCACTGTCGAGTACATAGATATATATCTATTTATATATTAGGAATACCAGATGCGGTAAGCTTGGACGTATGGGTGGTGTAATGTATAATGTCTCAAAATTGGGAATCGGAGAGTCGAGTTCCAATTTCAGTTGTCATTGTTATATTAAAAAAAAAAATTACGCACAAATGCCCCTGGGAAAGTTATGAATCCCCCCGAGCTATGGATTAATTAGTAAGACTTATATGAGGTGGTCGCTTCCATAATAGATCTTTAGATAAGTTTTAGAGTATGTAAATGCATTTCGGAACCTGTTATTGATCATTAGGTAGTCAGAATTGTTCATTATGTTCACTCCTATGCTTTTTTTTATGCATACAGTAACCAACCAGGTGTTGGTTATTACTTAGTCGTCCGCTGTGAACAATTAAGCCATTTTTCTCTTATATTCTTTGAGTGATTCAACTACGCACTTGCCTTTTATTTTAATGTTTGTTGCATTTCTAGTTTTGTATTTAGCCTCCTCCCCATGATGACGATGATTTCTTGTAATTTGCACTGACTGTCGGCGTTATCTAGTGTACTGTAAATCTTCTTTGGCGATAAAACATAAATATAACAACTGCTTCATTGTTTTTGTTCTTACACGAATTTACCAGAAGTTTGTCCTGGGCAAAACTACATCCAACAGAAAGACCTCTGATCGGGAGATTTTGAAGAGCGTGGAACCCCCCTCTTAATTGCTGTTGTTCCCAGGTTCACCCTGACCCGTGGGTGGTAGCACCTTATATGGTCCTAGCTATGTGTAAATAGTAAACCCACAAACTGGAGTTAACAAAAAAAAAAAAAAAAAAAAAAAACCCTGAAAGTATTGATTTAAAACAAAGCAATAAAAAAATAAATTACCAGCAAAAATAATACCAGCAATAGATTTTTGTAAAAAGAAAAAAAATATTCAAGCTCCCAAGATAATTAAATTTCGGCATTAAATGACCCATAAGGAGTTGATATGTCGTTAAAGCAACAAGCAAATTTGCTACAAGTCATCATTGGCGTAAGGATGTACAGGTTGCGAAAAAATCTGGGAAAACGGAATCGGCGAGTTGAATTCAAATTCCAACCATAGCTGTTGCGTTTATATCCGCACAAATGTTCTTGGGAAAGCCATGAAACCGTCTCTCCTCTCACCATCTATGGATTAAATAACAGATTAGAGTGGACTTTTTAGCATTGGGAAACAGTCATTTTAGGTGATGGATTAGTCAGAAATCAAAACATTGCAGAAAACAACGTAAAATCACTCTACTATCTTTCCCCAAAAGTCATTGCAATTCATAAATAGTAACAAAAGTTTCTGTGGAAAGGTATGATCACCTACGAACAGAAGAGACGTGAAAATAAGAGAATCATTAATCTTTGTTGTTGTTGTTGTTGTTGTTGTTGTTGTTCTTTTTCTTCTTCTTCTTCTTTGTACCATGCCCCTTCAAGAATGGAACGATCAGGGCCGCAAAATAACTTCCTATCAATTGTGGCTATTTGTAATGTTTGCTGTTTTACTATACCCCACTACCTCTTCTGACATCCATTTATACAAGTTCGTTAGTTAGGGTTCTCGCTGTTTACGTTTCCTTTACTCTCTCTTTCTCTTTCTCTCTTTCTTGCTTTCAATCTGTCCCGTGAGTGTTAAATTTTTCAAGCTCTCTTTCCTCACCATTTCTAATTTTGCATAAGTGCGCTTTTTGCTTAAATTTTCCTTAAAATCTACTCGTTACTTAAATGTTCTGTCCGTGCTATTTTTAGCATCCTTCTGTAGAACTCCTCAGTTATTTTCATCTGTGCAGAAATTGTTTAGTATTCAATATCACATTTGAGGATTGATATTACATTGCAGTTTAGCACTTTTTTCTGTTTCTAATGCGATTTTCCTCTTTCTTAATACTTTGCCTAGCTTTTGAAAGGCATCTTTTGCTATCCCAATGCGCCTTATTATTCCGTCCACTTTTCTACTGAGCAATATATATTTTCAGAATGGTTTTTACAGGTGGTCATTACTTGTGACTGTGTCAAATCCAAAGTCCAAACCAATCTTAAAAGGACACCTTTTATGGGCTCTACTTTCCAAATTTAACATCCATTAATTGAAAAGCTGAAAAATTTCATTCTTCATTCAACCCGCACATGTTTCTGATGGCCTCGGCTATCAGAACAATTTCGCTGCCATCGGTTGAACGCACGGTACCGCTTGTACGAACTTTGACTGACTTTGAACACTAACTGGTCAGGTGGTCACTGTGTGGTTATCGCCCTTACGCTGAACAATCTTGTGCCCTTACATGAAGGTGGGGGCATCAGAAAGGGACATGAAACCAAGTGTAATGCTGGTTACTGTTCTGAGAGATGATTGACCCAGCCCTTTGACCTCCATTAGGAATCTAATCAGGAAAAGTTCCGCAAATGGAAAGTGGAAACGGAATAATGATAAGCTCTAAATTGCTTCCCTGAGTCGAAAGTGGTCGCAATATAGAGAGGAAGAGCTAGATAGAGGGGCGGTAGATAAGAGAGATAAATAGATATAAATATTACTAGTGAGGAGGTGAAGAGAGAAAGTGGCATAGAAGAAGCCAGAAGAGCGAAAGAAGGAATAAGAGAGCGAAAGAAGAAATAAGAGAGCGAAAGAAAGAATTTTAGGAGAAATGTAAGAAGAGAGAGAGAGAGAGAGAGAGAGAGAAATAAGGAAGGAGAACTGACGGGGAAATGTGAGAGAGAAAGTGGGTGAAAGGATAGGGTGAGGAGAAGAACGGAGAGAGAAATGGAAGGAGAGAGAGAGGGGGTGACGGGAAGAGACGAGGTAGAAAAAAGGGGAGAGAAATGGAATGGGAGAGAAAAAGAAGAAAGGACGGATGGAGAAAGATATATGGAAAAAGGAGAGAGAAACTGAAGGAGAAAGAGAAAGATGGAGTAGTAGGAGAATGAAAGGAAGTCGAGGGAGGTGCAGAGAAAAGGAAGGAATGCTAGAAAGAGAGAGAGAGAGAGAGAGACAGACAGACAGACAGACAGAAAGGAGGGAGACAGAAATGGAAATAGGGGAAATCGGAAAAGAAGGAAAGGAAGAGACACTTTGACTGATATAATGTTATAATAGAGAATCTTTAATGGCAACAAATTATACAAAGTATACAATTTATTTTCTGGAATCAAGGCGTTTGCAACGTTACAAGTTAGCGTTACAAACACGTTTTGTGGAGTATGCAAAATACGTTTTTAGAACTACTAGGTAACCTTGACATATTTGGGAAGGATATCAGAATAATCCATTTTTTGTTAATGTAACGTTACAGGGTCTCGAAGATAAATCTTGCAAGACGGTACAAGACGACTTTGCGGTCTGGAGAAAGGCAAAGATTTTTCTCAAAACTGAGGATTTGATGCCCATTAAATCTACATGTAAACTCTCATAAATGCTTTATTTCCATAATCAGAAGTAACATAATGTCATAAACATATTCATTTAATGCAGCAACATAAGTCAGTATTTACGGTTTTATTTTTCAGTGACCTTTTAAGTTTTGTCATAGAGAAATGATTTCTAAACGTTCATAATAATAAGATTTGAAACTCTAACAATTAAAAAATAATAATTACATGCAGGCAAATAATGACGCGAAAATTCTGGTATGCGCTCGTCATATCATTACGCTAATTTACGCATCTACTCCGGGTTGTAGGTAGATACTCTTGGTGTTATCATATGTTTACACAACTAGACCTAAGTAATTAATAATAAATACTACTAATAAGAAGTGAGTGTGGTTTCATAAGTATAGTGATGCTGGATTATGTGAATGTAAGTGTATGTTGAGCTGGAGGTAGTAGAAAGAGCTTGTTCTCGAGGGTGGGAGGCGTATTGCATGGTTGCTATGGGGACCTTCTTAGTTCTTGGACCCAGGAAAAAATACTAGCTGGACCCCCTTCTCAAAGACACTCGGATTTGAAAAGTTACAAGGTACCGTTACGGGCAAGTATTTAGTAATGACGTTCTTTGACGAGATAAGAAGAAGAGTATCAATAAAATGTCTAAGTTTTTGTTCATCTATCTCTCTCTCTCTCTCTCTCTCTCTCTATATATATATATATATATATATATATATATATATATATATATATATATATATAACCAAAATGCTAAATTATTTTAATAAAAAAAATCACTTCTTTGACGACTTATTCGTTACATGCTATTTTACACTAACTTATATATATATATATATATATATATATATATATATATATATATATATATATATATATAATTGCGTATCATGCGAACTTTGAAGACCTAATTGAAAGCTCATTTTAAGTAGATCGCATCATACACCAGATAAAAAAAAATAGCGTATGTACTTCTGTCTCTGGCTACGCCGTTGACCAAATTATATAGTCATTTACTGTAGTCAAATTAGCTTCAAAATTAGATCTTCAAAGGTCGCATGATACGCGAGTATATATGACATATATCTATACACCCATTCATACAGAAGTTGACATAAGACGCCGAAGGTGAGGGTAATACGTAGAGTGATTATACTCTGGAGCTCGAGCTTGATATTTGTTTAACAATCCCGACTTAGATGGGTTGAATAAGTATATATGTCTTAATAAGCGTTGTTCTTCGGTAGGGTTCCTAGCTAGGCCCCCCTTACAAAGGTGTATCCATGTTTGGACTCTGTCGGAGAGCACATTTTCTTTATTATGTTTTCTATAGTGCAGGGGCTGATATATGTAATGGTGATTTTCTAAGTACAGGCCGAAAGTATGGGGCACCTAGTGAAGATCGAACTGGCTACTCAGTCCTAACTGCTCTATCGAGACAAGTTTGCTACCCATTATAACACGTCTAGGTGCACAATGAATTTCTAAGCGTAGCTTAGATTTGGCACAAGGCCGAAAGTGTGGAGCACCCAGTGAGGATCGTAACTGGTATAACGAGAAAGTTTGTTAAGTATTACACCACGTCGAAGTGCCTCTGATAGTTCTAATGTACATTGTTTGAAAATAAAAATGAGGCGTTTATTTCAAATGAGGGTTTCCGATAAAATATCTCTTAAATATATATATATATATATATATATATATATATATATATATATATGATGAAAATATAGTTTTAAAATATGCTGTATTTTGTGTAAAAGTGCCCAGTGTTAGAGATAGACCGTATATAGATATAATTTATAAAAGTGGACACTTATGTCAACACCGAGCAGCGACAGTCTGCTTCATGCTTGAACACAATCTTCATGGCCTGAAAATTGCGTTCAGGGTGAAACAGACTGTCGCCGCTCTAATTACCACAGTGTCAAGTTATATATATATATATATATATATATATATATATATATATATATTGATGTGTATTTGGACAGCGACTGTTCTTTCAAGCATCTTTCATTGAAAACGGCCGACAAAGTAGATTTAATTAATCTTTAATTGAGCTTTTCCAGCAATCTAACATCTTTCCGTGTGCAGCCGCACACAGGATTTCACCATCCAAAAACAAGTCCTTGATAATGGCTATAGAACTAGCCGAAAGCGCTCAGCACAATTATAACTATGGATAATTCCTATATTCTTTAACCCATGAAAAACGTTACATTGTTGGAAAAACCCAATAAAACTCCTATACATTGTTGGAAAAACTCAATAAAAGATTAATTAAATCATCCTTGTCGGACATTTTCAATGAAAGATGCATATATATATATATATATATATATATATATATATATATTCAGTATGAATATATATATATACATATATATTCAGTATATATATATATATATATATATATATATATATATATATATATATATATATATCATATATATTCATTATGTATATTCAAGTCTTTCTGTGCGTGCATGTTTTAGAAAAATCGATATAATGTTTTAGCATAAATTTATTCTTCGTACTCCTACACACAGACAAGAAGATATATCTTTAATATATATTATATATATATAATCGATATGCAAATATTCAAATCTTTCTATATGCATATGTTATATATATATATATATATATATATATATATATTTATATAAGTTTGTGTATGTGTGTGCATGTTTTTCGTCCACAATTTTTCCAAAAGTCGATATAATGTTTAGGCATAAATCTACATTTGTACTCACAGAAGTAGTTAAATCATATATATATATATATATATATATATATATATATATATATATATATATGTGTGTGTGTGTGTGTGTGTGTGTGTGTGTGTGTGTGTGTTTATATATATAATTATATAATACATACATATATATATATATATATATATATATATATATATATATATATATATATGTGCGCTTTTATGTGTGTGTCCGTATACATATAACATGTATATGTGTGTTATGTCCTTGATCAAACATAAAATGATGACGTCCAAATGATAATAAAATTCTTTGAAAATATCTATTTCTACTTTTGCACTTTTCACTCCATTTTTTTTCCGTATATTTCCCGCTCTTTTTTGGCCTTGCTAAAGTCCGCTCTATTCCCACGTGTTTTGTTGTTAACGGTACACGGTATAGTGCCTATTAACGTTTTTCGCGGCACATTTCATTCCAAGGACGTGAGTCGAATCGATTCGACAGAAAACACGCACAATGAATGCTCCCTTTAGCCCACTTAGCACGCTGACAACAGCTGCCCGTGTCTTTTTACTCTCCTTTGGGTCCTTTTCTCTTCTCATTACTCTTCTTTTGCCATTTTTTCAAGGAGAGTTTCTTCTTGCTCCTCATTTTGTTCCGTGTCTGTTTGTTGTAGGACGTATTTTTTCGTCACATCTTTCGTTTCCATTCACTTCTTCCTTACTTACTTTTCAACTTCCACATTCTTTCCTCTTAAAACACACACGTCTTTACCTTTCTATACGTTCATTCATCTTCAGTGTTTCTTACTCGATTTAATCATTTATTTAGCCGGTCTCACATTTTTCAAGTTGTTCTTATTATTTTTTGTATGTTCCACAGTCTGTTTACCAGCTTTAAATTCTGTTTCTTTATTGAGTTAAGACGTAGCAGGTTTTTTTTCAGCTAGCTTTCTATCTTATCTCTCCTGTTATATAAATTCTACTCTTTTGCTATTAGATATCAGTTCCTAGCATTAATCCTTCATTTCGTGTCTATTCTATTGGTTCAATTCATTTATATCTGCCTTGCTTTGTTCCTGCTTATTGTTAATTATTCTCTTTAATTGGTCATTCCCCCTTACTTTTGTGTTCGTTTTGAAAAACCGAGTATAGAATGTTAGAATGATACAACAATGAATGTGTCATCTCTACCAAATAATTGCATACGTTATCTATCTATCTATCTATCTATCTATCTATCTATCTATCTATCTGAGTCTATATGTATTTTGCATTTTCTTTATGTATTTCATCATTTATCTCTCGTTATATATATATATATATATATATATATATATATATATATATATAGTATTTTTATATTTTCTTACTCATGATAAAATAAAGAACAAATAAGAAAGGTTTATAAATCTATCATGTTTCGCTTTTATTAAAGCTTCACCAGAGGATGAGATATAGAAAAAATTGTTGGGCATTTTTTTGGTATTGAGTGCCATTGGTTGAAACATATTTCACTTGCATTTGACGTATCAAGCAGCGTTCGTGTGAATAATTTTGTGTGTATGTGTATCATAATTCTAGTTTGTCTATGTGGGATTCAGATGATAGTGTTTGCATGTATGCATGTATGTACATCTCTCTTTCTGTCTGTCTGTCTGTCTGTCTCTCTTTCTGTGTATAGTAGTCACTATTCATGTTTGAAGGTCGTTCGCATGTTGATTTTGGGAGATTTTGACATCAACAACACTCTTGTTCCTATGTATTACAAGTGAGATTAAAGAGTGGCCTCAACATATGTCAATGTTGTGTTCATAGATGCACGCTTGTAGATTTCGAGACGTCTCTCCAATGGAAGTTTATCTATATTGCAATCAATTTATTTGATAAATCCCGGCATCTGAAGTGTCGTTGGCTCTATTTTCCTTCTTAATTATATCTCCTATTGTCTTGGAGGTGGTGGTAAAACCCCTAATATTAGAAATAACTAATTTAATTTTCATTTTTTTTTTAGATAGCGTGTTACAGGGTAGGATTATGAATTTTAGAAGTGCTATCGGCGTTGTCTATTTTCTTTTGGTTTTGTAGACTTTGTATACTCGTTTACTAGTGTTTTAAACGATGTGGGTAGTGAAGCAGTCTTACTTATATAAGAATGTTGAATTTGATGTACCAACTGACAGTCTGTTTCTCACTTAGTTATTTTTCAAAATGGGCGTGAGTTTATTTTGGTCGCTTCCGAGATGTAAAATTGAAAGAGAAATCGACACCAGTAAAATGGTATATAATAAAAAAGAGAAAGGAAAGCAGTAAGTGCGCTCTATGCATGGAAGATAAAACTGGAAATTATAAAATTTTAGAACGTGGATAGTTTATTTTGAATTTTTGGCAGGTTGACGCATTCCGTTTGAAAAACGTGAAAAGAAAGGTAGATCTCGGGACTATTCTCAATAAAGAAACGCTAATTTTGAAAAATCTCTAAGAAGGAGCTATTAATGGATAAATAAGTAAAACAAAGATTACTATATATATATATATATATATATATATATATATATATATATATATATATCAAAAAAATGCTAAAATATTTTTAATAAAAAAACCTGTGACAAATTATTTGTCACATGCTATTTTGCACTAGCTTATAAAGCGCATTTCTAACTTCTGTATAATACTTCAACAAACACACACACACACACACACACATATATATATATATATATATATATATATATATATATTCTGTTCATACGTTACTTTTATAAATATAATTTATTTAAGTAAATACTCCGTTTTTTTAATTAAACAGTATTAATTGCATTTAACGGAATGTTAGAGAAATTGCGTAGGAAATATGCGCTCTTCGATAGGAATCGAACCTGTAAAACTAATGGAACAATCATTTGATCTGACGTTCTGGTGACTATTCAGCCACCAGCTGATCAAAGAACGTGTATTTTCTACGAGATTCCTCGAAAATTATATTATTATAATTATAAATATTAAATAATTGTTGGACTTAATCCATTTCAATATATATATATATATATATATATATATATATATAGATAGATAGATAGATAGATAGATAGATACCCTAGTGAGCCAATTAAACCTACCTATGTTTCACTAAACGGATCGTCAGGGAAAGTAAGGCCTTTCTTTCGATCCGTTTAGGTTTATCCATTCAAATGTCTGGCTTACATCTGTGTATCTAGGTCTGCTCTACGGTTGTATTGAGCGCTTTTTGTTAGTTAGTTGTTTACTCGTATCAGGGTTTTTTTCTTTGGGCTTCAGACCTGCATCTGTGCGATTTTTTGTCGGCAGAAGTTCATGTTTGTAGCTCTTTCTTTTTTAAAACCTTTTTTTTCCGAAATCGATTTGATTATTAGCAAATCAAAAATTTGAGGGTTTTTCGAAACGAGTCTAGTTATCTATAATTATGTATATATATATATATATATATATATATATATATATATATACTGTTCAAAAGTTCGAGATAACCACTGGTAATTTTTTAAATCGACTCAAAAAGTTTTTTTTTGTACTTTAAATAAGAAAATTATTGTACATGGTTAAAAAAATGTGACATGTTTTTTTTTTATTTGAAATTTTATTATGACAAAAGAAAAGAAGCTTTTTATAATCAAATTTTGCTCTCGTCAAAATATCCTCCTTTAGTCTTGATTATTGCAGCACAATTTTTAGTATTCATTACAGACGTTTCTCAAAATATAAGTTTGATAATTAATCCCTTTCTTTTTTCAATGAGTATATAAGAGCTTTTTTTCATTTTTTTTTTTCACTCTTTTGTCAAGTTCATGCCATACTAATTTTGCGTGTGGCTTCGAACTTTTCACATAGGTACGTAGGTTTTACAAGCTACATTGTGATGGATGACTGCGTCTCTCCTTTTTGATTGGTTATTTGCATGCATATATAATGTAATGAATGGCGACTTATAATGAGAAATCGGCTAGCCAGGTTCGAATTCCAGATCATTTCTGATACATTTATTTGCTCACAATTACCATCGGAAAATTATGTACATTATTTACATTATTCGGACTATTGTCCTCATCATTGTCGCCATGTTTATCACAACGTTTCGGCCGTTGTACGCTCCGGTCTTCTCCAAGTGGTTCGAATGTCGAACTGAACGCTTTATTTCCTCACTGGGGTAGACTGACATGGCACTGTCATGTCTAATGGATGTCAGTTATCTCCTGTTAATTCCTCCACATATTGTACTCACACTCTTTGGGTCCTGGCATTCCTTATTACTGGGTCCCATATTGTATTCATTTCTATCCTTGGTCGGCTCAGGAGATATCTTTTGGCCTAGCATATGTGCTGATTCCTTAAGTTTACGAATTTTCCAATGATTTTCTTTGTCTGTGATCTCAACTTGATCCCACAGTGATCTCCCTTTTCTCTCCATATGTGGTCAGCCACGCCTGATTTTTCCACTTCCCCTCGTGTTACAGCTTTCTGGTCTTCTTGAAGCCTTACCTTAAGGGGGCGGCCTGTCTCCCCTTCATATTTATTTCCCCAGCTGCACTGGATAGCGTACGCACAGTCTTTAGTCATGTTTTCCTCTATGGGGGAGGGTCTTACTCGGGAGAGATATCTGCGAAGTGTTGTCAAGCTTTTGAAGGTTGTCCTGATGTTATATGGACCGCAGATCCTTTGTATTTTCTCTGATAACCCTTCACATAAGGCAAGCAGTCTGTTTTCTGAGTATTGTTGTCCTCCTCTTGTACCCACCTATCCCAATTTTTCGGAGCTACTGCTATGTATCCAGGGTAGTTGTTACGTTGTAGGGTACTACTTATACTGACCAATTCTTTATCTAATGTCTCTGGGTCGCCACGTATGACTTTTGCTCGATGATGTTTCTTTACGCTGTATGGATGGTGGGAGTTGAAATTGAGATACTGTTCAGTGAATGTCGGTTTACGGCATACGGATGTCTTGAACCCATGCTCTGTTCGAGATATTAGAACATCCAGGAATGGGAGTGTGTTGTTACTCTCTTTCTCCATCGTGAACTGTATCGAAGGTCTTATTGAGTTCACATGGTCAAGTAGAACCTGAACATCTTCCTGGTGTGTCCAGTGTATGAAGGTGTCATCTACGTACCTTAACCATAGAGTTGGCTTTAGAGATATAGATTCTAATGCCATTTCCTCAAAGTATTCCATGTATATATTCGTCATTGCTGGTGATAATGGTGAGCCCATTACTAAGCCTTCCTCCTGTCGATATATGTGCGATCCCATTCCGAAGTGTGTTGTTTGTGTACAGAAAGTCAACATCTCCATCAGATTATCTATTGCCATACTGGTCCGTTCTTCTAGGGATGAGTCAGAGGCTAATCTGTCTCTGACTACTGAGAGTGCTTCCTCCGAGGGTACCTTGGTGAACAAACTCACCACGTCCAAGCTCACCATCTGGTTGGATAGGATGGGAGCATCTTTGATTATTTCCACGAAGTGGGCGGAGTTTTGGACATATGAAGGAGATCAATTATATCTACAAGGATATACTCAGAGGGTGGCACACAGAGCCTTGGCAACTAACAATTGGCCTGAGCGGAATACCGTCTTTGTGACTCTTAGGGAGACCATATATGTGAGATCGCTTGGTGTAACGCTGCGATAACTGCCTATACGTCTTAGGTGAGAAGTGATCCTTGTTCTTGATTAATATCTGCGACAGTTTGCGTTCCATTTTCAATGTAGGATCCTTTTTTAGTTTGCTGTAGCTACCATTGCTAATGAGGTCTAGCTTTCTTGTATAATCTGATTTATCCATCACTACAGTTGCATTGCTTTTGTCAGCCGGTAGTATGATGATGTTTTCGTTCCAATCGCCAGCCTCTCCAGTTTCGTGATGTTTGATCTGGGCGGCTTGATCCTCTCCAAATTCTGTCTCACCTTCCATCTTAGTTCATTCGCCTGAGCCTGAGGAAAGTTCAAGGCCACCTCCTCGACATCATTGCCAATGTCCAAGTATGTCACTCGCCTGATGGTTGTGGCGAAGTTGAGACCCTTACTTAATACTGATTCCTCAGAGGCACTCATCTGATATTGGCTGATGTTGACTACTGCTTTCACTGGTGGGTGATGGACCTTGTTTGTCACCATCTGATCTTTTAATCTGTTTAATTTTTGTACTTGGCGGTCCTTGACTACATCGAATTCATGTCTGAAGGATTTATCCAGGTCATTTTGGATCCCTCTCTGGTCTTCATCATTGGTAATCCTGTTGAAGAAATCCTCACATTCCAACCAGCTGAAGAAGGCCGGAGCGTACAACAGCCGAATCGTTGTGATAAACATGGCGACAAAGATGAGGACAATAGTCCGAATAATGTAAATAGTGTACATAATACCTCATCTCAGAAATATAGAAAAATACCATCGGAAAAGTTAGGAATACATCTACTCCGTTAGCTGGGTGTTTAATATTTCTGAAAAAAATCATTTTCTTTCTCAAAATGTTTTTAATGCAATATTCACTCGCAATAGAAGAATTATTCTTATAATCCTAAATATATGTTTCGGCTTTAAATAATCCAAAAAGGGGCGATAAGCCATAAAAATAAATCAATTATTTTTCTTTGGTGTTTATAGCTGGGCATATACTTCGTTGGTATTTACAGCTGGTAACACAACGCCCTGTTTCAACGACTAATAATTACTGTCTTTGTGTTTGTTTTCTTAAAAGCTATCATGAAATATTGATTTACTGCTATAACTAACATTTTCTCTAAAGATTTTCAATTTTATTTTTTGTTTCTTCTTTTATGCCACTCACTTTCATCGTGAACTTCCGTTTCTTCTTTTATTGCCGTGTCACTTCAGAACGTGGACGATCATAGCTCTTTACAACTTCCGGTCTCTTTTAACTCCAAGAAACTTTTTACCATTTACCATTCTTCTTTGTGCCCGCTCTGCTGTCGATTTATTAGGTAGTTTATTCGCCCTTCTTGCCTTTAATATTTCCCGTGAGCGTTAAATTCCCCAAGTATTGTTTCCTCACTATGTGTCCCAGAAATTTCAACTAACTGTAAATATAAACTTCCCTGCTCTTCCGGTCTGATCATGGCGTTCTCGGCATTCGTCGATAGGATGAAATCTCTGTCACTTCAAGTCTCTTCTCCATCAGGAAATTATTCGGCCTTCTCTGTTGTATAAGAGATTCGATATGAAAGTTGACCACTCTGTTTGAAACGAAATTTAACTATCTCTTATATTTTCTTTAGTTTCTGAAGGGCAATTTTCGCTTTTTCGATTACGCTTTCGGTTTTCTGAGTCCTAATGTCTGTCATCTGTTACTACGATAGCCAGACAGCAACATTTCTGTACGTAGTTGACTTTGACGTATTCAACTCGTAGGTTGCATTTTAAACTCTTCCTTGTACATTCTATCTCCATATAATTAATAGTTCGTCTTTTCTTCTTACTCTCCTTTATTGCCGTGTCTAGGAGTTCTTGTAATTTCATTTCAAATTTTACCAGGTCCTGGCTTGCGTTGATATCATGTTGAAACGCCAGTCCTCGTACGATCACCGAAGTTAAGTAACTTCGAGCCAACGTCAGTACATAGATGGGTGACCATTTGAGAATACCAGGTGCTGTAAGCATAAAAGAGGGACGAGATCGTGTAAATTTATTCAATAATGAGAACAGAAGGATAGAAATTGCGAAAAACATTATCATTATAAAACAAGTGAAAATGAAAATGAAATCCTTGTCAAGATAAGAACACGAAAGAAACTCATTAAAAGTGAATAGAAATGCCTCAAGTTTCTTTTTTCATCATGCTTGAAGACTCATAATACATAAAACATTTCAGTGCTCTTTTATGTTACTAACGAAATTTCCCTGTTTCGTTAACTCCTTCCCTTTTTGGAAAAAACGTTTCATTTTCAAAAGAAATTTTTATTTGTTTTTAATACAGTAACTAAGAAACAGAGGTACCTTGAATTACCCGAACGATGGCTAACATCTCTAGCAGATGTATTAGTTGACAATTGAACTCGTTTCAAGCTCAGAAGAGCAAGAAAATAATCAAGATTGTCGTATAAACACGCCTTTAACTTGTTTTTGAACGTTATGTTTTAGACATGTTTATACAACTGAAAAAGACACTTTCGATAAAAAGAAAACGTATATAAACGTCTACGCCGGTGAAGGGGTTAATACGTTGCTTAACTTTTGGAACGTTTCTTTATCTATTCCAATACACCTTTGGATTTCTATTATTTTCTACCCGTCCTCTGTGAAATGACCATCTCAGATATTGTAGCATATCTACGGATGATAATCAGTATGTTCCCATTCACATAAATACAGTAGTAAATACTGTATGTTGGTCTGCAGTTGAAGATTCGTCTCCAGCTGTGCTGGTCAAACTCTCTGCCTCCGGGCAGAGAGGATCCACAAACGTTTCATCTTCAGACGAAATTTTTATTTGTTTTTAATATAGTAACTAAGAAACTGAGTTACCTTAAAGTACACGAACGATGGCTAACACCTCTACCGGATGTATGAGTTGACAATTGGACAAGTTTCAAGCTCAGAAGGGCATAAAAAGAATCAAGATAGTCGTATAAATACGTCTGTAGCTGTTTTCTGAACGTTTTGGTTTGGATGTCTTTATTCGTCCGTGTCTGAGAAAGAATAGATCAGAGTAAATTGTTTCTAGTTCCTTAATTCTGATTAAATACCAAAATAAATATTTATTGATTTTAATCATTATCTAGCAGAGCATTAACGCAAAAAGAAAAAAAAAACAAAAACAATCGCATGATTTCTTTTCTTTCTTTCTTTCTTTCTTTCTTTCATCGAATGTTTTCTTTCTTTATTTACCTTATTCTTTTTCCCTCTGTATATCCTGCGCCATCTTTCTTTCTTTCTTTCTTTCTTTCTTTCTTTCTTCCATCGAATGTTTCATTCTTTTTTTTTACCTTATTCTTTTTCCCTCTGTATATCCTGTGCCATCTTTCTTTCTTTCTTTCTTTCTTTCTTTCTTTCTTTTGTTTCTTTTTTTTACCCCCTTCTGATATCCTGATTTGTTTCTTTTTTCTTTCTTTTTCTTTTTTTCTTTCTTTATTTCCCCATGTTGAATGATTTCTTTCTTTTTTTTACTTATTCTTTCTTTCTTTCTTTCCATTTTCTTTCTTTTTTCTTTCTTTCTTTCTTTTCTTCCCCCATCGAATGATTTCTTTCTTTTTTTACCTTATTCTTTTTCCTTCTGTATATCCTGTGCCATCTTTCTTTCTCTCTTTCTTTTTTCTTTCTTCCATCAGATGATTTGTTTCTTTTTTTTTACCTTATTCTTTTTCCTTCTGTATATCCTGTGCCATCTTTCTTTCTCTTTCTTTCTTTTTTTTTCTTTCTTTCTTCCATTTTTTTTTTTTTCCCCATCATGATTTGTTTCTTTTTTTACCTTATTCTTTTCCTTCTGTATATCCTGTACCATCTTCTTTCTTTCTTTCTTTCTTTCTTTCTTTCTTTCTTTTTTTTACTTTTCTTTTTTTTCTTTATCCTTTCTTTCTTTCTTTCTTTCCCCCATCGAATGATTTCTTTCTTTTTTTACCTTATTCTTTTTCCTTCTGTATATCCTGTATATCTTTCTTTCTCTCTTTCTTTCTTTCTTTCTTCCATCGAATGATTTGTTTCTTTTTTTACCTTATTCTTTTTCCTTCTGTATATCCTGTGCCATCTTTTCTTTCTCTCTTTCTTTCTTTCTTTCTTCCATCAGATGATTTGTTTCTTTTTTTACCTTATTCTTTTTCCTTCTGTATATCCTGTGCCATCTTTCTTTCTTTCTTTCTTTCTTTCTTTCTTTCTTTCTTTCTTTCTTTCTTTCTCCATCGAATGATTTCTTTCTTTTTTTTACCTTATTCTTTTTCCTTCTGTATATCCTGTGCCATCTTTCTTTCTCTCTTTCTTTCTTTCTTTCTTCCATCGAATGATTTGTTTCTTTTTTTACCTTATTCTTTTTCCTTCTGTATATCCTGTGCCATCTTTCTTTTCTTTCTTTCTTTCTTTCTTTCTTTCTTTCTTTCTTTCTTCCATCGAATGATTTGTTTCTTTTTTTACCTTATTCTTTTTCCTTCTGTATATCCTGTGCCATCTTTCTTTCTCTCTTTCTTTCTTTCTTTCTTCCATCGAATGATTTGTTTCTTTTTTTACCTTATTCTTTTTCCTTCTGTATATCCTGTGCCATCTTTCTTTCTTTCTTTCTTTCTTTCTTTCTTTCTTTCTTTCTTTCCTCCATCGAATGATTTCTTTCTTTTTTTTACCTTATTCTTTTTCCTTCTGTATATCCTGTGCCATCTTTCTTTCTTTCTTTCTTTCTTTCTTTCTTTCTTTCTTTCTTTCTTTACATCTTCCATCGCATCATTTGTTTGTTTGTTTCTTTCTTTCGTTTCCACATTTCTTTTCCCCTGATTATTTATTCCATCGCTCTTACTTTCCCTTTTCTTTTCTTAATTTTTCCTCTGTATTTCCCTTAGCTCTTTTTATCATTATTTCCTCATTTCTCCTTTGATAATCCTCTGCGTCTCTTCCATATACAGATATTTTTCTTCATTTACATGTATCTTTCTCTTTCACTTAAATATTTCCTTATACATCTCTCATAATGTTTCCTCACCTTTTAATGTAACATTTTAAAAACATGTGTTGTTCGTGCCAAGTCTTTTATTTAGCTGATATAGATGCCATAAATCACTATTCATTTACTCGTGTGATTATTTTTCTTTCTTTTATTAGCACTTAATCTTATCTTCCTTCTTTTTTTATAAAGATATTTTTATTGGTCTCTCTTTTATTTTTATTTTTTATTTAATTCCTCAATATCTTCCCTACCTGACCTCTATTTCCCTGAAATGGTTGCACGTATTTCGCTTTTAACGGGTCTATCAGATGTCGCCAATCGATCGAATAAAATTTGAAGTAAAAATAAAAATTGAGCTCAAACGCTACACGAAGAGGAATTAAGGAGAAACGATGCGATAAAAAAGAAGAAGGGACCAGTTGAGTAGTTTGAACGAGAACAGACGAATAAAACCGAATCCCTCATCAGAAATTCAAGGAGATACAAATCGGAAGAATTAAAAACGAAAAAAAAAGAACGCTTGAATAAATGAAGACGTGGATTGAATACAAATGAAAACCAACAAAATACCATCTTATTACAATAACAACTATTATTTCTACTCCTACTCCGTCCTGGGTATGACGATAAACTACATCCAGCAGCAAAGCCTCTGATCGGGAGGTTTTGAAGAGCGTGGAACAACCTCTTAATTGCTGTTGTTCCCAGGTCCACTCTGACCCGGGGTGGTAGCACCTGTTAGGGACCCAATAGTTAACCCCTGAACTATGAAAGTATAAGAATAGATTTTTAGAGTAAAAATATCAGCAGTACATTTTAAAAAAAAAATACCAACAATACATTTTGGAAAAATATCACTGGAAATACATTTAAAAAATATTACCAGCAATACCTTTTTGAAAAAAAAAATATTACCAACAATACATTTGAATCTCAACAAAAATCCTATTTACAAAAATATGTCAATGAAATCTAATCTACAAACAGACTTCCTACAAAGAATACATATTCTATTCATACGAATCTATTCTAAAAATCCTGTCGGCATTAAATAAACCATTGAGGTTGATATACCGTAAAAGAAAATAAACCTAACCCCACCCACACTACTACTACTACTACATGACAAACAACATCAATAAGATTATATTTAATGATCACAACTGCATGTTATTGCTAGTGAGTTCCGTGCACAAACAATCTTCTTACATGTGCGTTCTTATTACTCGGTAAGAAAACCCCAGCTCCGTCTGCGGCAGATTACGCAGGTCACGTGACTTAGAATCTCGCTTATTGGACGCCTTTACAGGTCATCTCTAGGTAGATTGTCAACCTAGGCTCAAGTGCAAATATATATCAATTAGCGCAACATGTGACAGCCCAATTTTACTCACAAGGCTTCGATCAGCCCGTGGTATGAGCTTCAGGTGCTCCCCAACCGTGCCACTCGCTGGTATCGTCTCTCCAGTTCCTTTAACAATCGCAATTAATCTCTAAATTTTCGACCACGTGCCCACATACAGGCTAAACACAGCTAACATCTTCTGTTGCTGCAACCTTTCGAGTAAGATTCCACAGTAAAAATCCTATTTTATACAAGCAAAATATAATTAGGCATAATAATATTATAGCGCTGACAATACTCATATTAAGCCAGAATACAGCATTTCACATTGTTAATCATTCAAAGTGAAATCTTCCTTTATTAGGCCGGTCCTTTATCAAAGCCAACATTTAAAATTATTCTTACAGAACAAGATACTATAGGGTTAAATAAAACTAAACTTGTACTAAAAATGCTGGTGTACCACTGAGATGTGTAACCATTTGATTTCAAATGAATTGTAAGGATAACAGATTTAATAAAATTTTAGTATTACTAAGAGATTTATAGTGAGGAAGATATCTAATAACACAAAAATGTACACGTCGTCTCATAAACTCAATTATCAATTGCCTGTGATTGAATTATTTGTGTTATCGCATGGTTTGGAAGTTTGTATTCTACTGAATTTGAGGGAATATTGCGCATTTATCCAGACAGTCTTTTCTGTCTTTTAGTATGTGGTCTGATCAAAAAGTATCGGGACTGCTGCTATAAAAAGCTCATAGCTCATATATCAAATTAGCATTTAGTCTCCTTCGAAGTAGTCCCCTTCTGAAGCCAAGCACCTTATCCAGCGTCGTTTCCATTGATGGAAGCATTCCTGGAATAACTTTTTTGAGATAGCGATCATTTGCTTTACTTGCATTCTCTTAAATTTCACCTAAGTTTTAAAATAATGTTCCTTTCATGTAGGATTTGAATTTTGCGGGGGGAAACATCGCAGGGAGTGAGATCTAATGATTTGGTAGTTGTCGGAGCGGGGGAAATGTTGTTCTTGGCCCCAAACTGCTGCACAGGCCATGGTTGTGGATGGAAACTCTGTGGCGTAATGAAACGGCCACACTCTACACATTTTCCTTCCAAGCACTGCTATAAACAATGAAAGGGATTGAGGACGTTATAACTTAATGTGCATGCGTGATAGAGGCCATGGTCAATCTGTGCCAAGCGGCGTTATACTCTGTGCTTTAACTCCGTTAGCATAGCAACAGGCACGATACTTTTTGATCAGATCTCGTATTTAAGGACAGACATAACGACCTTACATGCGAAAGGCGGCGTGAACATTTCCGTGTTATTATTGGTCTTTACCTGTCATCTCGAATTCAGTCACATTCCAACGGTCGTGACGCGGCTTCAATTTGTCTTTTCTAAAACTATTTCATGGCAGTTGTTCTAACACCCCACCCCGGTATATTGACTATGTGAATTTAAGCGTACAACTAGATTTGCAATTAGGTCTCATCGTTTTACTGTTGAATCAGCTCGATGTAACCGTAAATTCTGTTCTAATAGTTTCTTTTCTCGCACTCCTCGCCTGTGAAACTTACTTCCTACTTCTCGTTTGCTTGTCACCTTTAAATGTAACGTCAATCTCCATCTTCTGTCTTCCTGAATTCTGTTCTTTTATTGTGCTTTCTCCTCATTAAAAACTTCTCACTCTCTTTCACTCTCAGTTACCCTTTGCATCTTAGTGGCATTAACGCCTTACTTGGGGTGAAATAGTTTAAAAAGAACAAAAGGAAATAGCATTATTGTTATTATTATTATTACGCGAATTCAAAGACATATTCTGACCATCTTTGAAGATCAAACGTTATTACCATTAACAAAACGCAAAACAATTTTTTCAAAATTTTCAGCCACTTCAACCGGTTTTATTTGAACGTATTCTATTGTTCGGCTGAAGCTCTTCTAGTCATTTTGCAAAAGCTATTAGAGCCATTCCTAGATTTCCAATGATAATATCCATAATGTTTATATTCAATTCTTTCTTTCGTAACTCTCCTGTAAGACTTTTGTAATAATCATTTTTCTTACGCTCTTTCGATTTAGTCCTGTGGTCTACCAACACAGCTATATCCACTACTTGACATTCGTGAAGTGTGTAGGACACATAACGTTGGCTTGGAGAATCTGACACTCACAGGACATATTGAAGTCAAGTGTAGCAAGTAGCAATAGCGAGAATCCTACTTAACGATTTCATGTGAATGAATTTCAGAATCAGGGCAAAGAGGGAAGGTAAACAATAAAAAGTTACTTAGCGCAAGAAAAGACAAAAAGTTGTAGATAGTCATAATTACTCACTGTCCTGGGTATGACGATAAACTACACCTGCGTCCTGGGTATGACAATAAACTACACTCGCATCCCGGGTATGACGATAAACTACACCTGCGTCCTGGGTATGACAATAAACTACACACGCGTCATGGGTATGACGATAAACTACACACGCGTCCTGGGTATGACAATGAACTACACCCGCGTCATGGGTATGACGATAAACTACACCCGCGTCATGGGTATGACGATGAACTACCCCCGCGTCCTGAGTATGACGATAAACTACATACACCTCCTGGGTATGACAATAAACTACACAAGCGTCCTGGGTATGACGATAAACTGCATTCACGTCATGGGTATGACGATAAACTTCATACGCGTCCATTGAGGTTGATATACCGTAAAACAAAACAAACCAAACCAATATATACTGAGATAGATAGATAGATAGATAGATAGATAGATAGATAAAAATATTACCAGCAATAAAAATCTTGTCGGCATTAAATAACCCATTGAGGTTGATATGCCGTAACCAAAACAAACCATAATTGCTCATGTTCTGAAAGGGCTTAGCCCTTAAAAAAAGGAAACTGCTTGCATATGCTGGAAATGGTAAGAATGGCGATCCATTGGATACTGTACAATTAACTAGTATTTGACTTTAAAAAAACCATTGTAAAGTGTAATGGTTAGTGAGGTTTATGGTTGACCATTACTGCTGTGTAGTGAGGTCGGTTATCGCTGTGTGTCCCATATTAGAAAAAAACTAGACAATAATTAACCCAACAAGTGTTTACATGTCGCAAAATCAAAATAAATAGATAATAATAAAAACAAGATTTATGCACAAGCAAGAACCTGTGTTATAAAAAGGTAAAATATAAAATTATCAGGAGATTTTGAAATTCAAATTAATCACTTCAAACAAATCACAGATCTAGTATTGTAAACAAAGGGGAAATTGTCAACGGATGTCACTGTTCCGGCTGTCCACAAAGTAAACTTGAAAGAAAATCGAAAAGAGGTACAAATATATGAGGGTGACAGATGTATATATTGATATTGAAGCACGCCTTTTTTTAATCAATTCATCCCAAGTATGGCGATGACGCCACTAAGACGCAATGGACTACTGGGAGCGAAAATAAATAAAAAAGACTTTAGAAGGAAGCAAAAAGGCAATCCTAAACAGGAAATAAGGGATAAACCTCTGATCCTGTTCAAAAGACCGGGGAGGTACATGAACCGGACGATTAGAGAACCTATCTACTCTTGTTAAGAATTTTACTTGTTTATTTGGAACACTCACGAGAATTCTACCAAGAAGGAGGGAAGAACTGAGAATCTATAAAAAAAAACTATCGAAAATAGAATGAGTACTCAGAAGACATGCTCCAATGTTAACTACCAATGGGAACACTAAAAGAAATAATAATAATAATAATAATAATAATAATAATGACAGAGTGGGCCAATATCTGCACTGGAAAATCTGCAACTTCTACGGGAAGGAAACTGAAAGAAACTGGTATGAACACCACCCAGACCCGGTTACGAAGATAGGACCTGTTACAATTCTATGGAACTACACAATACACACTGACAGATCAATCAAGGCCAACCGACCAGATATTGTTATTAAAGACCACAAACAAAAACGGTGCCTCCTTATTGATATGGCAGTCCCTGCTGACTGCAATGTATCTTTAAAGATATTCAAAAAGTAGTCAAAGTACAAGGACCTTGAAATAGAAATCTCGAAAATGTGGCATATGAGAACATCAACAATCCCTGTTGTAGTTGGAGCCCTAGGACTGGTTGGAAAAGATTGCAGTAGACTAATTGAAGGGATTCCTGGAAGTCCATGCCTCAAGGAGATACAAAAAATTGTTCTGACAAGTACAGCCCACACCTTACGATGGGCTTTATGTATGTAATTTAATTCTTTTTTTTCTCTCTTGTCAGTGGAAAGTGTCATGACGCCATTTCTAACCTTAGGTCCCTGGATTGGATCCGGAAAGAAATGTGTAAACGCCTGAAATCCAAGAAAATAATAATAATAATAATAATAATATCTTGTGTTAGATGTTTCTGTCCCAGCCGACAAAAACACATCGTTGCAAACATTTGAGAAACTCAATTCAAGGGCCTCGAGATAGGAATCTTTAGAATAATGCATCAACAGACAACACCATTACCTGTTGTTATTTGCCATAGCGATATTAGCCATTTCCTTATAAGGAAAGATTCGACACTCACTGGCTGAGTACAAAGTGCTATCGTCGGATGAAATTTATCAAATCTTTATGTTAAAATACTTTTGAGGAAAGGAGTTTTCTCAAGTCCAATAACTGTTATCGCTCTTTCCAGTATTGATAGGGGTTTCCTTCCTAACCTTTTTTATTGGAAGTGGTGTGGAACGTTAACACCTTAATTATGTCATTATTTTCTTCTTCGAGTTACATGTTATATCCACTTTAGTTGTTGAAATCCTCCAGAAATGTGTTTCTATTATTTGACAAAGTTCTTTCTTTGTGATTATGTAGCGCCAGACCACTATGTTCGTAGAAGAATGGTCCTCGATTCTACACAAGAGATTTTTATTCATTGATCTCCGAAAGCGATAGTATAAAGCTGACAGTTTAGATATTTCTAAACGGGCTTGGCACCATACATGACGTCGATATGAAAGTTTCGATTTGACGAGGCTATTTAAGTACAAGGTGCGATGGATAAATTGTCGTCGAAATTACGCAAAAACCAAAATAACACGGATATCACATTTTAACATATATATTTACCAAAATTACGCAAAGGTATCTTGAAACGCTGAAAGATTAAAATAATTGAGTAACATCGCCATTGGATTCAACTACGTCCCCCAGAAGACTTCGGACGGTCTCCTTGTTTAATTCTGCCATAATCCTTAGTCTCCTTGGTGAATGCTGCCATAATCTTTGCCTTCAGTTCATCTTTGGTGTTACAAGGAGTTTTGTTGGTCTCTCGTTCAACTGTGCCGCACGCATAATAATCAAGGGGGTTTCAGTTTGAGAAGTTAGGTGGTCAGGTGTAGGGGATTATGTGGTCGCATAAATTGTCTGACAGCTATGAATGGGTTCTCCTTCTTGTGCAGCGTGTTTCAGAGTTCTGTTGCTAGACATAGGGTCTTCCAGCAGCCACCCTCTTGATCCAGAGCAGCGCTGTCTCCTCAAGGCACTTGATGTAGGCCACCGTGTTGAGTCTGTGTCTGTGTGAAAATGAGTGTGAGGCATAACGTCACCATCTCTAGTGACACTCCATACACCATGAAGCTGACTGGATATGTCATCCAGTTATTACGAATCCTCCACAGTGCCTTCAGATTGACACCCAAACACTTTGAAATGTTCGTATTGGAACTTCCGTCACGAATGCCAAGCAATACAGCAGCCCATTTCCAAATTTCTCGTGGAGTAAATTCTGTCATGGCGCTCTTTTTCTCATAGACGGTGCCCAACTGACCCTACTATACTGTGCAGTCGACAAAATAAAAAAAAGACAAACAAACAACGCGCATATGCGAAATTAAAAAAGGCATTCAAACGCTTAATTTTTGAATCTCCCATTCCCTCACACAGATAGTTAACTTCCCCATTCGTTTTGCCTTCAACCGGGAAGGTAAAGCCTCTCTACTCGACCTGTGCTTTACCTCCATCCCCGAATCCTGCAGTGCCTCGCAACTATGCCCTTTTGGTAACTCTGACCATACAGTAGTATCGGTTAACATCTCCTTTAACTCCACCCCCTATAAAGAACCTCCTACCACTAGAACTTCGTTCTATTATCAACGAGTTGACTGGGACGCGTTCCGTGATTTCTTCCGCGATGTCCCCTGGGATGGAGTCTTTAAGCTCCCCGTCCAAGAATGTGCTTCTGAGGTCTCTTCCTGGGTTAAAGCTGGAATCGACGCTTTCATCCCATCAAGGAAATATAGGGTTAAGTCGCGCTCCTGCCCCTGGTTCTCGGCTGCTTGCTCAGCCGCCATCATATAGGAACCACTACTTCCACCTATACCGTAGCGACATGTCTGACTGCAATAGACGTCTCTTTGCCACCGCCCGTAACGAATGTAAGCGTGTCCTAAATGATGCTAAGTCACTATTTGCGGCTCGAATGAAGGAACGTATTGCATCTCGCAAATTTGGCTCCAAAGATTATTGGCGTCTCTGCAAGAGTGTATTGAACAATTGCAAACCCTCTATACCTCCTCTATTCAACCAGTTCGAAGTCTTGACCTCCTCTACCGACAAGGCTGAATGCTTTGCTCGGAAATTTTCATCCAACTCGAGGCTCGACTCTTCCGGTGTACCCATACCCGACTTCCCTCTTAGAACTAAGGCCATATTGAGTGGGTTAAACATAACCCCAACTTTGGTACTGGGCGTTATCTCCAATTTAGATCCCAACAAGGCGAGTGGTGGAGATGGGATACCAGCCATTGTCTTAAAGAAATGCGCGCCTGAACTGGCGCCCGCCCTTTCGAAACTATACAACTACTGCCTCAAGGAATCTTGTTTTCCTGACTGCTGGAAGTCCTCTTCGATCGTTCCTGTCTTCAAGAACTCCGGCGACCCTCTGACCCTTCCAACTACCATCCTATCAGTCTCCTTCCCTCTTCGGCAAAATCTTCGAAGCTCTAATCAATACCGGGGTGGTTAACCACCTCACATCCCATAATCTGCTCTCAGACAAGCAATATGGTTTCCGCTTTGCCAGATCTACAGCCGATGTGCTCACAGCCATCACTGAAACAGTCTACCGAACTCTCCAAAATAACGGGGAAGCCCGAGCCGTGGCACTAGATATCTCAAAGCATTCGATAGGGTTTGGCACGCCGGCCTTCTCCGCAAGATCCAGGGTTATGGCATTACGGGTCGATTATATAACGTAATACAATCATTCCTGTCAAACCGTGAATTGAAGGTCGTTCACAACGGATTCTCCTCCAGTTCCTATCCCACGAACGCAGGTGTTCCTCAAGGCTCCATCCTAGGCCCCACTCTATTCCTTATCTACATAAATGACCTTCCTGACGCCGTAACTTCTCAAGTCGGCATCTACGCGGATGACACCACAATTTATTCCTGTCTCAAAAACAAATCTAGTCTCGCTGACAAAACTCACCTTGCCGTGCGTCTCGAAAATGACCTCCAATCGATTGTGAACTGGGGCATGAATTGGCTGGTCAAATTCAACGCTTCGAAGACAAAAACTGCTCTCTATTAATCACCACAGAGAGCCTTCCTTCCCCCATTAGAATGTCTGACTCTCAAATTCTCGAGAGCAACTCTCTGCGGCTTCTCGGTCTCACGTTGACTGCTGACCTGAGATGGAATAAATACATCGAGTCAATTGCCTCGTCCACTGCGAGGAAAGTTGGCTCCCTGAGCCGCGCTTAGGAAGTTTTTCCCCTGAGTCGATCCTCCAGATATACAAGTCCACAATTCGCCCTTGCATGGAGTATTGCTGCCATATATGGTCTGGCGCCCTTCTGTTTGCCTCGGGGTTCTTGATAGGCTCCAGAAGCGGATATGCAATATGGTTGGCCCTGCCCTGGCGTCTCGTCTACAGTCACTTTCTCACAGACGCACCGTCGCCTCCCTCTGTCTGTTCTACAAATACTTTCATGGAAAAATCTCCGAGGAGCAGCATTCGCTGGTTCCCAGACTTCATGAGTTCAAGCGCCCTACGAGGCTGGCATCCTGCTATCACCCCTTCACTGTCGAAACTCCTAAATGTAGCCGTCTCTTCTACTCTAATAGCTTCATGTCTCGCACCTCTCGCCTGTGGAATTCTCTTCCCTTCTCCTGTTTCCCTGTGAGTTATAATCTCCAGCTATTCAAGTGTAATGCCAATCGACATCTCCAGTTGCCTTAATCTATCTACTACCCTCATCCTTTCTTCTATCACTCCTATCTGATCTTCCAATTTTCTGTAACCCCTTGCGTCCTAGTGGCTTCCCGCCTTGCTTGGGGTGAAATGCTTAAAAAAAAAAAATGAATAAAATAAAATCGCAATAATTTACCTGTTAAAAATGAAATGTCAGTATCATTTTTTTTTTTTTTTTGCGTAATTTAGACGACAATTTATCCATTGCACTCTCTAGTTTTCTGTTGGGGAGCTCTGGAATTTCTTGCAGTTATTTGATGTTATATACGCCATCATTACATCTCTAACCAAAGTGAAAACCAATTAGGACTTTGAGCATTTAACATTCATGGAATGGTAAAAGTCTAGTTAATCCAGTTGAGATTTCTCTATAAATATGTGGGTCATGATTAAGTTTTTGTTTTTATTGCGTAGTAATGCACCATAAACTCCATTGTTTTGAAATGAACTCCCTTCACGAAGCCAAGAAACGTTGAATTCTGGGAGAAGGAAAGCTACAGGAATCCCTCGATTAGTGCGGCTAATGTGTCCATTAAAAGACACGCACTAATTGAAAACGCATTAATCGAATATAATAACATTGGAAATGATGTAATATAATATATTTTGCAGCTCAAATTTCAGTCTCATTCACAATTAATTTCTCATTTGCGTACTTTTTAACTAAAATATAGGTACATAGAAAATACAATAAAAACGCTATGAATTAATGTCTATTAATCTAATTTTTTATAAAAAAACTTATTTAGATTAGTTTGAATCAGGGTATTCTTCGGTTTTTCATATAATTGGCGGTACTAAGAAATTGCTCTTTTAAATTTTCCAAACCTGTCATAATCATTAGTATTTTAACCTGAAAATGTTATTTATAATCTTTCCTTAGTAAATGCATACATGTTTTATATTTTGTTAATTTTTTAATAAATGCAAATTTCTGTATATAATTAAATCTTCCTTTTTGTTAACAAAAAAATAGAAATTCCCTTTTAAAATCTTAAAAAAACATGAAAAAAAATTTTTAATATCTACAAATATTCACATTTTATTATCATCTTATATCATAAAATGTATCTATTTATAGTGATTTTCCAAGCGTAGCTTGGATGCGGCACAAGGCCGAAAGTAAGGGGCACCCAGTAAGGATCGAACTCACTACTCATTCGTAATTCTTCGAGCGAGATAAGCTTGCTAATCATTACACCACCTCGAGGTGTTCAAATGTATCTATTTATAACCGTACTTTTTTAAATACTACTGCAATTACTTAGATAACGTAATACTTGACAAACAAAATAGTTTCAAATTTCCATTTTTAAATTTTAGAAAATTTTTAATTAATCGGTAACTATATAAAAATCAATTTTCAATAAACAATGCCGATTTAAAACATTTTGTCTCATAATTTATGCCCAGCAGTGTTATGGTGTTATATACACTTTTATCTATGTTTTTTTTATTATCTATTTTAATTATCTATCAAATGATCTAACAAAGGATCTAACAAATCTTATTCATTGAGTAAGCCTTTTTTTGTAATCTTTTACAATTTTTTTTACACAGTTTTTACTTATCGAATACAGCAAAAAAATGCATATTTTGCTTGTGGTGATTCATAATTACAATTCTGGCTAGAATGTATTTTTCATTTAATATATCAAATGCAAAATATATCAACTTTATTTGGATTTATTCTTGACATATAAAATTTTGAAATCAGTTCGTGAGCAAAAACATGCAGAAATTATGTATTTCTTTGCATTTTAAAACCAAATGCTCAAAAATTGATCAAAGGTATAAATCGAATTTTTAGTTTCAGTACTTAGCACATAAAATCGCAGCTTTTACATTGAGTGCAATATTGATTTCTTAAAAAGAAGAAAAATCAACTTGCCCTAATGATCACCCATTCCTTGAAGCGATGCGGCAAACAGAGGATTGAGTATTGACTCAATTTCTTCTTAAATGTGTTGGTCTATTGTGTATACTTTCTCTGGAGAATAAAGCTTAAATTTGTTTTTATAACATTTCTTTGATATTTCATTACAATTTATTTTACAAAGTGCTCTGGACAAGATTTGAAACATCCTCGTAAGTGGAATGACATAAGATTAATCAGAGATTATTTCAAAATATGGCTGACGATCTCTTCGCCGTCTTTGATCAAACTAGAGCTTTCGAACCAGCTTATAAAAAAAAAAAATCAGCCATGCACTACTCTTCAAACAGTTTTTGTCATTGCTGTAACCCAGACTGTAAATTTGGATGCGCAGGTGGTGTAAAAGATAATGGCTCGGAATTGAAAATCTGAGAGCCGTGTTCCAATTTCAGTTGGGTTCGTTATATTCACTTACGCACAAATATTCTTGGGAAAGGTATGAATCCACCCCTTATCCCCAGCTATGGGTTAATTAGTACGACTTGTATCACTAAATCATTATCATCTCTCAAAAGCTCTTAGAATCTAGAAAAATATTCTGGTTTTAGATAATCTGTAAAAGGTTGATAAACTGTAAAAAAAAACAATTAATCAATAGTAACACCCACTGGTAATGCAAATGATCAAACTGAAAACAATACAAGCGTCTGTTTTTAAAGTTAATAGTGTTATCCTTCTTTTTTTTGTCTAAGTTTCTCCTTAAATGCGTTATGTTGCTGACTAGTATTAATTATTTTAACAGAAATAACCATATTACACATGCCTGGAAGTATAAAGGCTTAAAATTTGCCTCGGTGTCAAGAGATATTTTCGCTATGAGATATTAACCTTCTTAAACGAAATTGTCGCACTGAATAAAATATATTAATTTAAAAAAGAATGAATTTCTATTTAATATTCATATTATTGCAACACTAAATGTTCGGTCTGCTTGAATTCTAGATATTATTCGCTTTCTTTTTTCTTTTTTTTTAACTCTTCTGGTAGCTTCATTCTCTCAGAGATTTCCTTTTCTTGGTAAATTCAAATACAATTTCCGGATTTATAATTTTTCACAATGGTGTGGGAGAAAACGAGATTTCATAGCAGAAAAATTCCTCTATCGATATGCAAATCACTATTCGTTTTCCTTTTTTGTTGTTGTTTTGCTTTTAAATATTCAAATATAATTGGATCTGGAAAAAGGTATTTTTTTTTTGTTGCTTGGTCATCGATTGTGGATTTTTGCCACTGCTGAATATCAAATTAAAAAGATGGAATAAAGACGCAACCCAAAATATGAGAAACAAAACGGAAAGGTGCCAATTTATTTTATAGTCAGCTTTTAATTCCCTGTGTTCTTTTTTTTCTGTGTAAATAGCCGTAAATATTAAGCAAAAGTTGCACGGTAGAGAATTCAATATGCAGTAATATTTTCTAGATAGGAGAAAAGAATTTTCGTAAATTTAAAGACAGCTACATTTGTGGCAAATTTCTGAAAACATAATTGAAACCTGTGTGTAGACAGAAGCTCTAACTCTCGTCTCTTTCTTTACACTTACACACAGAGACTTAAATATATACACGTATACGCAAGCAAGTATATTCTGTTTAATATCTAAAAAAAACACCGAACGAATTGAGTTTTAGACGTTTAGCCGTCTTGAAACCATTTGCCG
>CAHIKZ030004034.1:3175000-3182500 GCA_903632075.3 Acanthosepion pharaonis | reverse complement strand
ATATATATATATATATATATATATATATATATATATATATATACACTCTATCTCTGATATTGACTCCCATAAATATAGCACACCTTAAGAGTATATTTCTTCATATATATATATATATATATAGAGAGAGAGAGAGAGAGAGCGGGAGAGGGAGAGCGAGAGAGGGATGTTTGTGTGTTTACAGAATATAAATAAAATAAAATAAATAAATCGGCACCTTAGTTATAGTTTTAACTATCTGAAAGCTAATGGAACACGACTGGTTATATTAACAAGAAGAAAAAAAAATCGAAATGTACGCGACCAATATTTGGAAATTGAAGTCTCAGCCAAAGTTGTGTCTCTTGAATTTCCCACGCTAGGGTAGCAGGCATTTGTTACGTGAACGTCTATTTTCTTTTCAAAACGAACGTTCGCATGCCGTTTGACATCAAACAACAATAATAAAAATGAGAGAAAAAAAAGAATTATAATACTAATAAAATAATAGAAAAAAAAAACAAACAATTCGAAACCACACCTAACGCCTTCAGCAATTTCAGCCTTTCTACCAAACAACAATAAAAACATAACCCCTTTTTCCCTATTAACAACAACAAAAAAAAAACATTACATTTAATTCGCTCTTCTTCCCTACTCTCCATCTCAGTACATCGAACAGACCATCCGTGACAACTTTTTTATGAGTTGTGATGGTGGCAGAAATAGAATGTTTATCAAGCTGCAAAGTAAATAAACAAGAAACATACAATAACAAACAAACTCTAAGGGTCAACCTATTAATGGAGTGTGTTCCGGCAATACACGATCTGTAATATTTTGTTTTAACAGAGTGGCTAATATTTTTGAACAGAGACCTATTGTTCTCTCTCTCTTTTTTTTTTTTACTATCTGTCGTATAAATCCCAATAGGATCATCATCTTCGAAGGCGCATGGTTTGTAATTTTTATCTGACTAAAGACACTAAAAGGGGGTGTGAAATTGAGTTCCATGGAAATATGAAATAAGAATTTGGGATGTAACGTATCGAAAACGAAGACAGAAAATGCAGAAGGGATGCTGGCTATGAATTGAAAATGTTTAGACTAACAATAATGGAAATTAAACAGGAAGGTCACTGTTGTTGTGATTTGAGAAACCTATTTTTCTTAAAATAGTTTCCAAAGAAATACAGACATGTGTGAAAGTGTTAAGTTGAAGCCACCATAGTGTTCACTTGAACGTCGCAAACATAGCCGAAAGTACCTTTATTTTGTTACTGTTATTGGTAATGCGCATGTTCATTCCAGATAACTGGTGGAAATAGCTCGAGATTGGCTGGCAACCAGTCTCTTGAAATATCCAATACATTTTTAAGTATCAAACAGATCCTACCAACTCGGTAATCTTTCTTGAATTCTGCATTCATCTAATCTTGTTTATAGGCATGCCTTTAAACTCCGTACTCCACTTTTTTTTTTTGGCATTTGCCTAGCAATGTCCTAATATTTCCTCCATTTTTGTTTACTTTACACCCTATACCTGCGGATACAATCAGATCTTCACTCATGAAGGTGATATCGACCACGCTTACCTATAACCTAAAGATTCGAGTCATGTTCTTAAATATCCTCGTCAGTTCGAAGATTTCTTACCGAAGTCTTGCATGGTGCCAAATTTATTCAGGAATATCTAAATTATCTGCTGTCAGATCAATGACTAAAAATGGCTTCCGGCGAATAAAGCTTTATCCGTCTCGCTTTGAACTTTGCGGACGAGCGCTAAAGAATCACAAATAATTTACCAAATAAAAGAAACCACATCACTTGAAGACTTTCAACAGCAGCAACAACTAAAATCGATAGCACATGTATCCTGAAGAGAAAATGACGACATAATCAATATATTGACTTTCCACTCTAGCAAAAGCTCAAGAAGGAATTCCCATTCAATAGTGAAAAAAAGAGTGATACAAGCTAATGGATTTGAGAAACCTATTTTCCTTAAAATAGTTTCCAAAGAAATATTTTATAAAGTTCAAACGTTAGTTACAGTGGCTGCCCGGTCAATGAATGCAGAATGTTTCCTTATAAGGTAACGGCTAATATTATTATTACCATTGTTTTCTGCTAGTGATCTTGCTTGAAATGTATAGCCATTGTCGATTTCAAGTTGCTAGAAAATATACTTTTCAATTTCTTCATCCGCTTCTGGTTGATCTTACTTATTTGTTTTTTTTTTACATGGCGAGAGTTTGAATATCTTGCATATTATTATTATTATTATTATTTGATTTGGGAGTTTCTCCAACTCTTAGTTAGTTCAGCAGCAAAAGGGTGTGGCCTGGATATCAATTTAGCAGCACGCTTAAATTCAGAGCGTCAGGGATAAAAAAAAGTTCATCGGAGTAGTTGCCATGAAAATATTTGTAGAAAGGACAAAGGGTAGACACGTCACGTCGGTGGAAAAGCGATTGAAATAAAGATGGCTGGTCAGGATCGATTACATTACGGACCCTACTTGAGATTTTGTCAAGAAGCGGGAGATGGACAATAGGAGCCCCAGACCAGATAGGGCAACATTATTCAATGCACTAACGAATGATAGATTTATAAATGTCCAAGACAGATTCTGACGTGAAAAATTTTCTGGCACAAAACAGTGAACCAGATTTCGTTGCAGTAGACAAAGCAATTGATTCGATATAGTCACTCTACTTCATGTCAATGAAATAGGTAAGACCAAAGAGGCGTAGAGTGTTGATCTCCTGGAGTTTAGCATCAGCCATGCTGATGGCAGGCAGAAAATGTTCTTTATGGCGGTTAAATGAAAGTAGTTTTGTATTGGAGGCATTAAAATTTACAAGCCATTTCTTGCCCCAGTTAACCACTGGTTGACGTTCTTTTTTTTAGATTAGTTGCCAGGTTTATTTTGTCGGATCTGTCGGACTTGTTACTAAGACAGAAATAAATAGTTTTTCATCTGCATAAATACATGGTTAGGGACTGATAACATCGGAGAAATCATTGTTGGAGACAAGCATAAGTTCAAGGAAATAGCCGTTGGGAACACTCGCGTTAGTATGAAACGATTTGAAAGCATGCACGTTCAACCCGATCTGTTAGGATTGATTGGATTAAGCCAAATATTCGTCTTGTGACACTGTGGATTTGCATAGAAGGCCGGCATGCTAAACCTTATCGAACGCCTTAGAGATATCTAGAGTCACAGCTTGCGCTTCACCAACGTTATCTAAAGCGGTAGACCTGGCGAAACAAGTCATATTGTTTGTCTGAAAGGAGGTCGTGCAACCAATTCGCTATTAATTAGAGCCCCGAGTGTTTTGCCGAAAAGATGTAAGGGACTAATATCGCTATAATCTGAGTGGGTTCCACGGAATAAAATATGAATTACAGAGGAGGAAAGTAGAAAGCAACGAGGCATTTGTTATAAAGTTTGTGGGAAACTGGAGCCAGCTCAGGAGCACATTTTTTAGGACGACGGCAGGGCTCCCGTCACATCTGCTTGGCTTGTGTGGATCTAATTTAGCAATTATTATCATTATTATTTCTTTTGCAAAATCACTGTGGTTATGTGTCATTGTAATTCTAATTTGATGCAGCGATTGATAAATGCTTGGTGTTCTTATTGTTTTCAAATAATCTATTTCTGTAAAGATAACGTACATTTTGCTCAAAGTTGCAATAAGTTATGCTTTTATTTATTTTAATAAGATTAATTCTTCTGAGCGGTAGTAAATGAGTCATGTATAGATGAAAACCTAAGTGTTTATCTCTAATCTTCTGGTTAGGATTAACAGGTTCATCGACACATTAATCTCTAGATTTGTGGTTAGAATTAGGTATCATATCGAATCTCTGCTGACTGAATAGCAATTAAAGCCTTCAACACTGACATTCCAATAGGATAGGCACCTATTATCGAGTAGGAGCTATGGACGTGCGAAGTGCTTCAACACATTATGCTCCATAAGTGGTACGAATAATTCTTTAGAGCCATATCGTTACAATGGCTGTGATCAAAGTGTAGTATCTGCTCTCGGGAGGATGAACAATCATTTCATTTCATTTCTCAGATGTGTCTCTATCTGCGAATAGAGTGCCATTGAAAATATTATTAAGATGTGTCCGGTCATACAGCTGCCCGTGGCAGTATCTCTCTCAATGAACTAAAGTCGGGCCGGAGTGGGGATCGTTAGTAATACCAATGCCAGCGCATGGGCTATTTTGGACCTAACCCGGGTGTACGAGCTCGGGCTCCCCACATTAAACTGAACTTGTGTCACATCCTATTAGCATGGGACTGCAAGAAAATACAATCAACACAATGTTTATGATATTTATATGTCCATGGTTTGAACAGGTCATCGTAGATCTTTATCTACGTTTTGGAATTCAGATTTTTCCTTCTCTTAGACATATTGCTGTCCAAGGTTAGAGGAGTCAACCCTGCTACTTAATCTGTACATCAAACTACAGAATGGAATCGGAAGTTAGAAATGGTGAGGTTATTAAAATCATTAAAATACCGGAGAAAAAAAAGCTTTATTGATTGATTGAGCCACTTGATAAAATATAAGAAAGACAGCAAATATTGCCTTTTTTAAAAGAAAAGTGACACCAGAAGTGAATGTATCGATCAGATTGAAAAGCAATAACAAAACAGACACACCAGAGTTGTGACAGTAATATAGTCCAAACGGCGCAAACGACATTTGTTTGATGTTATGTAAAAAAAAGTATGAATACACAACAGAGAAAGTCCTCTCATACTTTAGTAATTCCGCTAAACACATCATATAAACCAGAACCCTGGATTCTGAGGTTTTCAGATATAATAAAGTTCTGTTAGATCAAAAACTCAGTTGCGTCAGTGTAAAGACAAAAGAAAGGGGGAAATCGAAAAATAACATGAGATTTCTCAGAAAATAGAAAAATACAAGAATCTTTGTCGGGGCTTAGAAAATTTTGCTTCGTTGTACTTAGAATCGCGCTTAAAAATTACAATCGAAACTAGGGGAAATGGAGATTCTTTGAATTGTTTAATCTATTCAAATAATTCCTATGCTGAGGCTTGCGAGGATATTGAGAAATGTGCAGGAGAATTGAAAAGACTTACTGCCACTCAAATCACAGTGATAACAAGAATACAATTGGCAGGAGTATACAAATGCATGCAGATTAATAGAAAAGGAAGAAGAAAAAGAAGAAGAATATAATTAGCAACTATATATAATATTAGGAAGAATCATACAATTATTGACTTATTTCGATAAATGCAAATGTACAAAGCAAACAAAATACCATACAATAACTAAATGCCCAAAAATCACTTTATTCACTATAAATTAGACATTTTTAGATAATATTGCAAAAATAATGAGTTATTTTGTTTATACTAATTGATGACAGAAAATATAATTGTATAATACAACCAGAAAGCAATTTCAGCATTTTACAAAATCTTGTAGCAACAATGTCTGAAAATACTTTAAAAAATGTGAACTTCTGATAAAGAATATTTTGTGATTTTACATGTACCGTTTTTTTCACAGAAGATGTGGTATATTTTTAGTTGTAGAATTGTTGTAACCTAGGGAAGGTTACTGAATAGAATAATCACACGAAGGTTGGAAATGAATGATAATACTTAGGACAAGAACAACACATATGATATTCGCCAGCGGCGTATAGAAGAAGTAGTCAACTGCTAGGAGACAAGCGAATTTAATGTTGGGAACCCGAGCCCATAGGCTCAGCCAAAAATTCCCCGTAGACCCTGTATAAAACGAGGTGGGGTAGCTGTTTCCCGAGACGAGACTCTGCGCTTTGGCATAGCCTCGTTTGGGGATCCACTCTGCTCGCAGGCAAAGAGTTTGGCTAGCACAACTGGAGACAAATCTCTAATTGCAGACCAACATACAGTATTTACTACTGTATTTATGTGAATGGGGACATACCCATTAGCGTCCGTAGGTATACTACAAGAATATTTATTGAATTTACTCATTGACATTAACTATGTGATAAATTCTAAG
Organism: Acanthosepion pharaonis; assembly: GCA_903632075.3. NCBI lineage: Eukaryota > Metazoa > Mollusca > Cephalopoda > Sepiida > Sepiidae > Acanthosepion > Acanthosepion pharaonis. The sequence continues at coordinate 3,176,462 of CAHIKZ030004034.1, read as the reverse complement.
TGTCTTTTTCATTAATTTCGCAATGAAAAACGTTACATTTTAATGTATTCTATTTATTTACAAATGACAGAAAAAAATCATCATACTTTTTAAAAAAAAACTTTTGTTCTGTTAACATAAATTATTCATATAAAATTAATTTTATAATTAATATGTTCATTGTTGAATGAAGTGCGTGCATGCGTGTGTGTGTGTGTGTGTGTGTGTGTGTGTGTTTAGGCAGCATGTTTGATCAAATAATTTAGACGTATTATGTCTATCTATTTTAGTTTTAATACTTTCAAGTCCACGAATTACTTTCTTGGGAGGTGTGGGGAATTCATCAAGAAAAATTACATAATTTTCATCCAAATAATTTTTATTTTCCCAAGTATTTTCAATGTCATCTGAGACCATCTTCAGGGGTTCCAGAATGTTAACTTTTTGCTTATTATTATCTTGATGAAACACTAATGTATTTTTGACTAATATCTGTCTAAACTATGAATATGAACATAAGTGTTCCTTTAAATGTGCTGAGATTGAACTATGATTGTTCAAGTGAAACGTAAGCCTTCTCGTTATCGACGTTATGGAAAACCAACATACGTATTATCATTTTTAGCAAAAATGCAATCTCCCAAAGCACATTTGAATTGATATACGCTAGTTGACGGAGAAGAGTTTTTACTTATGATTAGGTTGGTTGTATTAAATTTAATATAGTAGATAATTCATTTTATTTTTTTTACTTGGATCAGTGTGGGATATATTAGTGATTCTGTGTCTTTTTACAATTATTTTTTCTCTTGCTTATAGTTAGAATGCACTTGATTACGGTATGATATGTTTAGAGTTATTTGAGGACGTATTATGTTCATATTTATTTATTATAATATTCCCAATAGCTCGTCTAACTTGTTCATCAACGATGTAATTAGGAAAGTCATTATTAATGAAGTTTTGTTTAATATTTTTTAATTCAGTATAGAAAATCTTTCTTGTTGAAGAGTTTACTTTTGCACAGTTTATTAAGTTTCGTATAATAGCTATTTTGTAATAGGACATTCACGTTTATAGTTCAGAGTGCACGTGTTTATGCTAGTTGTTTTTTTTATATATGGGGGAGGTAGTAAATATATTATTATTAGTGTCTATCAATACATCAAGAAATTGGATTTTATTGTAAGTTTGTATCTGAAATTAAATACTGAGTTTTTAAAGTTTTTTGTGTTTCATGCATTTCGTCCATGTTTCTGACTAAAATGAGAATATTATCTACATATCTTAGGTAAATGGACATTTTTATTTTTAGTATTATGTACGTTATTTTTACGTTAGTCATGTAGAAATTGCTGAATATTAGTCCCAGGATGGAACCCATAGAAACAGCATCGTATTGTACGTATTTGCTATTTTGATGGTCATAGAAAGGTACGTTTGTGGTAAATATGAAAATAGTTTTCTTAAAATATTAGGACTC
>CAHIKZ030004034.1:3167500-3170000 GCA_903632075.3 Acanthosepion pharaonis | reverse complement strand
GTGCTGGAAATTTTGTTTTTTACTATTAAAATCTATTAGCGTAAATTTTGTTTTTACTATTAAAATCTATTTCTGGGCTGTTTTTTTTTTTTTTATAAAAAAATCTATTTTTATAATTTCATAGCGTTTTGACACCCAGTTTGGGCGGGGTCACTATTTTCCTATAGTCTGGACCATAACAGGTGCTACCACACTGGGTGGACCAGGAAACAACAGCAATTACGAGGTGGTTCCAACCACCTTGAATCCGCCAATTCCCCAGACTAATATTGCAGTAAGAAACATATATATATATATATATATATATATATATATATATATATATATATATATATATATATATATAAAAAATAAAACAGACCACTTTAAGGTTCCATGTAATAAATTATTTCACCACAGCCCTTTTAGGACTGCGGATCATCAGACTTTACTTCCAAAAGTTGAAACGAAAATGAAAAGAAATTTCGTTTCAACATTTGGAAGTAAAAATCTGATGATCCGCAGTCCTTTAAAAGGGCTCTGGTGAAATAATTTATTACATGGAACCTTAAAGTGGCCTGTTTTTATTTAAATTATTTGCTCTGGATTTACATTGAGCTCTCTGGATTCTATCCTCCTTGGGTCTACCCATACGGATTACCTAGTTTTTCATACTATATATATATATATATATATATATATATATATATATATATATATATGTGTGTGTGTGTGTGTGTGTGTGTGTGTGTATATATATTTGTGTGTGTGCGTTATCAAATAATTTAGAATACAAATTTATAACACTCAAGTATATTCAACTCGATACGTGAGGCATTAAAGTAATCAACACATTCTATGTGGAAACAAATGCGTCAGTTGTCTCATAATGGAAAGCTACGAGTTGGCTCATAAAGAATATAAACATTTTACATGAATCAATTTTATTCGAGCCAAAATAAGACTCAGGAAAATAGCCAATGTAGACTCTGTGGAGATAGAGAGGACAATGGCAGTTTTAACATGAAAGACTGCAGTAAGTTCGCTCACAAAGAATAAAAATATTTTATTAGAATCAATTATATTCAGATCTCGACTGTACACTCCAAAATAACCAATGCAGACAATCTGGAGATAGAGATGACAATGTTAGCTATATCATAAGAGAATGATATAAGTTTCCTCACAAACAATGCACACATTTTGTAAGAATCAATCATATTCAGGTCGAGACATCACACACTAAAAGAGCCAGTGCACATTATTTTGAAACAGAGATGTGAATGGTATAACAGAAAAGAATGCATCAATTTGATTTAAAGAATACAAATAATTTAAATGAATCGATTTTATCCAGGTTGAGAAATGACAAAGCAAAACCATCAATTCAGCAAGATTCATCTGGTAAATGAATGTAGTAACTATTTCTTTTTTAATTATATTACACCAAGCAAAGGCAATAAAGTCACTAAGACAGAGGGGCTTACTGAGTAACAAAGAATAAGAAAAAGAAAAACATTCATAAAATAAAAGAAGAATCAAGAAGTCAGAAAATAACGATTGGTATTGCATTTAAACTTTTGAAGATCAAGGTTGACTGGAAAGCAAGAAGCCGGAAGACAGCTCTACAGACGATAAGTGCGAGAAAAGAAACTGTAGACAGGGAACTTACGGCTGCATCTATCCAACTCAACTGTAAAATGATTATAAAAATATGACACAAGGCAGAAAAGGAATAATAGGAATAGGCTGGTCTTCAATCTGTCTTACCTTAAACTTATCTAGCCACGATGACTGAACCAAACAAACCACAGTATTCCTTATACCAAAAGAACTCATGCTTACTACAGTCACCATAATACCTCAAGTCTCTATGTAGTCCTAACTAGTTTCTATAGAGGAAAGTTCATCAGACAAATTACCATGAAAATATTTATATAAAAAGGGCAGAGGAAAGCAACTTTTCGGTGGTGGAAAAGTGACTAAAGCCGAGCTGACAAGTCAAGACCAAAAGTATTTCTGATTCTTCTTTGGATTTTATCAAGAATCTCTAAATATATAGCAAGAGCACCAGATCACGTGTGGCAGCAATATTCAAAGCATGTAGGAATGGTAGACTTATACATATTTAAGACGGATTCACGAGATAAAAATTGTCTAGCATGATGCAGTGAACAAACTTTCCTAGTACCAGACCAGTCTAAAAATAAAAGGGTATATGCATAATCGGGTGACAAACACTAATCAGCCAGTGTTGATATTGACTAATGGTATATATTAAAAGAATTTTCAGGGATTTTGAAATGAAAACGGAATATCCAATCGTAGAAATAAACGCATCTCTAGTGATTGTCAGTAAAAGAGTAATACATTTTTCAGGTCGTGGTTGTTGATATTTGCAGACTATACAGTGAACGCAAAAGAAGTTCTTAAATATCTGGTACTTGGCATGAGTTAAAAAGGGTATATTTCCGAAGAGTCATACAATATGGAAATCTGGGGAAGATTCTTGGCCATCGTC
>CAHIKZ030004034.1:3162500-3165000 GCA_903632075.3 Acanthosepion pharaonis | reverse complement strand
TTACATCCAGATCAATGTCCTCAACTTTGATGTCATTATTACAACACTTCGGCCATTATGTCCTGGGGTCTTCTTCAGGTGGTTATCGATCCGGGTAACCGTCAAGGAATTTCGAAATCACAATAACAATATCAACAAAGCCATATTAACAAAACAACGCTAGGTTATTGTCTCATGGGACAAAAACACACACACACACACACACACACACACACACACACACACACACACACACACACATATATATATATATATATATATATATATATATATGTATGTATCTATGTATGTATGTATCAGTGTCGACTCCAGGAGTCGAGCTTGTCTATCTCAGCCCGAGCGAGTCAACATTCAAGTATATCTATTTCAAAGCAACAAAAATCTTTCGTAGTGTGTCGTTTCCAGTCTTGACATCAGCTGGATACAAAACTAATTGTTTTAACTCCGTGTCTCAAAATATTGATCGAAATACATTTCGTTGATATTGTTCATTATAAAGAAGAAAGAAAAAAAAGAAAGAAAGAAAGTAAAAAGAATGAAAAAATAATGTGGCTAGTCGGGCTGCGTAGATCTGAGCCCCATCGAAGCTGGCGACATACTTGATTTAATTTTATAAATAATCTTTTAAAAATCGTTAATGACATTTTTGCTTTGTTTTTTTTTTTTTTTTTTTTTAAAAAACTATTTATTTCAACTTATTGTTTTGAAATGCTCATTTTAAATAATTCATTCCCCACAGTATAAGTTTTTTTTGGTTGTTTTTTAGTGGAATGTATCTTTTGAGAAAGGGCAAATTAAATTTAGCCTGACTTAAATTTGGTGAAAACCAAAGAAAGTGGCAGCCTTAACTCGTCGACTTGGAGGATGGAGAGAAGAATGTGACAATAAATTAAAGTAAAATTCACAGACATCAACGCACTAATGCATTGACATATATACAAACACACACTCTACCATCAGTGACTTGATAACCAGGATATAAAACAATAAAAAAAAAATGTGAGGGGGGGGCAATAAACAGTCAATTACTCATTTTTCTTACATGTCTGGAAATTTATTTTTAAAATAAATGCTTATTTTTATAGAATTATTACAATTAATATTAAAATACCAAAATGCGTTTTTTTTAAAATTTCATACAGAGGTTTTTAAAAATTATATATTCTAGAGTAAAGGAATCATTTTAACATCTATAAATTATGTATATAGCTATACCAATAGTATATTTTGTAATGATTGTAATGAGCCCAACAAACATTGATGACCTAGAGTTATCAATGATATGTATTCATGTATGTATGTATGTATAGATACTGTCAAAGAGTCGCTAAAAAGTGAGATATCCAAAACTTAATAAAAATTAATGATTTTTTTTTTGTAAATGATTATTTTTTAATTATTTTTAGAACCTTCAAATTTGATAATAATTTATTTTATGGTGTCAACGTGGGGCCATAATTTAGTACAGACAATTTGAACGTCTTTCTGCGATGAAAAACGGATTAATTTAGAAATTATTACAAAAGTTAATCGTTGTCTAATTTTAATGAAACTTTCAGAACTTATTTACAAATGAATGGAATTGCTTGTGAAACATTTCTAATTTTTAGAAAATTTTGGTAAACTTTTTACATCTTTTCTTTAATGTTATAAAATTTCGAGAAATTCTTTTTTGTAGAGCGTAATGTCTATATTAATTATTTCATGTCCTCGGAGAATTTAAATCATCAATTTTTTTTATCAAACAGAAACCGCAGTTACAGAAAATCTGCTCCGAATCGTAAAACAAAAAAATTCTACAAAATTAATACATTATTTAATTATAAAACCTTTTAATTGCTTTTTATGAATAAAATATAATATGGACACTATTGTTTTAAGAAAAAGATTTTCGATTAACAATGAATTTTTACAAGAATTGTTTTTAATTTTTTATTTGAATTAGAATAATTTAGAACCTTTTAAATCTCTTGAAATTCTGTATTAATTTTTAGCGATCAAGTTATATTGTTATTAAATAAAACTAATCCTAAATGAAAAAGATTGTTATAATTCAGAGACTCCCAGTAATTTAAAAGGAATTAAAATTTTTTATTGTATGTGTATAAACGTGCCAATTTTTGTAAATGCAGACGTCCATACAGAACATTATCAGTGTAGAAAATATAAAAAATTAAGAATCTATTAAGCTAAAGTACCTAAAATTGAATAAAATATTAGAATGCTTAAAATATATTTTTAAAATAGCTAAATAATTATATAAAAAAGACGTTTACGTTGTATTCGTCACGTAATTTATTACAGTTATCCAAATTTTACATACATTCCCGAAACATCAGGCTTTCTATGAATATGTCAACACGTCATAAAATACCCACCTCCGTGTTAAAAAAGGCTTTACTGTGATATTTTAAACGAAAAGTAAGTAATATTTGTTTCAATTCAGATTAAATAAATTAATTTTCCTCAAATAAAGTTTTAGAAAAGTATATTATATTTT
>CAHIKZ030004034.1:3155000-3157500 GCA_903632075.3 Acanthosepion pharaonis | reverse complement strand
ATATATGAGATAGGAAAGACAAGGATAAAATTACATGGACCAATACATATTTTTTTATTACTTCAACCGCTAATTCAAATAGTTTGCTATTTCTTTAATTTCCTTTAATTTTTCTACTTCCTATTATTCAGGCTGATAAATGTAATACGCACAGTTGATATGTAAAAATAAAAATGAAGCCTCTATTTCAAACATAGTCATCCCGTAAATATAACGTTTGAAATAATTAAAATGTCTGATTAAAAATAAGTCCATATTTCTTTGTATCTTTTGTCTGTCTGTCTGTCTCTCTCTCTCTCTCTCTCTCTCTCTCTCTCTCTATATATATATATATATATATATATATATATATATATATATATATATATATATATATGTAAACAAACATAATTTTGAAAACATCTGTCTTTTCACGCTTTGCCGATGGATCGGCTTCAACAGAATAAAGAATTTCAACAAAATATGCATTAGTAAGACAACAGGAGATTCGCGCTTTTTTTTCGACTATATATCGTCATAGAAATTTGAATTGAAATATTTTTAACTTAATTTCAATTTTGCTATTGCAATTTATTAAATTTTCTTTCATATATGTTATATGTGTTTACGTTTATGCATATGTGTTTATACAACCGAATTTGCCGTAAGTGTATACCGTGCTTGTATGTAAAGAAATAGAAGCAAGACTATTTACAAGCACAAGTCTATCAGTCTTTGCATTTAGAAGGCATCTTAACGCAGATCGGCGAATTCAGCACTGCGCGGGCGAACGAGAGGAGAGAAGCTTCTGAAAGAACAATCACGTCTCTCTCATCCAAGAGTCAATCATGGTTATTCCCCCTCGCTATTTTTTGTTACTGAGCAGCCATGGCGACCGCTTAAACAAAAAAAGGCCGGCCCAGGTGAAGCCTTCACCCACTCATTGTCGTCCGGTACGGCACCGCGTCATTATCGGGCTGTCGATGAGTGAATGTTTACTTGCTCGCCTTAATTTGGCTTAGTAATAATTGCATCGTAGCTCAACACCCCCTCTCCCGACCACGACGTTCTCAGCAAAATTAATATTTTTGCTACTGTTTATATAGTTTAAAAGCGGGAATTGTTTTTAAGGTTATAGATTGAATAGATTTTTTTTTTAATAATTTGACGGTTAATAACACCGTAGTTTTATAATATTATTATTATACATTTAAAGTTGGCAAGCGTGACTGCTTTAATTTAGGATTTAATTTTTTACATTTATTATTATTATTATTGTTGTTGTTGTTGTTGTTGTCAAATGACTACATGTTATTATTATTATTATTATTATTATTATTATTAATATGTTTCGCGCGGAGATCCTGCATTCTTATTTTCCATCAAGTCATTCGACCTCAGAGAGTATCTTTCGTAGAATATTTAGAGCTTAAAATGTATTATTATTATTATTGTTGTTGTTGTTGTTGTCACATGACTACATGTTATTATTATTATTATTATTATTATTATTATTATTATTATAGCCTTTCCAACAATTTTCGTTTTCGATTGGCGATCTTTCGTTTTTTCAACTGGAGATCTTTTCTGAGATTATTGTTGTTATCCCTCAAGTCATACGACCCCAGGGAGAAAACTTTCGCAGCATATTTACAGGACAGAATTTATTATTATTATTGTTATTGTTATTATTATTTAATGCATTTGAATCTCCATTCACATATATCGAGTAGACGCCGGCACCATTATATCCCTGAACTCGCAGACGCAATCACCGACGTGATCTGAAAAGCATCAGTACTTCCGAATTCCTCCAATTCATGGAATCTCAATTCAAACTACTTAACACAATTCTAAATGTGTCAGCAACTGTGAACCTGATTTTAACCTTCATGCACAACAGTTTCCGAGTGAGGTCCTGGTAATAATAATAATAATAATAATAATAATAATAATAATAATAATAATCGATATTATAAAAGAAGAGTTGGTTTTCTATCCATTATACACTGGGCGTTTGCAGTATATGCGTGTATACCTGTGTTGCATGTGAGTAACTTATATGTGTTTGTGTCATTTAATGTATACACGCGCGTGCGCACACACACACAATAAGGTCACATCAATTTACTGTTGAATTAGTTAGATGCAACTGTAAGTTCTATGCTAACAGTTTCTTCTCTCGCAATTCTAGCATGTGGAACTCTCTTACTGTTTCTTAATTTCCAGTTAATGTTAATCGTCTTCTCCATTCCTCTTCTTTTATTGTTCTCGTTCCTTAATAATGTTTCTCTTTTTTTCTCATTCTTTCAAATTAAGTAAGCCCTTGCGTCATAGCTTTACTGCCAAGCTTGGGGTGGGGGAATGATCAACTTATATATATATATATATATATATATATATATATATATATATATAGAGAGAGAGAGAGATAGATAGATAGATAGATAGATAGATAGATAGATAGATAGATAATTTTGACTTATTTTGAAATTGACATCAGAATAATACATTTCCTTCC
>CAHIKZ030004034.1:3135000-3150000 GCA_903632075.3 Acanthosepion pharaonis | reverse complement strand
CCCCTTTACGGCGAAGGATCGTTAATTAATTTGAAACTTTAAAACCATTTATTTTACATTCAACATCATCACTTGATAAGACACCAAAAAGTGTTGAAACAAAATGGTTATTTTTGTAGTGATTTTATAACATATTTATTTTATAGTTTTTAAAAATAAATAATTATATATATATATATATATATATATATATATATATATGTTAAAACAGTTTTCCTTAAATCAACTTTTTTTTGTTTATATATATATATATATATATATATATATATATATATATATATATATATATATATATATATATATATATATATATATATATATATATATATATATATATATATATATATATATATATCAGAACGACTCTGAATTTCATAAAAGACGCAATCTTCGGGTACAGTGTTCAAAATTTTCATTGAGTATTGTTTCATTAACACCTTAACACCTGCACTATATGTGCGATATGTAATTTTATTGGCATATATCCATATATATATATATATATATATATATATATATATATATATATATATATATATATATATATAAATAAAAAAAAAATGATTTAGTTATTGTTTAAAAAGTATCGTGTCATTTTTATATTTGGTTTCAGTTAAAAAAATAAATAAATAACTTAGTAATGGTAAAAGGATATCAAATGACTTTATTTAATGTAATTTTTTCATAGTACTTTGTTGATGACGATCGTAATCCCCAGCAAATCTCTTCGATTTGGGTGGGTATAATGAAGGCTGTGGGTTTCTTATCTCCAATCTCAGTAAGAGGGTTGCTAGGTATTAACGACTTCTTAAGTCATATTGAAGGCAGTAGTTTGAGTCAATGTACAGCTGAACAATGACCACAAAGACAAAAAGAAGTATGAACAAGACTTAATAATTAGACAAACAAAAGTGAGGAACTCGTGGAGAACTGTGTTCACCAGTGGCTATTGAAATATGAAATAAGACGAAAAAGAAGACGTTCTAAATGTACCAATAATTCTGTTGTTAATTTAAAAAATAGATTAAAGGGTAATGTCACATTTTTCTATGAATAATATAAATTGGACTTACAATAAAACTTAGTGTGGGTAAATGATTTTGTTCTTAATAAATAATCTGCCTCTTTTTGGTTTCTTTTCAATTTCTCTGAAAGTGTAAATCATGTTATACAATGTGAAAAAATAACTAATTTGTTTTTAATAATGTACAAAACTTTTACTTACACATTTAGAAAAGGTAAAGTGTTATAAAAATAGTTGAGAATTACTACTTAATGTTTTTTTTTTTTCCTGTAAATTTATTTAAACTCTCAGAAATAAGTAGACAAATTGATTACTTTTGGTTAAATCCGTCCACCAAATCGAAAGTGGGAATCTCACGCAAACAAGAAATTGACGACAAAATCTCATGAGCTTTTCTTGATTTCAATTTTTGGGATGCTGTAGGCATCAGAGATTGGCTTTAAGCTTCTACCTCTTCGAGCAATGGGAAACGTGATATCGGGGATAGCTCTCTAGAGCTGATAATAATAATTCCGCATTAAAAAAAATGCAATATTCGTTACTTTACTAAGCGGAACAGAAAGCTACAAGTACGAACATCCAGTAGGGATGGAACTCACTGTTAATCAATGACCCAAATTCGCTCGCTAGCCATTCACCCAACGCCTGAAGTGACATAGAGCTTTTAAAAAAATACTTTATTATATCAGTAATATTTTCTTTTGTTTATCTTTTAATTGAATTCAGATCTATTTCATAAATATGGCAATATCTGGTATTGTAAAATTAGCAATAAGTAAACAAAAAATGTTTTAGATTTCAAAGTTTACTTACGTTTAGAAATTCAATTTAGATAATGTTTCCATCAACTTTATTTCTGTATACGGAGATGCTGAATTTTTCTATCTGTCCGAGCAAAAAGGAATTAAAATAAAAATTTTTTTAAAAATTCGACTTTTGGGCATTTGATCAGATTTTGTTAAGTGGCTTGGGCCGATAACTTTTCAGCACTCCAATGTATATATTTTTAAAATATATATATATAAATATATATATATATATATATATATATATATATATATATATATATATCTGCAAAAATTACTTCAGGGTTAATTCAGATGTATACTATTTCGGATTTAATTCGTTACGTATCTATTTTAAAAAAATGTTTAAATTTTTCTTATAATTTTACTTCATTTTTTCTTATTTTGGTTAATTTCAAATAATGTTCATTTAAATTTTCACAAAAATAAACTGATAATTAAGATGTATACTATTTCATTTAATGTAATCTATTTTAAAAATTGTTTAAATTTTCTTATAATTTTACTTCATTTTTTTTTTCTTATTTTGGTCTTTTTCATTTCAAATAATGTTCAATTAAATTTTCACAAAAATAAACTGATAATTAAGATGTATACTATTTCGGATTTAATTCATTACTGAATCTATTTTAAAAAATTGTTTAAATTTTCTTATAATTTTACTTCATTTTTTCTTATTTTGGTCTTTTTCATTTCAAATAATGTTCAATTAAATTTTCACAAAAATAAACTAATAATTAAGATGTATACTATTTCGGATTTAATTCATTACTGAATCTATTTTAAAAATTGTTTAAATTTTCTTATAATTTTACATTTTTTTCTTATTTTGGTCTTTTTTCATTTCAAATAATGTTCAATTAAATTTTCAAAAAAAAATAATTAAAGATGTATACTTTTCTTTAATTCATTACTGAATCTATTTTAAAAATTGTTTAAATTTTCTTATAATTTTTTCATTTTTTCTTATTTTTTGGTCTTTTTCATTTCAAATAATGTTCAATTAAATTTTCACAAAAATAAACTGATAATTAAGATGTATACTATTTCGGATTTAATTCATTACTGAATCTATTTTAAAAAATTGTTTAAATTTTCTTATAATTTTACTTCATTTTTTCTTATTTTGGTCTTTTTCATTTCAAATAATGTTCAATTAAATTTTCACAAAAATAAACTAATAATTAAGATGTATACTATTTCGGATTTAATTCATTACTGAATCTATTTTAAAAAATTGTTTAAATTTTCTTATAATTTTACTTCATTTTTTCTTATTTTGATCTTTTTTTCATTTCAAATAATGTTCAATTATTTTTTCACAAAAATAAATTGATAATTTATTCATTTAAAAAATATTTATTAATATATTCACCGCATAAACATCTGACAAAACGTTCTAGTTGTAATTGTAATAATTTTTCTACTAACTATTAATTCAAAAACAAAAAAAAAAGATTAAAAAATATATCATAAGTCTAACTCTAGTCTCTTGATAATAACATAAAATGCTATTGAATTGCATGATTTATTCACTTTTATTATCGTTTCAGTTAAGCCACCGAGACTCACAGCGACGCGTAGCAATGAAGTAGTGGTGGGCGTGTTCCAAGTGACAGAAGCTGCACCACCCGGCCGCGTCCCTTACGACCGGCGACAGAGCCTACCCGACAACTACCAAAACTAACTCTAATGTTAGAGAGCTTGTCAGCTGTTTCCTCCTTCATCACTTGCGCCCTCTATACGATGTTTTGTGCATGACCATCAAGTACGGTCACTCCCAGCATACTCTTTGAGGTCACGGGAACAGCTACAGCTGAGAGGGAGGGAGTATGAGATGAAGGAACAACTGAAAACAGGCCCAGAGAAAAGGGGCGTTGTTCCGCGGTGCCGCGTATGCCAGACGCACACCCTCCCCCATGTTTTTAACTTGTGCCTACTTTGGACCAATGGTTTGACTTGGTTTTTATATTCATTTCAAAGTTTATGACACGTTTTAGTGAAATAAACATGAGGGAATAAAATCACCTCAAAATTTTTTCGGCGTTCGTTACTAACTAATTTCTTCTTTTTTTTTTTATTTTGTTCAAACTTTCCTTGGTACAAAGAACCGGCAGCTTCTCAGTTCATATTTGCATCGTGTTGAATATTTTAAAGAAACATTTAAAGTTTCCTTTGCTTTAATAAATAAATATTAACTGACTTTAAAGAAAGGCTTTTTTTTAAAAAATATAGGCTATATATTTGGAAGTACTTTAAAAAAAAAAAAAGAAAGAAAATAAAACAACCAGTTATGTAATTTTATAATAAAAATATTTAATTGATTACATAAATATAAATTTATGTAACATATGCTGAGAAATACAACTTATACGTGTAAACTTACCCAAGTTGTTTTAGTTATCAATTCCGTGCACATGCACACTTATATGCAAATGATATACGAATGCACAAATTGTGCAATGCATATTCATGATTATATATTATTTACATTTTGTCTAATATCCCCATATATAATTACTTTTACAAATAAGTCTTCCTGTTTCTAACTTAATTCGGCAGCATTGTTTATTATTTTGCGAAAAGAACTATTAACTTCAATTTTTTAAAGCCTGGAAAGTCAGATACGTTTGGACTCAGAAATGAAAGATCAACAGCTTAAAACAACGAATCTCTCTCTCTCTCTCCATTTCTCTTTTCTATCTATCTATCTGCAAATTATATACACACAAGCGTATATATATATATATATATATATATATATATATATATATATATATATATATAAATATATTTTGTTTTGAAAAATTTAGAAACCTTTGGCTGTAATGATGCGTTGGGCTCTTAAAGAAAGACGTCTTTTATAAATTAACACGTTCAAGAAACTAGACAGTTATCAACAAATAGGATTTTTTAAAAATATATATAATTGTGTTCAAGGTAAAAGAAACAACAAAAGAAAGTATTGCAACGTGAATTAAACGATCAACAGATTTTATATATATTTTATTTTCGATTTTTTCGTCCTTGATTGTGTGAATGTGCGTGTGTATCTAAATTTAATCAGACAAAACTTTTCATGAATATTAGAACTCCATCTGTGGTGTCCAGATTTTTTCTTCTCTTTCTTTAATTCTGTCACGAAAATAGATGATATTGACACAAAAGGAGAATTATTTTTTTTCTTTGCTTTCCTTGCAGTCTTGTGTTGTTTTTGTTTTTTTTCTAAAATAAATAAATCATTCGACAAGGTGAACGAAAATAAATCAATCAAAACCTGAAAGACGACACTCGGATATTGTTAAAGTGGGAATTTTGGTTTCGGACCATCTCGGATAGTCACAAAGAAAATGTAAACGGGATGGTGTTTATTGAAAGGAGGTAGTTTGTGATGAGGTGCGTTTGGAAACAGTAACCAATGCGCGTGGTTCACACTGCGAAGGAAACGTCAGTCTTTGGCCAGAAGATGGAAGACAAATGCGATTAACAACAAAACAAAATCAACAAAAAAAAAAAAAAAAAAAAAAAAAAAGCGTGTGTGAGTAGGGGGGGATCTGTTAATGAATAGAAAATTCGAGATGTGAAATGGAGATGCGAGATGAAATGCAAAACAAAGAATTTCAAAAAAGCAGGATTAAGGAAAAAAAGAAAGAAAAAATATATATGTAAATGAATCAAAAACTATAGAGTAAACTTAAAAGGAAAGGACTTTTTTTGATAGCTATGGTTCTATGACTGATACAGTAGTTGTTGTTGTTGCTATTATTATTATTATTGTTATTATTATTAGTAGTAGTAGTGAGAGTAAGAGTGGCATGGGAAGAAAAATTGGAGCAGGAATATAACCATTATAATTAATAGATGCATTGATAAAAAAAAATAATAATAATATATTTATTGAGTCATGACGAGGGGGTGCTGAAAAATTCTCGGTTCAAGCCACTATCCAATGTATGACAAAAGAACAAAATTTGAGAATGCCTTTTTTTTTTTTTTGATGATTTTTCTATTTATCCCATCTTGCTCGGGCTGAGAATTATTCAGCACCCCCTATTTTATTGTGATGTTAGAGAGGACAAAGGAAATAAATTGTTTAATCTTTTTAATGGAAATCTAATTTAAATTTTATTTTAAATTCCAGTGACCCACCCAACCCCCAACAAAAAAAAACATTACTGTCGGTTCAGTCGCTCCCGTCAAAAAAAATTAAAATTATATATATATATATATAATTATAAAAATAAACTTACATAAAATAAAGAGAAATCAGCTCATTCTTGTTATATATATATATATATATATATATATATATATATATATATATATGTATGTATTATATAAATATGTGTGTATAATGTATGTATGCATGTATATATATATATATATATATGTATGTGTGTGTGTGTCTGTGAATGTGAATTTATATATATATAGCAATATGTACCATTTCGATAAATAAACATGCACATATATATATATATATATATATATATAATATATATATATATATATATATATATATATATATATATATATATATATAATAATATAATAAGATATTTTCATGAATGAATGAATATCGATATAAATACATAATTATATTGTCTATTTGGGCTTTCATTAGTTTGAAAATTCGCTTTTATTTGTTTATTTATCTGTTTTTTTTTTTTAATTTATTAATTTTCTTAAAAAGAAAAAATGGTCTTTGTACTTGTATATCAATGTCTGGCACATTTAATGGAGAGGGTTTTATCCTATTCACAGCCTCAATCCATTTCCCTCTGGACACTCATAGACTCACTTACAAGTATAGAGAAAAATTAAGTGCGACTCTCCTTTCATAGCTTCTTCTCCTTGACAAAGTTTTTTTTCTTTTCATTTTTTTTTTCATAAGTAGGCGTTCTCACGGCCTCTTCCACTCACCTACTACCTATTTCTACTCAGGTACAACATTGCCCTGCAGATGGTCTTCTATGGCCGCCGGCTTGTTGATGTGTGTGGCAGGGATTTTTTTTTTTTAATTTTAATTTTTTATTTTATTTTAAAAAGGGCTTCCTCCTCAAACTGTTTGTGTTGTTACAATCAACGTTATTGTTATTTTTGTTAGTTAGGGTGTCCATCACCACCACCGTTCAACTACTTATGTGAATTTTCTTTGTTCTTTTAGAGTTTGAAATTCATTCTTTTTTTTCTTTCTATTTATTTCTTACTTTACTTACTTCCTTTTCCTAATTTTTATTTTATTTTTAGAACATATTTAGCTTCTTTTTATTTTAATATGAAATACTATGCAACAAATATAACTGTTAATTTTGCAGCCTTCTCAAATGACTATGCCTACTTCAAGATGCATGAAAGACTTGAGTATTTGCACTAACAAATGCATTTATCTTATGAGCGTGTGCAATAAAATAATAAAACGATGAAAAAGACTTGTTTTTACACCTTCAGAAAAAAAAGGTAGGGGAAATTGGGGATTATAAGTAAAATGACTGCAAAGCAAGTAGATATGCATATGTTTATTGGATAGAGACGAGCTTTCTGCAATTAAAAAGCAAAAAAAATCTTCGTCTTTCTTTTTTCTTTTTTTGTCATAAGTTCTTTTTCAGACTGAGGCCAAAAGTTTATCGTCTGCGTTTGTTCAGGAGTGAGAAAACGCCAGAACCAAGCAAGAAAAGACACACGAGTTTTCAATAGAAATGAAATAAAAAAAAGAAGCTATATATATATATATATATATATATATATATATATATATATATATATATATATATATATATATATATATATATATAGATAGATAGAATTAAATATGTTGGATGTAGTTATAAACATTGGGGAATTGTATTTTAATTACTTTTTTCTCCTTTTTAGTATTTTTTGATATTTGATATTGCTTATATATATATATATATATATATATATATATATATATATATATATATATATATATATATATATATATGTGTGTGTGTGTGTGTATGAGTGTGTCTAATATGTATTAGATACAATTTCTTTCTTTCCTGTCGGGCTATTACAACCAGACGGTCGGTTACATGAAGCTACCATGTATATATAGTAAATAAACAAATACAATTCTGTTTACAATCAGTAAAAAATTTTTCTTAATTTCTGGGACTTGATATAGATATATATATAAAAAAAGTAAATTGAAGAAAATTAATTGTTTAAATATATTTATGATATGAAATTAAATATATTTAGAATATTTTTAAAAAAATCCACGTGGAAAATAAATAAATAACAAAAATAGTTAAAATGTTAAATTCTTTTTTAAAGAAATATCACTGTTTTTTTAAAAAAATTTTTTGTTTTTCAGAAGTAGCAGAAAAAATCGTACAAAAATCGAAGACGCACTGAGAAAAAAAGGGGGAGTAAATTTACACTGCAAAGTTCTCCTAATTTCTGTACCCCCTAGTTGTCGTTCTTTACTGCTTCGTGAACGCGAAGTCGTCTGCCAGGCTCTTTGTTCACACAAAACTCTTTACTGAGAATACGCTAAACTTTTCAAAGGTCGCCGCTTGCGCATTTGATTTTGTAAGCAAAATCCGTAAATTTCCTTTATTTCAAAATAGTAAACTTTAATAAAAAAAAAATAATAATTACAAAGTAGCCCACACGAGGCACACATTTTCGACGAATGAAAATGATGAAGTTATACTAAAAAAAAAACTACCCTCAGAAATTCGATAAAAAATAAAATAAATTTGATTTATTTTCTCGTTTTATTTTATTTTTATTTTCACTTTGTTTATTTTTTCTTCGAAGACAGCTTTCTTTTTATTTTACTTTCAGTCCCTTACTTGCGATTTTTAAACACCTTCTGCCGTTTCCCCCATAATTTTTTTAAAGTCTTATCCATGCATTTTTTATTCTAGCAGCATCAAAACATAAAAAAGGACACATAAAATGAAATAAATAAAATAAAATAATACTCAATTATGTGTTTTTCCTCGTGTTCTATACGTTTTATTTTCCTCTTTCTTTAAAGCCCATCTGACATTTTCCTTTTTGTTGCCTTCACAATATTTTTGATTTTCTTACTTTTTTTTTTTTTTTACTTAACTCGAGGGAAAAACATTACTTTCGCTTCTCGCAACTTCCTCATTTCGCATCCTTTCTAATTTTGTTTTTCCTTTTTACCCCTTTATTATTTAGTATTTCCCAAATTGCCTCTGTATACAATTCGTTCATGTGTATTTTTGTACGTTTCTTTTTCTTTTTCTTTTCTTTTCTTTTTCTTTTTTTATTTAATTATTCTTTGTTACTGTTTCTTAATCTTAAGAAGGTGGGTAACCCCGAGGACTTGTGGCACTGCGCTTGGAGAATCATTAAAACTACGAAAAAAAAAAAAAAAGTCTGAAGTGTTAAAATTGTTATTATGATGACGAGGGAGAGAAATAAAAAGAGGGGGAGGAAAAACCGATGGGACGAAGTGAGAAGGATAAGGTCGTAAAAACAACTATGTAAAAGAAAGTGACATGTGTGAGAGGAAAGGAGGTAAAAATGGTCAAATAAAAATATATTGAAAAGAGGGGGAAAATCATTTGTATTTTAATGGTGGAAAACTGTAAAAGAATATTAAAAATACTGAAAAAAAAAAACTACATAGATTTTTAATAAATTTCTTTCGGAAAAAACAGATTGGTTATTGTATCTTTGACTTTATATTTCATTTTCGAAAATCTTGTTATTTTTAAAAGGTATACCCCATAATATGATTACAAATAAATAGATTCGTCATGATGATTGGTATATATATATATATATATATATATATATGTATATGAAAAGAAGGAAAGATCGGGAAGGAGAAAACGTGATAGTGTAATGCTTTCGGAGTGGGGGGTTAAAAATAAAGAAAGTAAAAGTTATCAAGTGAGAGAGTGTCTTCCCTCTCCTCCTTCGTTCCCATTTATTTGACATTTATATTTCTCTCTCTCTTTCTCTCTCACCATCTATATGAAACATGTAAGAAGTATGCTTGAACGAACGAACGAACAAACCGCTGCTTGGCACAGAATGTACATCGGCAACACTGAGCCACCTGCCTCGGGTTTTACAACGGAACCTAAGGAAACATGCCTCAGTTGGTGAGTGTGCGTTCTTCGTTTAATTTTCAACAAAAGACTCGCATATAATCGCGTATTTTGCATCACAATGTTGTGTAATACTTGTAATTAAACTCTGTTAGAAACGTCTGCTTACTGAACATGTCGTTGAGGACTTTATATCCACACGCGACCAGACATTGTTATTCAGATGGCCCAGGTTGATTTTTTCTTCGCTTTGCCTTCTGTCGCAGTTCGTTCATTATAAGCATGGCTCCGGATTATTTATCTATATTCAACGCTTTTTTTTTCTTTTCACGGTGGGCAGCTGCAGACTTTCGACACAACAGAAACAACGTGAGCTTTAAAAGAAGCTTCTGTCCGATTAGGGGTGGAAAAAAAAACTAGTCAATTGACCAAAAGGCTCTCCGTGGAAAAACAGCTGCCATCAATCGATGCCCTGAAAGGAGAGTAATGTCTAGAAAATATTGTTCTATCTTAATGTTATAGAGCATTCATATGAATCACGGGTTAGATAAAGGAGCAACCTACAGACTTCAGGAGGTAGAAGAAAGAAGAAAAAAATGGGGGGAGAGGATAGGGTGAAGTAAGAAAAAAAAACCCAGTGAGTGGGCCATGTTTTTTAGTTGAGTTCTCTGCAGCTGTTTTTGCTTCTTTCGTTGGTGATTGTTGCATTCCCTATAATTAGAAACAATTTTCTGCAACCTTAACACGGCAGTCTACAGAAAAATATCCAGATGACCAACTATTTTTACACCTTCTTTGTCGCGCAAAACTCTTACTTCATTCGGGTGTTTTTTTCTCGAAGAATGAAAACATATTTGTCCCTTCCCGCAGCGTGGGAGTTGGCCTTTGTTGGGTTAGCTTGGTTTATTTTATTTTATTTTAATTTTTTTTTCTTTTTCTCTATCTCCTTGTAGCCTAATGAAACTAATTTGTTTAAAGTATCCCCCCCTGTATTTTTGTCGTTCTCTTGTTCTATGCGAATTTTTTTTTCTTTTATTTCCTTTATTTAATTTTTTTTTTTTAATCATTTTATTTCAAGGTTTGTCTTTCTCTAGTTTTGTACCCCGACCTGATGGTAGTTACCCTGTCGCCTGATCAAAACGCGGCGAACATCAACGCCCGGGAAAAAAAAAAACAGCTCCTAAAACCAGAGATTTGCGCGAAAAGAAAAGTTGTGAGTTGTTTTTCGGACAAATCAAACTGCGCGCTTTTCACACCGGGCGAAACTTTCTAGCATTCAGCGCCCTCTTGCGACGCAGCAGCTCTTTCTATTATGTGTTCCGGGCGGATAATAAAGACGGAGTATTGCCTTTGTTGTAACAACGCCAGAGCAGACATCTATGCGCGTTATTACTACCCCAAATCGATCGCTCTCCATTGGCACAGACTTATCGCACACAGCAATGAAAACCTGATGATAAAACAATCATGAATTTATCTTTTTTTCTTAAAAAAAAACAAAACAAAATTGAAAGTTTATTAGATCAACAAAGAAGAGAAGGAAAAGGAGCAGAAAAACAATAGGTGCTATATGGTGCGTCAAGCAGACGGCGTAGATGAACGCTTGTTGGAAACAGAAAAGGTATTGTAGAATTGAAGACTTTTAAAGACAGTTTTATCTTTTGACTATATACAGTCTATTAACCTTTCTTAGGATTAAGGATATTAAATAGTTAACCTTACATATGAATATATAGTTGTTTATAGTTAGACTTCATTTAAAAGTGTGTAATAATTACAGATAGACATCATCATTATAAAATTGTGTTTTTATTTAATTTAAAACATGTAATTTTAGACTGTCGCCTACATCATCAATAACCACCTTTATAAATATTGTAAAACATTTTTATTTAATTTTCTGAAAACATGCGTTATTAGATTATACTGTCGTCACTACACTCATAACTATTTATAAAATTGTTTAGTTATTGTATATATATATATATATATATATATATATATATATATATAATATATATTTATTATATATATATATATATATATAATCGCTGTTTATTACGCAGGTAAATAAATAGTCATTACTTGTGAATAGTGTTTTTTCTTATGTTTTCTTATATAACGTATGTTTTTAATTTAGGTTACTTTTGAAAGGAATTGTGCTTCATTAGATGAATTTCTTAAAGAATTTTTTTTTTCGAAATTTTATTTGTTCGCACTGTGTCATAATTGCTAAGATGTCTGAAGACACTAACTGAAACATATATATATATATATATATAAATATATGTATATATATTTATGCATATATATTTATATATCAAGATATATATAAATATAGTAGTAACGTTTTACGTGCGCGTCACTTTCTCTTGCGTATTTTTAAGCATTTTCAACCGGAATTTATTGCGTCCAAGAATGAATTTCTACTCGTGTAATTAACTTTCATGGACTATTGAACGAAAAGTTATCGCAAAAGTTCATGTGTCATGCTAATCGATGAAGGTTATCTTTTAATTTTTATTTTGTAAGCAAAAAATTATATATATATATATATATATATATATATATATATATATAATATGATAAATGGTAAACACAGAAAAGGAAACTATACGACAAACTCTAATATGTAAACATAACAAGCATATGTATCCTTACAGTATTGTTATTGTAGCTACACATAGAACAATTTATATTTATAGATATATATATCCGCAGACTTATATGTGTATGTATATGTAATTTTAATATATATATATATATATATATATATATATATATATATATATATATATATATATATATATATATATATATAAATGTGTTTCAGAAATGGATAGGAAATAGAGAAATGTGCGTAGGAAAATTGGTACGTATATATCTGATTATATTTTTATTTTATATAAGTATATAAATAGATTTATGCCAAAAATACGTATATTGTATGCATATGTTACATGTAGGTAGTTATGTGTGTCTGTGTGTGTATAAATATAAGAAACTGCTTGGATCTATCTATCTATCTCTATCTATCTAGTGTCGGGAGATTTAGTATACAAAATATGCTAATTATGCAGGTTGTCGTAATTTTCAGTAATAATGTCTTAGTTTATTTTATAGTGACTATTTTAATAATAACGTCATTATGGTTTGTCTCGTTCATTTTTCACTGAGAAAACACAAATTTATTGAGCGCACAAACGCAAACACTCACGAATATGTATACATGTCTGTCTGATAGTCTACCTATTTATTTATATATATATATATATATATATATATATATATATATATATATATATATATATATATATATAATGATAAATAGGATGTTAGGATAAGGAACAAGGTGGAAACGTTTACAAATTTAATGTTTTGCCTTCTAAACGTTTCTTATTTGTATATATATATATATATATATATATATATATATATATATATATATATATATATATATTTTAAATTTGATTTATTAATGAGGGGTACAACCAGCGAACTTCAGAGAAATTAAAAAAAATACTAAAGACACTGACGTCTTTATCAGATGAGCCACAACAAACGTAGAATATAGACAAGTGAACTGAATATATCAAAATAGAAATGCGTACGTCATGGTGACTTGCATATGGAGAGTTTTTTTTTATGCGAAGATGTATGTATACTTTATATGAGCTTTATCTACATATAGCTATAGTTTAAATAACCATCGACAAATTATGTCCTATTGTTTTAGATCTAATTTTGGGATATCTTTAAAATTCAGTGAAGAAAGCAAAAATAAATCTGCAACCAAAAAGATTACCTCACTCGGCTTAATGCGTCAAGAAAATAGATTTACTAAAATTAGATTAGCAATTCATTATATATATATATATATATATATATATATATATATATCTGTATGTATGTGTATATATATATGTGTGTGTATGTATGTCTATATGTATGTATATGTGTATATATATATATATATATATATATATATATATATTTGAGTGTGCTGGTGTTCAGATTGTTGAGATAACACGCGCTAACATAAACTGTAACTAAGGTCTGTTCAGCATAGTTACAGTATAAATCAGAGGTTGGCTCTGTGGGTGTTGAACAAACACAAATGTGACTAAGCGAGAGTATGCAATAGGGATTGTCTAGCCGCCCTAGTAGATAGGTATCCTCGAATACGAGTGGCCTGCTATTTTAAACACACACACACACACACATATATATAGTCATCCACGGACAGACTGTTTCGCTGTATAACAGCTCTTCAGTGTGGCTAGACGTCTGATAGTTTCAAGCCGGGATCGATATATATATATATATATATATATATATATATATATATATATATATATATATATATATATTATAAAAAACTAAAGATTAAAATTAGCTAAAGGTTTAGAATATAAAATATCCCAAGGGCCCATTGTCAAAGTCGACAGTCTAAATATAATATTATTATAATATATAATTATACTATTAATACATTAAGCGTATTAATAATATATACATATATATTCATATAAATTATGTATAAAAATAAATAAAAATTATGCAAAAACATAGAAGTTTTATCAAAGGAAAGCTATGATCGAATTTATGCAGCAGCCAGTAAAGTTCCACCACACTACTCGCTTGTAATTAATGTAGTGAGGCAAACTTTCTAACCATTGCACCACGTCAAAATGTCGTTCTGTTGAAATATGGTTGCTTGTGTTTGCATCTCTAACTTGAAAATAAAAATCGTGATGCTCAAAATAAGGCGATGTATAGACTGCAAAAATTAATTCGTTGATTAATCAATAAAATTAAAGAATAAAATAAATAAACTGTAATGAACAATTTCTATCGCAGACCATGTGATCGTTATTGATTGTTACAAATAAATTGATGAGAAGATGAAACTTGCTAAAGTGTAAGACAAAAAGTGAAATTAAACAAAACGTAATCAAAGAGAACATACTTGAATCCATGAAGAAGAGAAACAGAAGGAGAAACATTTTCTCATGAAAAGCATAAAGAGGGAATGTGAATATACTGTTGAAAGATTAAAGTGAATGTTTATTTGTGTGTGGGTGTGTGTGTGAAAGTACTTCAAAAGTAA
>CAHIKZ030004034.1:3095000-3130000 GCA_903632075.3 Acanthosepion pharaonis | reverse complement strand
TTGTTGGAACAATCCAAACACGTAATCCAAGTTGAAAATGTAAGTAAATTTTTGTATATTATAAAAATGATATGTATGTATACTTCCATGTTTATTTATATGGACATGGGTATATTTATACACAGGTACGTATGAAAAAAAATATAGTTTTCAGGTATGTTATATTTACAGGTTAAAGTGCTCGATATCAGGGATAGTCTATGTAAATATAAAAGTGAACATTGAAGTCAACAACCAGAGCCGACAGTCTGTTTCACGTTAAACACACCTTTTAATTTTGTCCTGACGATTGCGTTTAACATAAAACAGGCTGTCGCCTCTTGGTGGGGTTTTTGACTTCAATGTCCACTTATACATATATAGGATTAATTCAAATATAAAATTTGTCACTTAGCTGATTGATGGTATCACGTCTTTGTGTGTGTGTGTGTATATATATATATATATATATATATATATATATATCTGTTTATTTTTATAAATATACACACTCATAGAATATGAGTATTCTGCATTGTTGTATATATATATATATATATATATATATATATATATATATATATATATATATTTTTTATATTTTGCTGTATTTATCTTTATAGACAGTATGGACAGAGGAATTATTAATGCATGGAAACTATCAGTTTCATGCCTCAAGTGAGCTTTAGACCATGTTTCAAATAATGATCGCTTGAGGCGTGAAACTGATAGTCGCCATGCAATGTTGATCACTATGTACACATCATAAGTCTATCTCTCTCTTTTATTATATATATGTGTGTGAGTGGACAATGAGGTCAACACAGAGTTTCTTTCATGCTTGAACGCAATCTTCATTGCATGGCGATAACGTTCAAGCGTAAAACAGACTGTCGCCACTCGGAGTCCTCTTCAGTGTCCTCTCTTATTTTACCTATTATTTACACACGATCTATTCCTGATATTGTGTATTTTCACTCATATGTATAGCATATCTTAAAACTACACACACACACACACAAACACACACACACACACACACACACACATACATATATATATATATATATATATATATATATATATATATATTTTTGCATTTTATGTTTTATGTTTGAGAAAGAATTGTTGAAGCATGCATTCAACACAATAAAATTGAAGACAAAAGTAGTATAAAGCACACATATTCAATAAAAATGTTATACAGTCTTTGTCTACAATTTTATCGTGTCGATCGTATGGTTCAGTGATTTTTTATTTCAAATATAAATACAAGGGTATCAATATTTTCTTCTTTTAAAGACGTGAAATATATACATGTATGTATTATGTGTGTGTATGCATTAATTTTTCTTTGAATCTATTTTTACATTCTTAATATTCATAAGTGTCATTTTATATTACAATAAATGTATTTGACACGTTTAATGAGCAAATATGAATAGAAAGCACCCCCCAAATATTTAGCTTTTACTTGTACGAATGTATATGATGCATCATAAATTTTCGTTATGATTGTATGTCAAATCAATAAATAATATATAACAAGCATGTGTCATTTTATACACAATGCATAAAGATTATTATATTTGTATATCGATTCAAATGCTAGCAATCACCTAAATCATTTTTCATTGCTTTTAAAGAAACAAGCTTTTAATTTTTTTTTTTAAAACCCTTTTGGTTTAGTAGTATTTTATACATGGCAATTTTACTCTTAAAGTGATAAAGATTTGGAAATCAGTTGCAAAATTTCCCACTTCTCTCAGTAATCTATCTGATGTAATGATTAAAATTAACTATCGAGTGCCGAGCACAAGAGAAGATTGGAATAGTAGGGAGGATGTCAGAATATGATAAGCGAGGCAGGGAATACTTCAGAAGACACGTTATGGAATTTTCCAAGATGGTATTCTTTGAAAGTATTCATAAGCGGAGAGAGGGTTGGAACAAGAATCTCCCTGGTGGAAATGGTTAAGAAATAAAATAATAATTGCGAGTGGTAAGGCTTTTATTCGTAACTTAGCAGTATAAAACCAAAACCTGTTTATTGAAAGCCAAAGAAAATATATTGAGAATTCTAAACTGTCATCAAGTAAAAGCCAGATCTAGCTGAACCCCTTTTGTAAGTGAGAGTTTAGCACCCACAAGGACGCGCATTCAGGTAACTATATGTTTGAAGTAGTTTTAATATTATATAAATCTACAATTCGAAAATGTGTGCAGATTAATTCGTTAAGGAATCAGCGGATGTCAGTGAATGCTGGACAATCTCCCCAATCTCCTTGACTTGAACCAACAGAAACATGCTTTTGTAGAAAGATTTTGATGATACCGTGGAGAGAACAGATGAGCAAAGACGAAGTTTTAGAGAAAATGGAAACAAAAAGGAAACTTATACTTAAGATCAAGAAGAGACAGTTTCTATAGCACATAATGTGGAAAGAGTGTTTGGAAAATCTGATACTCACAGGATTGGTTGAAGGCAAGAGGAAAACAACGAATAACCTAATTGGCAAGCTTGAGCAAATGGATGGCGATCAAGGTTTAGGAAAAATAGCAAAATGACAAAATTTACTAAGAGCTACTAAGGTCAGGAAATTGTGGAGAGCCATTATCACTTACGTCCTGAAGGGACACGGCACACAAAGAAGAAGAAATTTATATACACTGTTTACATTTTTCGGACTGTTGTCCTTATCTTTGTTGCTATATTTATTACAACGTTTTGACCGTTGTACGCTTCGGCCTTCTTCAGGGATTGGAATGTCGAACTGAACCCTTTATTTCGCTCGCAGGGGTAGACTGTTCTAGTTCCACGTGCCATGTCTAATGGATGTCAGTTATCAGTTATCTCCTGTTAATTCATCTCCAAGTTCTCCACTGCCTAAACCAGGTATTGACCTCACAACTCTTTGGGTCCTTAACGACACATGGCACAGTGGATAAAGGCGTTAGTTAGATCCAGTGACATTCCAACCAGCTGAAGAAGGCCAGAGCGTACAACGGCCGAAACGTTGTGATAAATATATGGCAACAAAGATGAGAACAATCGTCCGAATAATGTAAATCGTGTACCACATCCCAGAAATATAGACAGATAGTGAAGAAATTTATAATATTCATTAAATCTACAAAGAAAATGTAAATAATTCGAAGTGCGAATTTGTGTTTGGAGATGCCTAATCATCACTTTCCAGCCTTGATAGGGTTCAAGAGCATTTACGCGGACTTGTGGGTGATGAATTTACAGTCTCTTTCCCACAGACAAAACGACACAAGCATATCTCTCCTCTCTCGTTAGTTCCATAGCAAATACCCAGACGAGTTACATTCCTTCGTTCAACCAGTTTAGATCTTTATAAATAAGTCACGTCGCACCACGCACAAAAAAGTCGAATCATGATCATTTTATAGCTAAGAAGGACATTTCACACAAACAGTTTCTTCTCAAGATCCATTACTTTGTGGAATAGACTCCCGAGATTGTGTTCCCCTGATCAACACAATCTTAACAGTATTATTATGTCTTGAGTCAACTGTTATCTACTCTACATATCCTCATAATCTGCACCTCGTCCTCTTACGTCAATGCAACAGTCTCACTCAGTAAGCTTGAGTGGCTCTTGGGCCTTAGCGTATATACTTAGTGTATCGGTTACCATCGAGTAAAGTGAGATTGGCGTGTCGAGTTTAAGTTCCAGCCAAAGCTGTTGTGTTCATTTTTTGCACAAATACCCTTGGAATCCACCCATTCTATTCTCAGCTGGGGATCAATAACAGGCCAGACTGGGCTCACTAGCTTTGCTGGGCAACCAGTGTAGGGAAAGGACAAATCTGAATTCAAAATCGGTTCGGTTCAGGGGTAGTAACGCTAACTTATTTGCTATGGAATCCATGGCAACAACATCCTGCTTGGAGAGGTTGTGACCCAATATTCCACAAGTGGGTTTACATGATTAACAATAATACCGATATCTCTGTGTTTTTCGTGTAATTTATTTGGAAGTTTATTTGTCTGTCCATGGGAATGTTTATTTACCGTGTCGTCTTTATCCTCATCAGATTCATTTGAATTTCTATTGCCACTTCCTAGAACCTCTTCGACACAGGTTATCATCATCTGAATTTGATAAGCTTGACTGTGTGTCTTTGCCGTCCTTCTGATTTCATGAACAAGGAAACTGGCTAGGGAAATAGACAATCTCAGTCGTTTCGTCAGACATGCTAGTATCACGCGAAGACAAAAAGTAAATGGTCTTACGAAAAAAAAAGTCTTTATCTATGAATACGATCCTTCATCTGATCCTGACGTTAGATGCTGCAAAATAACAAGGAGCATTACCAAATAACAAAAACCACAAAACCTAAAGACTTCCAAAAGGGGCAACAACTAAAATGGATAACACATGCAACTAGAAAAGAAAATAATCATATAATCAAAACTGTTAATTCCCCACCACACTAAAAACAAAAGGTTAGGAAGGAAACTCGCATCAAAACTAGAAAGAGCGATAACAGCGGACATGAGATGTTTAATTTCATGAAATAATTATTTTAAGAAAGAAGATTTTATAAATTACAACCGATAGTAACGCTAACATTTCGGTCTATAATTTGTGAAGAAAAAAGATGAATTTCAATATTACTCAATGATCTTGCCGATGTGACCTCCATCTTCTGACTTTCTCCCTCTATATTTTGGATAGGAGTCATTCCCTTATTCAAATTTAAATCTAATTTAGATCAAATGGAAAACAATTTTCAGTTGGGGTTTTTGCATCTCGGATACCTCATTTGATCAAAATGAAATATACTTATCCAAGTACCCTAGGAGTCATCCCCTTGTTCAAAATTAAATTTAATTTATATCAAAGGGAAAAAGTAATTGGGGATTTTGTGCCAACAAAGATGAACCCTCCTTGATGAAAATGAAATATACTTATTCAAGTACCCTGGTTAATGTAGTTTCAAAATATATATGGTTATGGGGTCTATCTCCAAAACCCTAGGAGGTATTCGATAAAAAAAAGACAGAGGCTACAACTTTACTCAGTGTTTTCCTCGATTCCTCCTTTCTTCAAAGAGGGTGGTAAAGAGTCAAACTTTGCTTAGGGCAACAAAAGGCGGGAATTTGTGGAGAGTCATCAACGCCCATGTCCTCAAGGGACACGGCACATAAACGAAGAAGAAACAAGAAGACCTATTAGATAGTATATGTCTCTGTTCTAGCAGACCATTTATTGTAGATCTATAAGCAAGTGGAAAAAGAGATATTTCGATCGTGCAAGACAGCTTATGACGTTGTGGATCAGGAAGGTGTGAGTCGTTTCAATTGTTATTAGGACTGGGAACGCTTGTGAAGAACCTGCGAATGTGTTAATTAATAGTAGAATTGAAATCATCCAGATTATGGCATTGTTGAAAACAGCTAGGATACTGAGAAGTGTGCTAGAGTACTGAGTTGGTTTGCTGTCGCTTAAACCCCAGTGTAGGCCACCAATTACAACTGGTTTGAACATTCAGTCAATGAGCTAATAATAATGATGATATATGATGATTTGGATATTAAAAGTGTCATTTCTGGCGGTATTTCCAGGTAGCTTTCTTTTAAGCGCCGAACTTGTCGCCCTGAAAATTTCAACGCATAGCAGTATCAATTTTTTTATCCGAAACATCATAATTCCTACGTAATGAGAACGAAACGCTCCCTATGTTGCAATTACAGAGTCATCAGTCTTAAAAAAAATTTCAACAGCAGGGCGTGCACCGATACAAGTCATGATGGTAACTGGTAGTACCTAAAGAAAAAAAAGAGTTAAAACATTAGCTATTTGAAGACACCATTGACACTCGCCTAAGTTCATGAGCACTTCACAATTAAGTTATAGTTTACTGCCAGAATCTGTATTTGTCGATAATCATTTGAAATACTGCGAATGGTTACAAATACCTTCAAAGGATTAGAAAAAATGGCAAATACACAAACATAATAAATAAGAAATCTAATGAAGACGCCATTGGTAGTGAGGTATCAGCTAATCTTCTATAACACTATAAGAAAATGTTTGTACGGATATTAATAGTAATAAAAAAAACTATATCATTGGCAGTGCAAGAATCATAGGGATGTGTGATAAACGTTGGTAAATCTACGACAATCTATCAGATGTTATAGTCTATGATAAGGAAGCATAGAAGTGACTTCATATTTAATGCCATATCCCTTCATGACAAAAGGCAATACTTGCTCTACAGGAGTTCCTTTCTTTAATATCTGCCAACTCCCAACGGCAGTTGGAAAAGACATTGAAACGGTTTCCCGTTGACTGGATTTCAGAGTTGTCCTTTACCTAGACAAACTGCCAATCAAGTCTAGGGAGCCCAGTCTACTCTGTTACATAACTCACATGTGCGGTAGGGGGTAGAGAACAGATAGGTGTATGCTTTTCTTAAGGGCATTAGCACGAAAGTGAATTCAAAAGACCAGATCGGAATTTAAACTCGTCGTTTCACTGATCCCGCGCCGGTCACCGTTACGCAAGGCATTCGGCAACTGACCTCACATAATGGCAGCTGTATACAAAATTAAGGGCTGAAAAAACTTACGTTAACCAAATACCAGGTGAAAACACGTCTTCTAATGAACTGTCCATTATTCTGAGAAAAAATTCTCGCAAAATAACGCCCAGGATCCTTATTGTGATTTTGTTTTGTAAAACTAGCAACTAAACTAGAAAATATAGGCTGGACATCCTCCTCCTGCTAATAATAATAATACTAATAATAATGATTATGACGAGGATGTCATTTTAGATATTTGCCAAGTTCCGAAACAATATACTTTTTAAAAAAATATCAACAATGCTACCCCAGGCATGGTTTTCATGGCTTATCTAAATTTAATGGAGGTTTTTAACATGTACATGTTTCGGGCTAGAGTAAATATTCTGTTCATTGCATCAGATTTGCTCATCAGTTACCTGATCTTAATCAGATGGGCTTTTTGCTTTAGGGGCTGACACTCTGTGTATCTCTATTCACGAGCGAGAGTAGTGTGGCAGAATTATGGCAGGGTATCGAAAGGGTTGTCTGTAAAGATTGAAAGATAAAGCAACTTGGATGTCAAATCTAGATAGTTGGGAATGGCCTTAATCGGCGATCATCTACCCGATCTATACATAATTCTAACTGGGCCCCACATTATGGACTGTTTTTATAGGAACCTATCACCAATTTGCGTATATTTGGCTGTGATGCACGCGTTTGGTATAACCTTATCAGATAGCGTTTCATGATAGGTATATATTCGTATATTTGAACCACAGCGTCACTTTTTTTGATGTTCTGTTCTTTTACTGAATAATAATAATAATAATAATAATGATGATGATGCTTGCTAAATAGAAATTACTAAGCACACATACTGAAAAAGTGTGTTAAACCGAAATGCAGATTCTTTGATAAATATCCAGAAACAATTGACCATCTTGTATCAGGTTGCTCAGTGTTAGCACCCACTGAATATAAAACTCGGCATGACAGAGTATGCTAATAACTGCATTGGAAAATATGCAATGTTTACGGGAAAGAAACTGTCAGAAACTGGTATGAACATCACCCAGATCCGGTTACAGAGATAGGACATGTATCAATTTTTATGGGTCTTTACAATACACAATCAGAACAATCAAATCTAATCGTTCAGAGGTCTTCATCAAAGACCACAAACAGAATCTTCTTTCTTATTGACATGCAGATTGTAATGTATCTTTGAAGATCTTCAAAAACCTATAAAAAATGGATATTGAAATAGAAATCTAAAAATTGTGGCACATGAAGACATCATTAATTCCAGTTGTAAATGGATCTCCTCTCGGATTGACTAGAAAAGGATTTGATAGTCTCATTGGAGGGGTTCCTAATAGCTCATACCTTAAAATAATGTAAAAAAGTTATACTCACAACTACAGCTCATACATTATGAAGAGCTTTATCTATGTAAAATATGTGGGATCTTATGTTTTTGTTTGTTTGTTTTGTTTTTTTTTGTTTTTTTTTGTTTTTTTACAAAAATGATCAGTGGAAAATATGAAACCGTTTCTGACCTTAGGTCTCTGGTCGGAACCCGGAAGAAAATATGTATACAACAGAAATAATCCTCCTCCTCCGGTGGAGTAATGGATAGCGGCTCGGATTGAGGAATCGGAGAGCTGAGTTCGAATTCCAGTTGAATCCATTACATTCACTTACGTGAAAGGTACGAATTCTCTTCTCCACCCCATCCCACGTCAGCTTTGGGTAAATAGCAATACAGACCGGGTTCTATAGTCTTTGATGCCAACTGGTCTAACGCAGAAAGAAATGGCATCCTACCGCAGGAAAAAAATCTGCCTTGTCAGTCATGTATCGCGTAAGAGTGTATCACGCATGGAATATAGCTGACTGAAAAAAAAAAAATCATTGATTTTGTTTTCCTATTCACGTAGACTTCAAGTCTCAAGTGAACAATAATTGAGACACTTTGTACAATTGGACGAAGATGAATCAGACAATTAGAGAGGATTAACATGAATAAGAAACCACCAAGAAATATCTTAATAATCAACATTATTATTACCATTAATCGTCTTATTAAGGATTAACATTGAGGGGAAACCCTCTCTGAAGGAGTTTCTTTAAACAAAAAATGGGTTTCTAAAAATATGATAGTCTGAATTATTTTCTATTTTGTTTTCTATTCATTTTTTTTTTTTTTTTTTTTTGTTATAGCACTGACCACTGGGATCTGTGAACGAGAGGCACAACACTGAGTTAGCAATCAGAAAAGTCATGAATCCAATTGAAGTAATTAGTAAACATAACTTAATTTGTCCTCTTATTTCAAAGACGACATCGAACCCAACAAAGTCATGGGGAAAACTGTTTAATATTTTAATTGGATGTATCGACATGTCTTGGAATTAAAAAAAATAAATAAAAACAAATAGAAATTATTGTTTTTTCTCGTTTTAGAATATTGCTTTGAGGGTAATGATTTTAATTTCAGATATTTAGAAATATATTAAGAAGGATTATTACATTAAGGAGGATTATTACATTACAGGGGATGATTATATTATTTTATTTTTTATTGATTCGTTTTCTACGGCTTATCAGCCCCATTACAGGTTATTTAAAGCCAGAAAATAGTTTTAGATTGTAAGAAATTTTTTGGAAGATAATAATGATCTAGTGATATGTTTTACTAATTAACCCATAGCTGGGGAAGAAGAGGTGAATTCATACCATTTCCAAAGGTATTTGCGCGTAATTGAATATAAAGAACCCAACTAGAATTGGAACTCGGCTTTCTCATTAACATTTAGCAGCTATTATCCATTACACCATCCGCACATCCAAGTTTACAGCACCTGGTATTTCCAAGCGGTCACCCATCTAGTTATTGACCAGACTCGATATTGCTTAACTTTGATGATCGTTCGAGAACCGGTGTTTCAACGTGAATAGAAGACATTAGGGGAGGTTATGTTATTAAGGAGTAAGGGATATAATTTTAGATATCTATCTTATAGAAGTCGGCAAATTTTAGAAGCTCTTGTATTACAGTTATATAGTTTACCATTTGTTTGTTAACTCCAAAGGCAAAGATGATTCAATGTGGACCTTGTCTTTTTATGCCCTTTCTTTCCTCACATGGAAATCAATATTTATGCCAAACAGAGTTGAGACGAAAAGTTTCAAGAGTCTGAGAATTAGAACACATCTTTCGAGCTCTTGGGTGACAGTTTGTTTCTGTAAAGAAGCAAATCCAAATTGTGAACAAGATTATCAATCGGTAGTATCTATAATCAACAGAGCCCGATGGGAGGTGGAGGAAGTTAAAAAACAAAAAAAACAAACATTGAATGAGAATTAAAACGAAACTTCTGAATTTGACAAAAATACAGAGAGGGCAACAAATGTTCTCGTTGAAACCAATGACGTGAGAAAATTTGTTGTCGACTGATGCTATGACCCCCCCCCCGCCATTTACAGCAGATGTAAACAACAACAATAACAACAATAATAATAATCACTATATCTAGCCGAAAGAGAAAAATAATAATAATTCTAGTAGCGATACAAAGTGAATTCGGACCGTCTTGTAGCTGGTTACACAGTGTTAGCAGCCACTGAATATAAAACACCACATGATAGAGTGGGTCAGTATCTGGACAGGAAAATGTGGAACTTTTACGGCAAAGAAACTGCAAGAAACTAGTATAAACATAACCCAGACAGAATATGTAAGAATTTATGGGACAAAGGTTTCGATAGACTCACTGGAGGGGTTCCTGGTAACACATGCAAAAAATAAACACACACACACGTGTGTGTGTATATATAGATATGTGTGTGTGTGTGTGTGTATATATATGTGTGTGTGTGTATATATATATATATATATGTATATATATACACACACACACATGTGTGTGTATATATATGTGTGGGTGTATATATATGTGTGTATATATATATATATATATATATATACACACACACACATGTGTGTGTATATATATGTGGGTGTATATATATGTGTGTATATATATATATATATATATATATACACAAGTACAGCTAACTCATTACGAAGGACTTTATATGCTCAGTGTAAAATGTCACGATTTCTGACCTTAGGTCTCTGGTTGGGACCCGGGAGGAAATGTGTATACAACAGAAATCACAGGTAATAATAATAATAATAATAATAATAATAATAATAATAATAATAATATGTTGATGATGATGATGATGCCAGTAGCTGGAAATACAACACAGTTTCAGAAGTAGCAAGATTATGCTTTCAACGTAGTAATCGTGTATTTGTAAATTAATCATAATTACTGCAACTACGGCGACAAATAACAGTGAAAAAAAGAAAAGAAAAAAAAAAAGATTGAATACTAAGATCTATTTACATTGTTGGTGTCCTTTGATTTTTATTTTGTCAAGAGATTTTATACAATAAAGAAAAAGTGAAAACTTGTTCGCATCATTTGTCCTCAATCTTTCGTATTGCTTTTGAAAATCCTTTTTCATTGTAAAATTTGCTGCTTTTTCAGAAAGTAACGCAATGTCTCCAAGTTGAAACGCACATATGCACAAACGCACGTGCATAGATATGTGCACTTCCAAGGAGACATGGATAAAAGCGTTGGTGACTTGACCCCAAAGAGTTGGGAGTTCAATACCTAGCCACAGCAGAGGGAACTTGCAGAGATGAGTTACTAAAGGGGATTAACTGAAACTGAGATACCCAGAAAATGCACGGCACGTGGAATCTAGAACAATCTAACCCCCCACCCCGTGGACTAAATAAAGTGTTCCCTCCTAATTTCCAGCATATAACATCTGAAGAAGGTGGGAGCGTACAACGGCTGAAACGTCGTGAATATGGCAATAAAGAAGAGGACAACAGTCCGATGTAAATAGTGTAAACAGTTACAATACTCCATTTCGGAAATCTCTCTCTCTCTCTCTCTCTCTCTCTCTCTCTATATATATATATATATATATATATATATATATATGTTATAGTAAAAAGAAAGAAGGGTAAGATATTATATACCCCGGTGTTCTTACTGATATTTTTATTTTTACAAAACAGTGCTCAATGTAATTTTACAGAACATAAATATTATAAATTAACTGATTTAAAAATATGGTTCCTTCGCTACACAGAAATTTCTATGTTTCAAAAACCGAAGCTAAAACTTCAAATTTAATTATATAATTAAATTAAAAGCGAATTTTGGATTGCAAAATTCGCTTGAAGATGAAACAGAACTAATGTTTTTAATTTAATTATATAATTAAATTTGAAATTTTTAGCTTCCGTTTTTGAAACATGGTAATTTCTGAGTAGCGAAGGAACTATATTTTTAAATCAGTTAATTTATATATATATATATATATATATATATATATATATATATAGTAGAGAGAGAGAGAGAAAAAGATAGAGAATAAAAAACCTGAACTTATCTCCCTAAGTTTCACCTACAGGATGATCAGGATAATTCTAATAAAGGTTGGCTCAAACGACATTTTATAGATAAATCGACCATCAGTAAGAATAAAAAAATTAGCATAAAAAACACATTCGAATTGCCAAATAACCAGGCTTTTTTATGTCTACCACCATAAAGTATTTCAGATCTCTGGTTGAGTAATTCATTAGGGTTATTGTAAGAAGCTATCGCTAATTTTTTCCTCCATATATAAGAGGCAATATCTATCACTAATATTAATTTCT
Source organism: Acanthosepion pharaonis (assembly GCA_903632075.3). Classification (NCBI taxonomy): domain Eukaryota; kingdom Metazoa; phylum Mollusca; class Cephalopoda; order Sepiida; family Sepiidae; genus Acanthosepion; species Acanthosepion pharaonis. Next base: position 3,117,717 of record CAHIKZ030004034.1, on the reverse strand, counting down.
AATTTTGCTTTACTTAGTGTATTGAGCACTTTTACGTATCAGCTTAGGTAACTCTGTCGGTGATTTTTTTCTTTTGGTTAGACATTGTGTTGCTGGTTTAATTATTAGAAAGCAGTACGGATGTTTTCAGTTTTTTCTTTTTTTATTGATTTTTTCCCCAGATATCAGTTTGTGTAATATATTTATGTATTTACAAATTGTATCATCTATTTTTTTTTTACCACCAGCGTTATAGGTATAAAAAAAAATAAAATAATATATATATATATATATATATATATATATATATATATATATATATATATATATATATATATCACTTGTATCGACTGAAAAAACGACAACAAAAGAAAACAAAAAACGAAACGGAACTAGTTAATTAGAGTGGTCCACATTTGAAAATAACAACTTGGTCCAGATAACTCAGCAAAAATTCAGGGATCGATTTTACATTGTATCGATATTATGAACAGGAACCCCTATTATCATGAAAAATCAATATATTTCGATTCTGGTAAATGTCGTGCCTTGAGAAAAATAGGAAAAAGATTTTGTAATTAATTTTTATAGTTTAGCTTACATTAGAAAGTGCTTAAGGCTCGACACTTGTTAGAATCGAAAAATAATGATTTTGATCATTTTAGAAGTGGATGGGTGGGTGAGGTCATGTTCATAATATCGATACAGCATAAAAACTGTCCCTGACTTTTTACAAATATATGGACCTAACTGTAAGCCGTGCGGAAACGGATTTTTTTTACCAAAAAAATTATTTTAAATAAAGAACAATCGAATATATACAATTTTAATTAAAGAACGAAAATTTACAAAAATTAATAAAAGTATATATGCGTTTTTTCTTCATTGAAGATTAATAATTATTATCCCCCAATGTTTGTGTCTGTGCTTTCAAAAATACCCACCATGTATATCTTTAAAATTAAAGATAAGTTTTAAAATTTAAAAAATTAACGAAAACATTTAGAGGGTATCAATGATCTAAGCAGATTCAAACTTGATATTTGTAAATAACAACTTAGTCTGAATAAATCAATAAAAAGGCAGTGATCAATTTTACATTGTATCGGTATCATGAACACGTACACCTCATAAATCGCTAAAAATCAATATATTTCGATTCTGACGAATGTCGTGCTATAAGCTAGCTCTAATGAATGCTAATCTACAAAAATTATTCCCCGAAAAAAACAAAAAACAAAATGTTCCCTAATTTTTACGAGTGGACCAGTCTATTTAAGTAGTGACAAAAAAAGAATAAAGACAACAAAGAGATAATAACAATGTTGATTAATAGATAACTATACCTCAGTAAAAGAAACACTTAAAATGTAGCTTTTCATAATCTTACTAAAGTTCACCCAGAGAGAACCAACCGACTACATCAGGGAAATGGTCTACAGTAAAATAATGAGGAAATAGGACCTAGAGAATTCAGCACTCACACTAAAATCGTGAGAGACTCGGGGAAACAGTGAGTAAACAGTTCCACGAGTTTGTATGAATAGATGACAAAACAAGTACAAATATGGATAGCAAAGAAACCATAGACAGGAAATTGTGGAGAGTCATGATCGACCCCGTCCTGAGTGGAAAAAGCACATAAAAATGAAGAATTATATCCAAATCGTTTTAAACTTCTCCAGAAGAAGTATGAAACACGGAAAAAAAGTAGCAAGAATCCTAGAATGGTTAATCGGAAGCATTTAAGGAACATTTCAAGATCTGCTTAATCCTTTTCTCCAAACAGCGCGCGCAAATTCAACAAAGAGCTGCATTTAATGTTCTTTTTTTCCTTGCACCATATTCTATTTCTTGCTGAGCGTCTTAAAATGAGGTCCTCCAAATTGTTTTTAGTAAATAATATCAGTCTTTCAAGATAGTTTGAACCCGGATCTATCGGATACAAAAAAGGAAACCCAACACAAACAAATGATGATGATGATGGTAATAATAATATTTATGCACTAATGGAAAATAAACAATTTAAAAAGTGTATTAAACAGAAACACTTTACAATATCTTTTTCATGTCCCTTCAGTACTTGGACTACCATGGTTCTCTACAGATTTCTTTCCTTTCTGTTTTTTCTATGACATTTTATATTTGTAAGAATTGCAATAAAGAAAAGCTGTTAATGCAAAAATAACGAAAGTAGTTTAATTTCTTTTTTTTATGTTTTCTTTTTCTTTCCTATTTCTGCTTCTTTTTTCTTTGGTCGAGTGTTTCTTAATTATCCTTGGTTAATTTTCATCCGTGAAACATAAACGCATGTGATATTTACAGTCGTGTCAATCGTTTGAATACATTTTTAATGAGTACGAACCTACTTCTAAATATTTTCCGAAAGACAGTCTTTAAAAAACACAACACTATATATCTTTTTTTTTTTTTTTTTTCGTAAATAAGAGAATGACTTATAATATTTGTTTTGATTAGAAAAAAAATAATTTGAGTTGCAGTAAGTTCAATTATGATTAATTGATCGCGGAACTGAAAGTTTACATTTCATTTAGGTTATTCAGAAAATTTTATTTTGCCGTTTGACGCGGAGACTTTCAATTTAATTTTATTCCTGGAGAAAATTGGTTGTTGCTGATGGCAAAGCAGTTAAAGGAGAGAAATCAATTCCACTTTAAGTATTCATATTTGAAATCTAACGGAACCTCTTTTTTTTTTCCAGATACTGGATTATGTTAATCGCTATTAAAACTTCAAATTAAAAAAAAAAAAACTATTTCAATCTGCTACTTTCTTATTTTGTCACAGGTATTGGCTCCCAATATAGTACAATACAAACAATGAATTCGTAATGATAGACTAGAGGACGTGGAAAAGTTCTCGGTACGAACGCCTTCTCTAAATCAGTATTCAAATATTTGATCATTAAAATACTGATTTTGAGAAGTGGGATAGGCCGATAACTTTTCAGCATAGCCTCCTAAATTTCAAATGAAAAATATTTGCTAACATATTTGTCAAATTTCTAGTTTTTTTTCTTTTGTTAATTAATTAGTAATTGTTTTAATCAACCAATATGAATTTAGTCAAAAATAAGAAGCTCCCTAATTTGTAATATTTCCAGCGAATTTTCCTTATACATGATTAATACGTTGTTTTAAAACGTTGATATTTACGTAGCCTTAACTTAGAGGGAGATAACTCTAAAAATCAATTGACGCTAAGTCGTCATGCAGCCCCGACCCACTTTTCCATTGCCGGTGCACAAGTGATTTGAAAAGAGCATAGAAGTGCTCTGCCAAGTGTATGACATTTTTCTTTTCAGAGATGGAAATATGGCGACGCTATTTAATTAAAATGTATTCATTAGTGATCCTATTTGAAAGGGAGATAACTCCTTATTGATTAATAAGATTTCATTTTGTAAAAAATATTTTTTTCATCTTTTTTGTTGTTTTTTTATCGCAACGCATATGTCGTCTTTAGAGTCTGTGACTGTTAAATATTCAACACACAGACACACGTGCGCACCCCCCCCCACACAGGCATATATGTATATAATCGTCAGATCATAATTCTTTATATTTTATGATTCAGGCTGCTGAGTAAGAACTTTAATAAGAAGTTACATTCAAAATTCAACCGTCATAAACTTATAAATAAATAATCAAGTGAATTACTTTGATATGATTCAAATATATTCCAGTGGATTGTAGTCACTTAAAACTTGATTTATTTTATTAATCCATCGATGAATACTGTTATATCTGCTATAAAAAAATAAATATCCAATAAAAAACTGTTATTATTACAGATTTCTAAAAACCTGTTATTAATTGTAAGTTTCTAAGAGATACGCATTAATTTCTACCTACAATTAATTTATGCTCAGCGTCTGCTTTTTAGTGTGGTGGACATTAAACACGAAAGTATCTTATACATCTCTGTCATAAATTTAAAAGGCATTGTTTGTTTGTGATAAAATATTCAGTTAACTTAATTCTATATACAGATTATAATGATAAATTGTATTTTTATATATATATATATATATATATATATATATATATATATATATATATGTGTGTGTGTGTGTGTGTGTATATATATATATATATATCAATTATAATTATACGATTGTTATAGAAACAATATTAACAGTTTTATAAGGAAAAAAACAAACAAACAATATTAACAGTCTCATATGAAAAGAAATTGTAAACTTCATCATTTATATAAACGCGAAATTTTCAGTGGTAAAAACTCATTGAAGAACGTTGACGATATGTTTGATAATTTTGACGGAAAACTTTTCCCTATTTTTATACTTGAAAAATAGATTAAAAAAAATGAATAAATAAAAATAAATAAATAAAAAACTAAGCAAGATTGGAACTGACTAAATAAATAATTAAATAAATCAAAGTATAAATTAAAACAAAAAATGAATTTTTAAACATACGAAGAATATTTATTTACTGATATATTTGTCAAGTTTCTAGTACTTTTTAAAAAATTAATTACTAGTAATTGTTTTAATTAAATACAAAACATATTTTAGATTTAAAGGAAATTATTTAGATATACAATATGTAATTTTATAAAAAAATGTATCATTAAATTATTACGATTCATTATTTTGTTTTAACTTTATGGGAATTAAAGTAAAATGTATGTTTTTAATATAAACAATCAATATATTCTATACACGAGAATTATTTTAAAAGTTTTAATTTGGTTTCTTCGAAACTAATACTTACGAATTATTACATTGTAATTAGTAGATAAGGTTATTATTCGAATAAATAGTGACAAAACCGCCTGTAATCCAGGGTACAATTTCTTTCTTTAATTCCATGCCAATAATTTTCTTGAGTCTATCAACACTTATAAGAATGATGATTATTGAGAATGGATTTTCATAAAAATATACTGAGGTGTATATATATATATGCTTTTAAGGAAAGCACACCTCAGTAAGATATTTTTCTTGAAAGTCCATTTCTGCTCAGTTTCGTATTCGAAACATAAGAAAACAATTTCTAAAGAATTAATAAACTTTATTTTGATCAGATATTTTTATTATGTCCAAAGTTATTATCGTGGATACTTGTATTTCAAATAAACGATCTCTTTTCATTTTACTTTGAAAGAATCATCGAGAAATCTTAATAAAGAAAATATGCCCTCCGTCAGGAATCGATCCTGCGTCGCCCTTTATAGGAGCAACTATCGTTTGACCCGCCGTGCTTTTTATATCTATATATATCAATATCATTGTTGTAAATGTAATATGTGTGCGCGCGCGTATATATATATATATATATATATATATATATATATATATATATATATATATATATATATATATATATATATATATATATATATATATATATATATATATATATATATATTACTAAAAACGACAGATAAGGTACTACGATAAACCATTTTATTTAATTTTTCTTGTGTTTCGAACAAGTGTTTTTGGAAGCGTTCGGAATTACAGGATATTTGGTCAGTTTCTACACTGTCTGTGTCCAATAAAGAAAAACTTGTTCGAACACAAGAACACAAGAAAATTAAATAAAAAGCTTAATCGTAGTAACTCGGCCGTGGTTTTTAATGAAACATTCATAAATGAAGTATAAATAAATACTAATGTGTGTATATATATATATATATATATATATATATATATATATATATATATATATATATATATATATTTAAAAAAAATGCTTTCATCGACACACAGGAATTACCATGTTTCAAAAACTGAAGCTAAAAACTTAAAACTGAATTATATTAAATTAAAAAACATTAGTTCTGTTTCATCTTCAAACGAATTTTAACGGATGTCATAATTCGTTGAAAAAAAAGGCACCCCTATCCTACCTAGACTTAACCCACTTTCGAACGTAACTCGGAATTGATACAATAATAGTTAATAATAAAGAACACGCTACCGCCCCTGTCTAAACGATTGGATTTCTCTCTATCCTTGGAAAGAAAATATGAATCTATGTGCTTTTAAATTCGCTTGAAGATGAAACAGAACTAATGCTGTTAATTTAATGTAATTGAATTTGAACTTTTTGGCTTCTGTTTTTGAAACATGGTAATTCCTGTGTAGCAATGAAACCATATTCTTAAATCAGTTAATTTATAATATTTATGCTCTGTAAATTTACATTGAGCGCTGTTTTGTAAAAATAAAAATATCAATAAGAACACCGGATTACATATCTTACTGTTCTTCCTTTTTTTACTATAATATATTCATACATACATATATATTATATATATATATATATATATATATATATATGTATGTATACACATTTGTATATATGTGTATGTATGCACAAATACATGCATGCGTGTGTGTTTGTAAGTCCTTGTATCCATTTGTGAATTCTGATGTGGCTTCCTAATCCGATTCTGCCGGCAACGAATTTTGGGCAGTGTGATTGGTGATCATTGAAAGTAGAATATTTTGATTGTTGCGTGTGGTGCTGTCTGTCTGAAATTATTATTCTTTGACTGCGAACCTCCTGAAAATTTGCAGCCATTTTATTGACTATGGACCCCCCCCCCCCGCAATTTCCGTCACACGCTTCCATCTCATTTGGTTCAGTCTTAATGGAACCAGAAAATATCGGAATCACCTTCGAATAGCTGATAAAATTTTACTAAGTGGAAAAACATTAGTTGAAATGCGAGAAACGCTAAATGAAAAAACAATTTAAAAAAAACACAGAAATAAATGTTTCCCTGTAACGATCTGAAAAATATCACAAGAAGAATTAGAAAAAGGTTAGGACAAATAGACATTTCGGGGCACGGTTGAGTAATGGAGAGCCTAGTTCGAATTCCAGACGAATCTATTGTATTCATTTACGTGTTAATACTCTTGGGAAAGGTATGAATCCTCTTCTTCTCTCCCCCCACCAGCTATAGCTAAATAGTAGGACAGTCCGGGTTCTATAGCCTTGGATGACAATTGGCCTACTTTAGAAAGAAATGGCAATCTGCGGTAAAAAAAAATTGCCTCGTCAGTCATGTATCGATAGAAACATGATCGCCTAAGCGTGTATCACACATGGCACGTAACTGACTGGAGTAGACATTAAACAAAGACCATTCAATAAAACGACGTCTAACGATTGTTTGGAAAGCATTTAATAAACATAAAGACATAATGAAAAATAGCATGCTTAAAATACAATGTGTATATAATGAATGCAAAAAGTATGAAACCCGGGAATTAACAAAATCGCTTGAAATGCCCAAAGGAAAAATAGAAAGAGCAGGGTTAGCGATAATTCCATAGAGATAGAGATAAACGTGGATATAGGGACAGAAAATGATAAGCGATATAGAATTGATTAAGCGACAACAAACGGACACGCGTATGCATGATACGTAGGAAGAAAGAAAAAAAGCGAGTAGATATAGCAAACGGTTGGTAATCCAGTGGGCTAAAAAACACGACAGAAAGATCAGAAAGAACACGTTGATGAAAAGAAGTGGTAGAGAATAGTAGAGTCTCTGAAAGCTTTTGTTCAACAGGAGAATAGAAATAGATGGCTGTTGCTGCTGATATATATATATATATATATATATATATATATATATAGTTGTATATTTACGCAGCAAGCCTTCGTTTATGAATGTTTCACTAAATACGACAGACAAGGTTCTACGGTTAAGCTTTTTATTTAATTTTTCTTGTGTTTTTTTTTTCTTTTTGGACAAAGAATGTGTAAAACTGTTCAAATGTTTTATATTCCCGAGCGCTTTCGGTTATACCTTTAGCCATTATCAAGGATGATTCAATTTTTCATCTTAATTGAGTGTGTGCATTATGTGTATGTTTTAGTGTGTTAGAGATGTTTTTTTTTAATTTCCGAATACGGTTAGCACATTGTGGCCTTGTTCGTAGTTAATATTGTTAAAAGTTGGCTTTTCCTTTTTTATTATTAAAGCTTCTGTTATTTTTAATCTTCTTTTACAGGTAGATGAAGTTATTATATTTGTGTTTTCTACTAGTATGTTTCTAATAGAGTCTGGTAAGTTTGTGTGTGTGTTTAAATGGGTTCCAATGGAGCTAAGATCAGATAGGTGTAACGTAAAGCGTCTAGATAAGCATGTAGTTGTGTAACCGGACTCATAAATAATTATATCTTAACACAAAAAAAATTAAATAAAATGCCTAATTGTAGTACCTTGTCTGTCGTTTTTAATGAAACATGCACACACGCACACACACACATACATACATACATACATACATACATACATACATGCAGTCTGGAGAGTTAGATGACCAGATATAATGGGTGTGGTCGCATAAATTGTCTGCCAGCCATGACGGGATTCGCCTGCTTGTGTGGCATAATGCAGAGTCCTGCTGCCAAACATAGGGTCTTCCAGCAGCTACGCTCTTGACCCAGGGCAACACTACCACCTCAAGGCACTTGATGTGGGCCTCTATGTTGAGGGTCTGTAGGAAGATGAATGGAGGCATAACGTCTCCATCACTAGTAATCACTCTAAACCTCTTGGTAATCATCATTAGACTCATCCAACTCTTTAGAAATCTTCTGTACTGTCCTAAAATTGATAACTAAACACTCTAAAAGCAGTACAGTAGGCCGTTTCCAAATTTCTGGCGAAGTGATTTGCGTCATGGTGCTCTTTTCCCCACAGGCGATGCCCAACCGACCCTACTATTCTGTGAAATGTATTATATAAAATGACAAAATGACGACAATTTACACCACACACACATATATATGTACGTAATATATATATATATATATATATATATATATATATATATATATAGATAGATAGATAGATAGATAGATAGATATATATGTATGTGTGTGTGTGTGCGCCCCAGGTCTGTGTGTGTGTGTGTGGGCGTGTATATATATATATATATATATATATATATATATATATATATATATATATATATATGAAGAAATATAATTTTAAGGTGTGCTATATGCGCTAAATTGCTCAATATCAGAGATAGAGCGTATGTAAAAGTGAAGATTGAAGTCATCACCAGCATGAAACAGCCTGTCGCCTCTGAGTGTTGACTTCAATGTTCACTTTATATATATATATATATATATATATATATATATATATATATATGTATAGTTTATAAATATATTTATGAATTGAAAATATGTGTGTGTTTACACACTTAGACATACACACACACATACACATATATATATATATACATATATATATATATATATATATATATATATATATATACAAATATATATATGTGTGTGTATGTGTGTGTCTGTGTGTGTAACAATTGAATATGTAAAAACAGATGAATGGTCAAAAATATAAGTCTAAATGTTTTGCTACTTTACCTGAAGTAGCAAATCGTTAACATGTAAATAAAAAAATCCAAATTCAACCGGTTTTCGTGTATTCTATTTTACATACTTTGTTGGATATTCCACGCACATCAAATATATATATATATATATATATATATATATATATATATATATATATATATAAAAATTCCTTTAAGGAATGCATTACACCTAAGTAAGATATTTTTCATGAAATTCTATATCTGCTCAGTTACGTATCCAAAACATAAACAAAGCAATTTCTAACGAATTAATGGACTTTATTTTTAATAGAAGGCCATGGGAAACTACTCGATTATCTTTTCAATGAAGGCATGTTAATTTATGTATAATAAAGTGAAAGGAAACTGTGGAGAGACATGTTCGCCTACACTCTGAAGGAATATAGCATTTTAAAAATGTCGATACAGCAAAAAAATTAAGTATTTTTAAAAGGATGTATTAGTTTCTTTTAAATTACCAATAGATTATACAATGTGATAAAATAAATGAACAGTTTCAAAACTGGATGTTTTTGTTCATTTTACACAGATTTTAAAGTGAACATAACTATTTTCTTTTTAAACTAAATCATGTCATTTGGCAATAAAATAACTGAAACAAATAATTTAAAATTATTCAAACATTTATTTATGAATTAGAAAGAAATTAAAGGAAAAAAAACTTATCTGAATGCGTTTTCATTTCTAAAAATATCATAACAAATTAACATATTTACAATAACTAAAAATAGTTTCAAATTAATAATTTCCACCGATAGAAAATATATGAAATTTAACTGAAGAATTTTTAACTCGGTGTTCCCACATACATATCGAATAAAACTATGAGATATTTTTTTTTAAATAGCAAAACGTAAATTTATAAATATTTTTATTCATATAAATTAATTTATCAAATTAATAAATTTGATAATTTAATTTTCTCTCTGGAAAGTAATAATCATATGCAATTAAAAATAATGTGTAATAATGTAGAAAAGTAAAATGTGTTTGAAAAATAGTTTCCTGTAATTAATATCTAATTTGATACTTCCTCGGTCAAGACGTCTATATACTTTTTACCGAAAGTGTCCCTTTTCAGACATGAACAAGTCAACACGTCCAAAACTTAACGTTCAAATACCAGCTAGAGACTTGTTTATACGTCGATTTTGATTCTTTTTATGCCATTCTGAGCTTGAAGTGAGTCCAGTTGTCAACTCATTCGTCTGGTAGAGGTGTTAGCCACCGCTCGGTTACTTCAAAGTGCCTCACTTTCTTAGTTGATCTTGATTCTTTTTATGCCATTCTGAGCTTGAAGTGAGTCCAGTTGTCAACTCATACGTCTGGTAGAGGTGTTAGCCACCGCTCGATTACTTCAAAGTGCTTCAATTTCTTAGTTGATTTTGATTCTTTTTATGCCCTTCTGAGCTTGAAACATGTCCAATTTTCAACTCATACATCCGGTAGAGGTGTTAGCCATCGTTCGGGTACTTCAAGGTGACTCAGTTTCTTAGTAATTATATTCAAAACGAATAAAAGCAATCGTTTGAAAATGTAACGATTTTCCCAAAATAATTAGCAGGGAAGGGGGTTAGAAAGATTCATGAGTAAATTGATTGTGTTTCGATGTTTATTTGCATCCCCATAAAAACATTACAAATGGAAGTGATACTTTTTAGTAATAGGAGCATGTGCCTAAGTAAAGTTTTATTTGTTGATTATTTTACAATGATGTTGAACCTGTACAAGGCCCCAAGAGCCACTCGAAGTGGAAAGTTATAGAGTAAGAGCCACTAACACCAAGCAAGGTGACAATACCACTAAGACGCAAGGCGCCACCGGAAGTGAAAGAGAAAGAAGTCTTTAGAGAGAACAAGAAACCTAATCCTAAACAGAAAGAATGATGGTGCCATGGAAAAGTTGTTTCTTTTAATTTAGATCGGGTTTTTCTTTCCGAATAGGGGATGATGTCTCAAAAAATAAAATAAAATAAAATAAAAATATAAAATAAGCAGCCATGGAGAAGTTTAGTACCCATGATCACAAAATGAAAGCAACAGTTTTTATACTCATGACTTTTTATACTAATTTTGAAAAATAATAGTAAGATTTCCGCAATTTTGCAATTGAATTGGTTATATTTTTTGCACAAATAATCAATGATTTTTTATACAGTTAACTCTATTGTCGCATGAAAGAATGAATTCAACACAAAATAAATTATAAAAAAATGTATTAACATCCTGTTCTTCCTACTTAATAATATGAGAATCCATCGTTATTAAATTAGAGGTATGTTCATGTATTAGCATCAAGTCATGCCACTTATTACCTCAACGGAATATCTCATTAATAGGTTTATATAAGCAGTGATTTATATTATAGAATATATATTAAGATATAAGGCGAGCCACAGTGGACTAACTCTTAACAAAGAGAAAAGGTAATCGACGGATGGAAATCAAATTCCTAGGGGAAGGTATACTCCCAGGTATGGGTTAAATAACGGGGTAAACTGAGATCTGTAGCCTTTCTTCGTGGGCAATCTAGGGTGGGACAATTGTTAATTTAAAGCTGCAAAAAGGCAACGACAATGCAATCCTCTATATTTCCTAAGTACAATCAATGCAATGTAGTGTTTACAAATAGTAAAAATTAAAGAGATCGGAGAGAGATATAATCGGCGGTATCCTTAACATTTTTTTTATTTATAAAAATAAATATATTCATAATATTTTAAAATAAATAATAAACTAATATAATTTAGTTCTTTGTGGTAGTTATATTTTTTTATTTTACTGTTGCAGTTGCGTTTTAAAACTTTTTGTTGCATTGACAGCCATTTTCTAAAGCAAGCCTGGAGAATGAGAAATGGTTTAAAAGTTAAAAAGAAACTGATCAACAATGACAAACGAAAATTCCATTTTTTATTTTTTACACCACAACCATCAAAAACGTTTAGAAATTGGCATAAAAATAAAGGAAATTACCTGAAAGCCCGTTTTCAAGTCTTGCACGTGATGAGTAGACATTTTGTAAAACGGCAGGCAACACCACCGGAAGGAGATTAGGAAAGACGTCTTAGAGAAGCGCAACAAAAATTGTGCACCTTAAGAGAACTGTAAATAAAGTAGAAAATAATAATGAAATGAAAACGAATAAATATTAATAAAATACTGCATGAACGGATAAACGGGTAGGCAATGAGAAAATGAATAAAGATTTCTTTCTGAAGAAATTACAGCAAAAAAAGTAATCAGCGTTCGGGGACGGGATTTTAGGAAATTAAACCACAAAGAAGATTATAACAAAAAAAAAAAAAAAAGAGAGAAAAGAACTATAGCGGTGAGTGAAGGAAAAAGTTACTTTTAGATTAAACGTAAAAAAATAAGTGAATTGGAAATGGAAAATGAATGAAGGTGACAATAACAAATGTCAAGTTCACATTTGTTAGTGTTCTCATGAGATATTATGCACTGACTTTATGCTGTAGTGTCAACTCAGTTATTCACTAATACACTCACACGCGTGCAAACACACACAGGTGTAAAAGGAAGAGAAAGAAAAAAAGAAAGAGATATATAGATAGATAGATATGAAAAGACTGAGATATATAGGCATATGCAAAAAAGAAGGAATTGATAGAGCGATAGGCATGAAAAGACGAAGACAGACAGACAGATAGATAGATAGATAGATAGATAGATAGATAGATAGATATGAAAAGACTGAGATATATAGGCATATGCAAAAAAGAAGAAATTGATAGAGCGATAGGCATGAAAAGACGAAGATAGATAGATAGATAGATAGATAGATGAAAAAACGAAGATAGATAGATAGAAAGAAAGAAAGAAAGAAAGATAGATAGATAGATAGATAGATAGATAGATAGATAGATAGATAGATATGAAAAGACTGAGATATATAGGCAGATGCAAAATAAGGAGAAATTGATAGAGCGATAGGCATGAAAAGACGAAGATAGATAGATAGATAGATAGGTGAAAAGACGAAAACAGATAGATAGATAGATAGATAGATAGATAGATAGATAGATAGATAGATAGATAGATAGATGAAAAGACGAAGATAGATAGATAGATAGATAGATAGATAGATAGATAGATAGATAGATAGAACAAAACATGAAAATACTGGGATATATAGATAGATACAAAAGAGTGACAAATTGATAGAGAGAAAGGCATGGACAGACGAAAAGAGAGATATAGCAAGATAGATAGATAGATAAAAATAAAAAATCACATAATGTAGACAAAGAAGATGAGAAAGATATGAGGTAGTTAAGAAAGTCGAGAAGAAGAAGTAAAAGAGAGAGAGAGGGAAATCAAGAAAAAAAACCCAAAGAAAGAATGTGGCAGAAAAGAGAGAGAGAGAAAGAGAGAAAAACAAGGAAGAGGAGAAAGCAAGAAAGGAGAGCAAGGTTAAAAGAAGGAGAGTATAAGAAGGGAAGATAAGAGCAGAAGGAGGAGGAGAGAGAAAGAGTTTCTCTATGGAATTGTGGACTTTAGAGGCGTGTGTACCTTCTGTCCATGTGCGTGTGTGCCGGCCCGATTGTATAAATGAATGAATGAATGATTTAATCGTTGGATGATTGAGTGAAATTAAAAAGCTGACTGCTTGATCTCTTTTTCCCCATTTCGGTGACATGCGGACAACACAACAAGGACTTGCAAATGATCAGCGTGCGATCCAAACGTCATGGCTGGCTTATCTTTCGCCAAGATCTCAAGTATGTTACGGAAAAGAAAAATGTTTCTCCACCCCATAACCTTCCACAAAATATAAAAAAAAAAAAAAAAAAAACGAACGCAAGAATGAAATAAAATAAAACAAATAGGAAGGTGTGCTGCCGAAAGCCGGAAATAAGAACGATCATTTTTTTTTTCATTTACATAGAATAATGACCATGTGCTATTGGATAGGGGTTTAAACACCGTGTTTGAAGAAAAAAGACGGTGTTTAAAGGTGCAATTTGTAGGGTGGGGGGATGATTTTTCTTGTGAACACAAGGTGAAAATCCATTTTAATAAGGATATTTTGTTTATGCATTCATCTGGCTGAGAGAACGGATGTCAGAGCACCAAGGAAACACGTGTAAATCTGTGATGATGATGATGATGATTCGAGACAAGCATATCAGATATGATGGAGCTGATGATGTTGGTCGTCATAATTTTAATGATGGCGAATATGATGATGACGATGATGATTCATGAGACAAATATATCAGATATGATGGAGTTGGTGATGTTGGTTGTCGTGGTAGTGCTGACGACGATGTCATCACAAATACTGGCGATTATAATGCAACTTATACATATAAGATGGAAGTGGTGATGTTGGTCGTCATAATTTTATTGATCGTGAATATGATAATGATGATGATGACGATGATGACGGTGATGATACTGATGCTAACAATGAAGCTTTTATGAGTATGCCAACAGTTATGATGATGGCGATCGTTTTGGTGAAAACGGTTATTATGAGGGTAGTGTTAGTGCGAACGAATTTACTGATTTATGACGACTATGATGATGATCAAAATGGCGGTGACGAGAAGAGAGATGCGATGGTCATGAAGATGATAACAATACGAGGCGTCGGATTCATAACATTGTAGGTATGAATGTTATTTATTCGTATTTATAATAAGTAAAGATGTGCAGATAGGTTAACATGCGGAAAGTGGAATCGGCGTTCACTTTCGTATTAATATCCCTGGAAAAGTTGAGAACTTGTCTCACTACCCCCACATCTATAGATTAAATTGCAGGGTGATCTGAATTTTTTTTAGTCTTGTGTGGCAACCACTCTAAGGGAAAAAATTCTGAATTTCAAACCATAAAGAAGACAACGGGAAACTACACCACTATATTTTCTAAGAATGGAGAATGATCCAAAGATAATAAAGAAAAGGATTCTGTGGAGAGCCATGATCTACGTACTAAAGGGACATGGCATTTACAAAAAAAAGGTTATAGCATTAGAGATATTGGCAATAATGTTGATGGTGGCGATTTCGCAAACTTCGATCATTTAAACGAAAACATAAGCAGGATAATGACTTAAGAAGGACAAGGGATCTCATTTGGTTATAATAATGATAAAATAGGGAAGTTCTTGGACACTTGAACAAAAACTAGTCTCACTGATACCATGATAACGCACTTAAAACTTTCTGTTCACTAGAAAGCTATTCTGTATAAATAATCGGTAATTGAGAAATTGGAAACTCAATTTCAAAGATCAAAGACACGGAAGATTTTAAGGCGTTCTTGTAGCTTAATTTAAAGTTTACTAGACGACCCGTCCCCCGTTGGGTCACTGGCAGTTCAGGTTATAAAACATTGGAGTTGATTTCAGCATTCCATTGAAATAAAAGTTAATTTTATTATGATTCAGTTAATTATTTCAATTCGTTCGTGTCGTCATTTGTCTGGATTACAAGTTCATGTTTAATGTTTTACTGATTGTTTACAGCATTTAATAGGAATGGAACTTTGGGGATAGACTTGAACTTTAAATCAGATTAACTCAGAAATATTTTTTTTAATATGCTAAAAAAATATTTTAAAATCATATTTACTTAAAAATATTTTTTTATATATGCCCATTATTAAAATTACACCTTTAAGTGCCGAATCCAGGTGCGTCGTCAGTGTTGTTGCTTCTATGTCACTAGAAGTTTCGGGTCTTAAATAAACAACAGACTTCTTCGATGGGCGACCCGACCGAATATGATCAGTATTCGGCCCGCACCCAGAATAAAATTTGCTACTAGATTTAGGACGTGCTTTATATAAGTTCCCCCAGAAAACGGCAACTATTCAAAAATATTTTTTAGAATAATTTAAAATATTGTTTGTTTAAAGAAAGTTGAAATGTAAATAATTACTCTACAAACAACTGAACGAAACACCAAAGTGGGTTCTATCTGTGCCTGTTTAGCTTAAAAACATTTTAATTAATAAAAATTGCCTGTTTGAAGAAAGTTAAAACAAAATTACTTTCTGTATAAACAACTTATATTTTTTAATCTTGTTCACGTAAATCAGGTTAAATCATTATGCACCGGACGGACGCACCACGCAAGAAAGCAAGCACGCAAGCGCGGACTTTTAGTATCATATAGATAATTCTCTTTTAGTAGCTTTAATAATAACAGCTCAAGAGAAAATCTTGTGAAAAGCCTTAAGAACAAATACAAATACATACATGTAAAATTAATGTTTATATTCATAGATTTCCTCGAAAGGGGCACTTCGACGTGGTGTAATAGTTAGCAAGCTTGTCTCGCTAAATCAGTGGCGACTGATAAGTGATTTCGATCCTCACTGGGCGTCCTATACTTTTGGCTTTGTGCCAGATCTAAGCTACGCTTAGAAACATCGCCATGAATTTCATTGAGAGGATGTAGAGTTGAATTACTTCAAAGTCAACGGAATTGTTTTTGTTTTTTTTTACAGCAAAATAATCTGGGGTAAATAAAGCGTAGGTTAGTTAGAGCCTGAAACAGAATTACACCAGGAATAGGACAAGAACAGTGTGGATTTGTGAAGGACACTGAAACAAGACATGCTATATATATGATCAGAATGATATCCAAGGGCAATACTAATACAGAACGATTTACACTTATGTTTTAAACATTGCACAAACGCGTTGGATAAGGTACAACACAAAGAACTGTTTGAACTACTAGGTAAGCTTTATTTATACGGGAAAGATAGGGGAATAATATCAAATTTCTCGACTTTGTCAGTTAAACCGAAGCTGTAAGTGGCACATAGTAGTAAACGAGTGTTACGGTTGAAGCAACCAAAAATGCTACAATATTAAATGCATTCACAAGATACAATAGATGAGCAGTTTACTTAAGTACAAACTACTCCATCTAAACAATGTGTTAAGTATATAGGAATAATATATATATATATATATATATATATATATATATTTGTTTTGTGTGTGTGTGTGTGTAGACACACACACACACTCATATATATATATATATATATATATATATATATATATATATATATATATATATATTGTAAAAGCAAATTGTCTATTTTTTAGATTAAGATTTGAAACGTTATATCCTAGAAATGATTAAAGATATATTATTGGAATTCTCAGAGATTTTTATAACATCCTCGAGCTCTACTTTGAGCAATAAGAAGCTATAATTATCTCCAAGTGTAACAGACGAATCATGATAAATCGATCATAAACGAAAATGACATGTCTATCATTAATCATAGCTAAGGATCGGAAGCTCATGAAGTATTGAAATTATATATATATATATATATATATATATATATATATATATATATATATCATTCCAGGATCATTTCCAAACTGATTCAAGATGATCTTCGCCCTCTCTAACCTTCTAACTTTCTGTCCTGGAGTAACAAGATGCCTCACAGGTTCACGTACGGTTTCATTTTAAGTCTTTTTTACTGCTCTTTGGACTGTTATAGTTGAAACTCCTCTCTCACGTGCCAAACGTCTTATGAATTGAGTTGAATTTTTTATAATTGTTCTATTTAGCTCCAAGTAAAAATGATGACCTCTCTTCCCGTCGTGACATCCTGATCCATTTTTTCTCTCTACTGTTCCATCTTTTTAAAACTTATTCACCTTCCTCTTGATGGTTCTTGAATAGACTTTGAAGATGGAAGCCAGAGTATGAATGCTGGTACCATTACTAAAGGCTCGAATGATGTTTTTCCTCTCACCATTGCTCATTTGGGAAGACAGCGGGACTGACACAAAACAATTTTAACCTGTTCTCTTTCTATCTGAATAAGTGAGAGTGTTTTTCAGTGATTCTTACGACAAATGGTGTCATGATGACTAAACGACTGGAAAAAAGAAACAATTGGTTTAGTGTTTTTTTTTTTTAGATATTAAACATTTTGTAAAATGGACAATTTTGCTGTTACACTCGGTATATAATCGGTAATACTCCATGCAAGGCAGTAAAGTCACTAAGACACAAGGAGTTTACATGGTGTGGGGAATTAGGAAGAGAAAAAAAAATTAGAAATGGCCGAGAAGAGGAAAGAGTAATCAGGTAGACAACAGATACCGATTGACATTGCATTCTAATTTTTGTTGCAGATTAAAGTTTTCTGAAAAGCATGGAGCCGGAAGGGAGTTCCACCAGCGAGAAGTGCGAAAAAAGAAACTGTTTGCATACGGGTACATCTAGCTAGTTCAATTGTAAATTGATGTGATCTCGACTGCGTTCAAATTACAAAAGTTTAGGTACCCTAGCGAAGAGCTCAGCCGAACAATTACCATGAAAGTATGCTTTAGAAAAGTGAGGCAACCCCAAGCCGATGGGCAAATGACTGAAGCCGTGCCGCCAGATAAGGGCCAGTAATATTGCTGAAATATTATTATCTAAAGATTTTATCAATGAGTTCAATGTAAATAGCATGGGCGCCGGACCATATGTGGCAGCAATATTCTAAATGAATGGTATATATATATATATATATATATATATATATATATATATATATATATATCTGTGTGTGTGTGTTATCCTCAGATAGACTGTTTCGCTGTATCACAGTTCATCAGTGTGGTAGACATCTGATAGCATCAAGCCAGGATCGAAACCCAACCGATTTGGGATCGGTCAGTCAATGCTTTCATAAAGTTTCTCGAAAGCTTGAAGTTAAAAAAGGAGAAAAAGAAAACTTTTATTCAATAAAGGCACTCGCCGCTCCCAGCACGGCCTCGATGGTTATGATTCGTTTTAACCACCTGATTGACGATGGTGGCCTTCAATAAATCTTGATATTATGGGACTGCTGATTATTAGCCCTTTCGACGGCGCTACAGACCTAATAGTCTAGGAGATTAAAATAAGGAGAGCTCAGAGGCCACATGTTTTGGGGGTGACATAGTCCTGGAAATACTTGAACAGACCCTCCTAAGTCACTTAGACTTGTACCGTATCCCTTTTGAAACCCCTTTATCCAGGACTTGGTCATCGTGTTTGCGATCATTTGCAGAGGGTTACATTGATCCTGGGACCCTGCAAAAGAACTAAGCTAGCATGGCGTACATCTATTCGATTACCTTAGGATTTTCTGTGAAGAGTCGCATGCTGTTCTTTCAGTTCACTTTCTGTTCCTTGTCTCTTTGTGGGGTGGGTGCTTGAGCGCTTAAATTGGATCACACGATTTTCTAGGGTATTCTAAATTATGAAATGCTTTCTCCTCATCCATGTTGTCTTCATGAACCGCAATATCTAATAACGATCTCTGCCAGCTTGAGATGCTCGGCAATTGTCCTCATTATATTGGGGTCGTGATTGATGATTTCCTGGATCTGATGGTTGAATACGACCGTCCTTATAATGTTTGCTTAGAAAGTTTCTTTCACACGTCAACGCCACTTTGGAAAAAAATGCTATCTCTACGCAGTTTTTGACTCGTGACAAGAGCACAGCGCACCTTTCCATTTCTTGTATCAGATAGAAAGCAGCTATATTGATATTCTCGATACGTCTGAAAGGGAATTCAGGGTGTTAAATGTTGGCGCATGTCGCGTGACATTAGGACATCTTCAAATTATATCTCGCTAAGTATATCTTCTCAAATACCTGGCGCAACTTGCAACTAAAAGTTGACAAGAAAAAGAACTAAAGAGTGAATACGTAATTGCACTGACAATAGATTATGTTTCCTTTGCAAGAATATCATCAACGTTGCTTCACAAGCACTTCAGTTCTCAACAATTGTTCCTGGAACCGAGAATTAAATGGAAGATTAAATTTTCCCTCGTTTCAATCTATGGCAATGCTATTGAGCTGAGCTGTATAATTTGTCTAAAATTATTACTTTATTTTCAAAATAAATCATAAAACTTTATTTTCAGTTTTTCTTCCTCGTTTGGGGCTCCGGCTATATATCTTGAGATTTTCGAAAAAATCTGAGGAAGCAATGTTGTAGGTCCTCACCTGACATTCATTCACATTCCCACCGCCGGGATGTGGCTTCCTTTTGTCTTTTTCTCGCATATGTTGAAACACCGGTTCTCGTACGATCACAGGTAAAGCAACGTCGAGCCTGGTCAGTATCTAGATGGGTGACCACTTCGGAATACCAGGTTCACTTACGCGCAAACACCCTTGGGAAAAGTAAGAAACCGCTTATTCTTTCACCAGACTATGGGTTAATTAGTAAGACTAAATCATTATTATCTCCCAAAATACTTCTTACAATCTAAAAATATTTTATGGTTTTAAATAACCTGCAGAGTGTTGAAAAGCCGTAGAAAACTTATCAATCAATGTGTCTTCTCTATAAGTATTTTCATGACAATTGTACTACTAGATTGGTAACTAGGTCCGCTCGTTCTTTTGTTGAAATAGCTTGATTTTCTAATCCGATAATTTATTTTATTGCTTTGCGCTTATAGAAGTCTCGGTTCTTTTTGTTGAAATAGTCTCTTCCGTTCTTTTATTGATTTTCTTTCTTTTATCCGATAAAGTTTTCCGGTTTTTTTATTGTTTTTGCGCTTTGCGGTTTCTTTTATTGCTTTGCGCTTATAGAAGTCTCTTCCGGTTTCTTTTATTGCTTTGCGCTTATAGAAGTCTCTTCCGGTTTCTTTTATTGCTTTGCGCTTATAGAAGTCTCTTCCGGTTTCTTTTATTGCTTTGCGCTTATAGAAGTCTCTTCCGGTTCTCATCTTTTGGAAGATTAAATTTTCCCTCGTTTCATTGCTTTGTGCTTATAGAAGTTTTCTCTTTTGGGGCTCCGGTTTTTTTTTTCGAAAAATTGCTTTGCGTTTATTCCCACCGCCGGGATGTGGCTTCCTTTTGTCTTTTTCTCTTATATGTTGAAACTCTTCCGGTATCTTTTATTGCTTTGCGCTTATAGAAGTCTCTTCACCAGACTATGTTTCTTTTTATTATCTCCCAAAATTGTTTTGCGCTTATAGAAGTCTCTTCCGGTTTCTTTTATTGTTTTTTGGGAAATAGTTTATAGAAGTTCTCTTTGGTTTCTTGCCTTCCCTGCTGCACATATTTCAATCTTTTTTTTTTTTATTGCTTCATAAAGATTTAAATGGTAACATTATTGCAATCACCATTGTTTTGCTTCTGTTTTTTCCTTATAGAATCCTTCCGGTCTTTTTATTGTTTTGCCTCGCTAACAATTGTCTTCAAACGTACGATTTCAAAAGATTTAAATGTAATCAATCACCATCTTCTGTCTTCCTGAATCCTGTCTCCTCGCTAACGTCTACTTATTTTTTTAATTCTCTGTAACCCCTTGCATCTTAGTAACATTATTGCCTTGTTAATTAATTATGTTTCTGCAAGTAGAGTACAGGACAGAAAGAAAAGAAAACGAAAAAATAAATTCCAGAACTCCAACTTGGAAGTGAAGGTCCATAAATTATAAATGTTAGAATTCAGACTGTCTAAACTATATTAGTGCTGCTACCTCCCAGAGTACTCTGGAAGGTGCTAGATGTTTGAACATGGCTGCAGTTATTTTCCCACAAACGCAATGTCGAAGGCCCATCGCTACTCTTTCGCTATTTCCGTGATCTCCAAATTTGTTCCTCCAGTTCAAACCTTCAGTGCTAGGACATGATATGCTACTTCCACGGAGTCAAATCACCCTCATTTCCTCCATATTCCGAATTTAAGTAGACATTCTTATTCAAACAGCTTTTTTCTGAGTACTTCTACTGCGTGGATACTGCCCTGAAAAGTATAATCTTAACCTTTTAAAGTCAAGGGCCAGTCGCTATCTATCGTCTTCATCGTCATAATCTTCACTTCCTACCACCTCTTTCTTCATTCATATCACACACCTCATTCATTATAACCAATAACCCTCTGCCTTGAGTGGTTCCCGAGCCTTGTACTGGGTGAGCTTTAGTATATATATATATATATATATATATATATATATATATATATATATAAGTAATGAAAAGTTTAGTAATCCGTATGGACAATCCCAAGGAGGATGCAATCCAGAGAGCTCAATGTAGCGCTGTTTCCAATTCCCAGCGGATATTCCAATACAAATCTTTTTTTTAAATTTTTATTCATGTTTTCTTTGGTGGAGATCGTGGCTTCGTATACCACATTTTCTGTCATACATATTCCTCCCACTGGGCATTCAGTTTTTACTCTGCCAGTAGATGTAGAAGTATTTTTTGTAACTGATTAGCCTTAAATTCTCTAATATTATTATTATTGTGAGACTTTATAAGTGATAATTATTGGTTTAAAAGAAAAAAAGATATGAAAGCATT
>CAHIKZ030004034.1:3045000-3087500 GCA_903632075.3 Acanthosepion pharaonis | reverse complement strand
TCTTCAGACCAAGTGCTACGATTCCCCTAGCGACCTATCCACATAGGTCACTTGTGGATTAATGGAAGTGAGTGAAGGAGGAAAAGGGTACTATCCAGAAAATAAATATCTACTACGCTGTCTACGAGCAAACCTCAACTAAAAATCTTAAATAAAACCACATAATCAAAATCTAATAAAACATTAAAGATACCAAAACTCAAAATCAAAGAAAAATACACGAACGGGAAAAATTACGAAACAATAAATGAATGATTAGCTCGCCGGATTAAAGAATTTGCCGAAAAAAATTTTCACATGAAAATTGCGGAATTTTACACAAAATCTATCGAATTGCTGCCTGATATGTAGTAACAAGACATTGGAAATAATCGTGAATAAATAATTGGACTAGCAGCATGGCCCGGCGTTGCCAGTGCTTGATTCAAAAATCGTACGACTCATACAGCAATCGCTATCACTTGACTTAAAATCAGAATGGACGTTGAGTTTAAGCAAGCGAATGAGCCAATTGGAGTAAAGTGCCATGCAGATTTAAATTTTTCCCACTTGTGACGAATGCAGCTATCGATTTTTTTGCATGCTAGTATGCTAGTTAACATTTGTGTCAGTCAGCTGTTGGCTCTCACGCTGGCCAATAGAATCTTCCTGCCTATTCGTGGCAGCCAGCTATAGGCTCTCACTTTGGCCAGTAGAAAATGGCCGCAAACTACATGAAAACTGCCGTAGAAGCATGAAAAAATAGATTATTTCCACTATCGATGGCAGTTGGGAAATGCAACGTCATTCTTGGCCTTCCCGCTAACTTTGGTGCAAATTCGTTGAAAATTGCGGCCTTGCATTTGTTACACACACACACACACACACACACACACACACACACACACACACACACACACGTGCTGCTTTTTATAGATAAAGTAAAATTGTACTTTATGTTTTTAGTGGAATAAAATTTATAAGCAAAACGGAAATTAATTATGACTCTACTAAACACACACACACACGCACGCACACACACACACACACCCACACACACATATATATATTCATCACATCGACCACTGTGGGGATCATAGAACCCTTGGGAACTCAACGATAGCTAGTTTTGTACTACATGCGATTTTGAATTCAAACAGGTTACCAACCACGTCTGGAGTGTACCCAGATATTTAGCCCATAGCTGGGTAGAAGAGATGGGATTTATACCTTTCTCTTGAATATTTGCATGAAAGTGAATGCAGCGAACTCCACCAGAATTCGAACTCCGCTCGCCTATTTCTCGTTTCGATCCGCTAACCATTGCATTACCTGCACCTCCTGTTAACATTGTAATCATTCTTTTTTTTTTTTCAAATTTTAGCAACTTTTGACAAAAGAGGCCATTTTTACGATATAAGGTTGCTGTTATTGGTCTCTGGGAATTGGAATAAAAAGAAATCGAAAAGCATAGTAAATAAATTATAATGGTTATTCGTGATTTGTCAGTAATTTGTCAGTAACCGCAACTCTGAATCCTTTGCTAAACCAGACCCAACCATCACGATGTCACATGTGCACGAAAACACACAGAAAAATCTTTTCTTTTTATCTTCTTTTGTGAAGACGTTAAATCTGACAATCGCACGTGTACTTCGTGTGAGTGCAGTATTATGCAGATCTTGAACATCGCACGTGGTTGATGAGTTTGCCGTAGGAGAAAGAGCAGAAAAAAAAGGAGGAAGAAAGAAAAAAATAAAAGCGGATGAAGAAATTTCAGAGAGTCAATTAATTCCAAATGAATCCACTTTTTTTTTAATTCACTGTGTGTCGAGAGAAAACAAAAAGAAAGGGAGAAAACTCTGTTAAGAAATACTAATCATAACTTTCGCTTGTCATTTAAAATTCAGATTTCTTTTCGTGTTGACAAAACAGAAAGTCGCTGCAGTGTGAATGATGACGTTCTGACTTCGGCCACATCATATGGTACTTGAAATCAGATAAAGATTAATTTTAAACGTTGAATGTCATAGGCGGCTTGAAGAATACCGAGTGTAACAGCAAAATTGTCAAAATCGTGTAACAGCAAAATTGTCCAAATAATGCTACCGCATGATTTTCCATCCCACAAAATGTTTAATATCTAAAAAAAAAACCACTAAAATAATTGAGTTTCTGATTTGCAGGTTTTCAGATAAGACGTTTAGCCATCTTGACATCATTTATTGTAAGAATCACTGAAAAACCCTTTGCACTATTCAGCTAAAAAGAGAACAGGTTAAAATCGTTTTGTGTCAGTCCAACTGTCTTCCCAACTGAGCAATGGTGAGAAGGAAAAGATCATTCAGGTCTTCGGTAATTGTACCAACTTTCATACTCTCTTCGATCTTCAAAGACCATTCAAGAACAATCAAGAGAACGGTGAACCCCACCACCACCCCAAAAAAACAGGGAACAGTAGAGAGGAAAACTGAATCAGCAGGTCACAACAAGAAGGGGGATCATCATTTCAACTTAGAGCTAAATAGGTCAATTAGAAAAGATCCAACTCAACCCATAAGATGTTTGGAACGTGAGAGAGTAGTTTCAGCTATGACAGTCTAAAGTGCAGCGGAAAAAGACTTGAAAATGAAATCGTACGTGAGACCTGTGAGGCACCTTGTTACTGCAGTACAGAAAGTTAGAAGTTCATCTTGAATAAGTTTGAAAATGATACTGGAATATATATATATATATATATATATTTATATATACATTTTATTTACTTCATAGGCTTCCGATCAGTAGCTATTATTAATTAATGATAAACATGCCATTTTCTTTTATGATCGATTTCATCACGATACTTCTGTTAAGCTTAGAGAATAATTATACATTCTTATTGCTCAAAGTAGAGTACAATAGAGTTATAAAAACCTAAAGGAATTCCAGTAAGATGTCTTTAATCATTTCTAACTAAAAGTTAAGATTTCAGAAGGATAATGCCGACATGTCTGATTTGAACCCGTACTGACACTTGGTTTATATCCTGCAAATATTAGAGAAATATATATTTAATTCACTAGAACCAGGAAGTATCACTGAAAAGCTAACGGTTTATAACTTTATCATAGTAATGACTAATAAGAATACGAGACTAAATATTTCATATGTAAAATTGTTGTTTATTTACTTATGGATTCTGTCAAATTAACGTCGGGCGTGAGGGTGTGTTGTTTCGGAGACTTTCCTCCTGTAAGGACGTGAGGGACTCTTTCTCTGGCTTTTATATAACTTAATGTCGTTCCGGATGCTTTGTGCTTGCATATTCTAATTTCAGCTTGATGTAGACACTGACATCCCTTGTGGTCAGATACTACGTTTGTTGGCAACGACGGCACTTTCTAGATCAAGTCTCTGATGCTCTTAACTCTTTTAATGTTCTGTTGTGACACCGATGACAATGCTAAATTTGATATCTCTTAGGGTGAGCTAGTAAATATTTATGTCACCCCAGATCAATTCCTATTAGAACAAATGATTTTGATTGAACCAATTCTCTGATGCTTGATTATCTTCAAGAATTTCACTTCCTCGCAAATATTTGACATTATTGCATTTACTCAGGTGGCTGCTTGGAACAACTTTTGCGCTAAGGAAAATGTTGTGTCTCTAAACTGCGGTTAGGAGCTGAAATATGACCATCATCACTTGATCGAAACATCTATGAGTTGGAGAGGATCATGAATAATAATAATAATAATAATAATAAACATTCATGGCTCTCATGGATTCAGATCTTAATTGTCTGGAATGTTTAACATGTACATGTTTTTCTTGAGGAATTAAAATGTGCGCAAAAGATATCCGGTTCAGAATCACAAGTTTTCTTGTCAGTTGCCTGACTTTAACCAGTAAGATGCATCTCCGTTCAAAAACGATGGGTAGTGGGGTAACTTTATGGCCGAGTGACGAAAATGTCAGAAGGATAAGATATCTATGATGAATGGGGATTTAATCTAGACTTTTTGAAACATCTTGAAACGGAGGATATCTGACCCGATTAGGTTACTCGAAAGGTATCTAACAGGGCCCCATCTACGATGCTGTGCACTGTCTTTTATCAAGACTTGTCATCAAATTGAGCACCTTTAGCTGTAATTCATGTACCTAGTATAGACTGAATGTCATGATGGGTATATTAAGCTTCGTATATTTGTACCCGAGCTTCACAATATCGGCGTATTGACCTCGCACCCAATAATAATAATTATAATAAATATAATAATAATAATAATTACCATTTATCACAGAGATAAATGTCATGAACAAAAACATTACCGATTCTAGAAAGTGATTTACTGTGGGACTTCATCGTACACGCCAACCACATTATTAGAATTAATAGACTATATTGTCATAAAAGACTTGAAAAAGCGTAAATGCTAACTTATCAACATGAACAAACTGTGCGATGAAAAATTCAGCGATAGAGTTTGATAAATTCTTCAAACATAGGGAAAATATAAGAATATGCCATTTAAATGCAATGAATTAAGAAAACTGAAAAACAAAGAAAATAGCAGAAAATGCATATCATTCTGAAGGAAATAATATTGTATTAACGAAGACTGCTCACATAATTCAGAAAAAAAAACCTTTAATAACTTCATGGGAAAAAGCTTTCATTTCCCCTGGGTTTCAAGTGCAATAACTGATAAATGATTGTCTCAAACACTAAACTAATTAAGTAACCAAATGAATAATAATAGCAACAGAAATAATAATAAAACGATTTACGATCGTCTTGATTGACAAGCACTTGGAGAGCAATCGCCCTGATATCACATTTGTGCACTAGAATAGTCATGAATGGATCCTGATAGACGTTGTGGTAGCTTGGAATAAGAATATCATGACAACGAAGCACGAGAAAATACAGTGGTACAAGGAATTAGCAGGACAAAGAGCAGCTCGTTTTCTTTTTTATGGTGAGCGCATTCTAGAGCATTTCCATGATTGTTTGTTTCCCGAGACGCATTGGGAATACTGGACATCAATAGGAGTGCACAGGTGTCAACACTGCTTGGAAGAGCTGATGTGCTGAGGAAAGTGTTGTGTCTCTAAAATGAGTGTAAGAGTTGAGTGTAAGAGTTTCGATCATCATCACCTGACCGAAACATCTAATAGTTGGAGATAGTATAGTAATTGTTGTAACCTAGAAAAGTTTACTTAATTAGGAATAACCAAAACGGAGGTTGGAAATGAAATGATAATCTTTATAACATCAACAAAATACAATACTCGCCAGCGGCGTGAAGTAGGTAAACCACTGCTAGTGGTGGACTACTTAGCATATCCCCACTTACAATAATGTCCAACGTATTTATTAGGATTGTGATATACCCATTAGTGTTCATAGGTATGGTATATAATAATAATAATAATAATAATAACTACAACAGGGATTGTTGATGTTCTCATATGCCACATTTTCGAGATTTCTATTTCAAGGTCCTTGTACTTTGACAACTTTTTGAATATCTTCAAAGATACATTGCAGTCAGCAGAGACTGCCATATCAATAAGGAGGCATCGTTTTGTTTGTGGTCTTTAATAACAATATCTGGCCGGTTGGCCTTGATTGTTCTGTCAGTGTGTATTGTGTAGTCCCATAGAATTGTAACAGATCCTATCTCCGTAACCGGGTCTGGGTGGTGTTCATACCAGTTTCTTTCAGTTTGCCTTCCTGTTTGTCAAAGTACAAGGACCTTGAAATAGAAATCTCGAAAATGTGGCATATGGGAACATAAACAATCCCTGTTGTAGTTGGAGCCCTAGGACTGGTTGGAAAAGATTGCAGTAAACTAATTGAAGGGATTCCTGGAAGTCCATGCCTCAAGGAGATACAAAAAATTGTTCTGACAAGTACAGCCCACACCTTACGAAGGGCTTTATCTATGTAATTTATTTTTTTTTTTTAGTGGGAAGTGTCATGACGCCATTTCTAACCTTAGGTCCCTGGACGGGACCCGGAAAGAAATGTGTAAACGCCAGAAATCAAAGAAAATAAAAATGACAATAATAATAAGAAGAAACTGGTATAAGACCCTATGTCAACCCCAAAATGCTTGCCAACGTCCGCAGGGATATCGTGCGAAATAAAAGAACTTTTTTCAGTGAAACTCTTACATTTAGGGTCTCGTATTATGAGGAGGGTGAGAAATGACTCCAAATGTGAAATCTATTGTATTTTTCCTTTTTTCTTTGTTTAATGAATACTTTGGTGAACCTTCCGCTAATTTTTAGTACATGTGGGTGGTGATCTATCCTACGAAGTTTGATTATTATCACTCTTATTGGCGTCGGCAAGTTGAACATTTTAATCTTTGGCCGATGCCACTCTTCGTTCCTGTTTCAATATGTAAGCTCGTTTTTTTTATTAAATTACATTTTAAGTCTGGTTTTATTTTTTAAATTTTATTTTTTCCTTTTCATATTCTTTTAATTTTATTTTTTATTCTTATTTTTAATTTAAAAAAATCTTTCCACACTTCCAGCGGGTCTTTCTGTAAATGAATACCACTTTCTATCTAAACATAGTGTATTTTTGTCGATGTATACATATGTGGGTATGTATATGTGTGTATATGTATACGTATGAGTAAGGGTCGTATTGGCTGGTTACTTGTTTTTTCCTTTTATTTTTTTTTCTTTCGTGATAAACCCTAATGTATGTACACCTCGGACCTTTCATCTAATTTAAATTCGCTATGTTACCTCCCTGAATGCAGGTATTAGATGATGAACTTTCGAACCCTGGATATTTGAATATACCCACCCTCTATTCCATAGATAGGACGAGCTCTGTAGACAGTCGACCTTGAGCTGGTATCTTGAACAAAATTACCGCTTGGCGGTCAAGGATAAAACGCAAAAAATACAAATCGCAATGCTTACAAACAAATACTCATACCTGATCGGCCGCGTCCCTCAGAGAGGAACTAGTCTGGGGCCGAAAAATCTGTCACTGGAACAAACTCTTCCAACAAAGATGAGACACCTCGTAATCAAATTAGGACTCGATGCCAAATCACTTAGTAAAAAGAAAGCGAACGAAAATGAACTCGCGAAGCTTATGAACAAGTTATGACATCCTTTTTCACCGCACTCGAAAATCCACAAGAGAACATCACGGATCAGATATACCAAGTATGAAGAATTCTGGTAGGAAATGGCATAAGAACCTATCTCAACCCAAGCATGCTTACCAATTTCTACAGGAATATCGTGTGAAATAAAAGACTATCAAATACGGAAATAGATCAGATAAAAGTAAATATAAGACAGAATACAATAACCCATCACTCAAACAATAAAGAGATGAGACTGGAAATAAATAATATGACAGAGGATGAGGTAAAATCTAAAATAAATGAGATATGAAATAATAATCTCTCAGGAAATAAAACAGAATAATCTACCAGCGACATAAACTGCAGTTATCCAGCTTAAGTCACTAAAGATGAATCAAACGACATTAGGGTAGAATTCCTTGAAAACAACAGAGGTGAAATTACCGAAGCGAAAAACGATATCATTCAAGTACTCAGCAGAGTAACTCGCACGCAAATGTCAGACAGAGACCAGCTCAAAAAATTCATATCAGAAAGTCCAATAAACATATTGTGCAAATATACAACGCTGCACTGCAAACACTGTTAACGGACAAAGCACTGAGAAACATCACAGAAGTTAATAATGTCATATACGCAACAGCTTTAGCGGCTCCTGTGAAGCTTGGTGTCAAGACAATGAAAATATCAAACAACAGACCAAAAGAGCCAGCTTAGAAGACAAAACTGAAGCGAGAAAGAAAGGAAATCAGATATCAGAGTTATCGGTACTGAATGAGATCTCAAGAAACCCAAATGTCTCAAGAAAACCAAATATCACACAAATGCAGAAAGATCAAGCGGAGATATAAAATTAAATTGCTAAATAACATTCCACAAATCAAGGAAATACTAAAACCGAAACTGTAGTGAAAGGAACAGAGAACAGGACGATGCGAAACACGTTGTATGTTCTATCGCCAAAATAAAATATTTCAAATGGACTTTAAGAAATTTTACAGGGAAATTCCAAAAGCAGTTATACATGTCAAAAAGCTATCATATATTGAAAAAGTGAAAACATTCTGGGAGAATATTTAGAGCTGCTCAAATGAATATAATTCCAATGCTAAGTGAATCCAACGATAAGAAGAAAGAATGATGGATAAACCTCTACAAGAATGGGAAAATATGACCAAGACTAAAGTTAGGTAAACTCTAACGAAATCCCCAAAATGGAAATCCTCAGAAAATGACAAGGTATCCAATTTTTGGCTCTATTATTTGTCATCAATTCAAAAAAAAACCCTTGCGCAGATTTTATCAATGCTTATTAGTAAGCCCAGTGAAGTCTCAGAATGGATCACTGATGGTATTACATATCTCCTACCAAAAACGGGTGAAACAGATGATCCGATAAGTTATAGACCAATAACATGCTTGTTCATCACGTATAAATTGATCTCATGTATTCTGGCGACCTGTACTTACTCTTTTCTCGAAGAAAACGACATTTTTCCCTTGGAACAGAAGGGATGCAAGAGAGGTTCATATGGTTGCAAAAGTCAACTAATGATAGACAAAACGAACCTGGACAAGTGCATGAAATAGGATAGAAATCTCAGCATAGCTTAGATAGATTACCGTAAAGTCTTGGATAGTATGTGTGTGCTACACTCCTGTATCCTTAAGGGTTTGAAAAGATAAAAAAGTCTCCTCAGTGATAGTAAATTTCCTTAAACACAGTATAGGAATGTGGAAAACTAGATTATAACTAAATCACACCAAAGTCACTGCTACTTCCAACCGCCTGAATATCCAACGAGAAATCAAGGAGGCTTCTTGCGACCCCTTCTGCATTGTCTGTCTTTAATCCAACTTACACATGAACTAAACAATAATAGCTTTAGGTACAAAATAAACAAGATATTGTTCAATCATCTACTCTACATGGATGATCTTAAAATCTTTGCCAAAGACGACAATGTGTTGAAGGATTTCATCAATACTGTAAAACGATTCAATGACAATATAGATATGAATTTAGAATTAGATAAATGTGCAAAAGTAACATTCAAGAAAGGGGGAATTACAGATACACAGTCAATAGATCTCGATTTTGTCACAAAGATTAGGGAACTAGAACAAGAAGAAGCCTATAGATATCTAGAAATTAGCGAAGGAGATGGAATACAAGATGTCCAAATGAAGTAAAAAGTAAGAATAGTATACTACAGGCTTGTGTCGCTGGTATTAAAAAAAAACACGGAAGATCAGCCACAAAAACCTTGGCTGTTTCCTTGGTACAGTACAGTTTCAACATACTTAACTGGACAACAGCTGACACTAAGCGAATGGACGCCAAAACACAGGCATCATCCCAAGGCTGATCGTCTGTATGAGCCCAGATCCGAAGGAGGCAGAGGATTAGTTCAACTAGAACTGTCTTATAAAACAATAATAATCGGTCTTAAAAGATACCTGGAAACTACAGAAAACTGGATGATGATCTGTGTGAGAGATCATAAAAGAAGTAAGAAATTTTAGTCTGTAATAAAGGCTGCCAACAAGTTCAATGCCTAGGATTTCTGAAATTAAGTAACGTTGAGCCTGGTCAGTACCTAGATGAATGACCGTTTGGAAAATACCCAGTGCTGTAAGTTTTGATGTACGAGTAATGTAATAGATAATGGCTCGGAAGTGTCAATCCGAGAGCCGAGTTCCAATTCCAGTTGGGTTCGTTATATTCGCTTATGCGTAATGAAGATAATCCATACCGAAAAGATTGAAAAATTTCAATTGACATGGACATGACTACTTAAGGGAAGCTTGGAAAGGGAGAAACCAAGTCATTCTTAATAGCAAACCAAATCAATGCCATAAAGACCAGTTACATAAAAGCCAGGATAGATATGGCACAGGCGTAAAGCAAATGCAGACTGTTGAAATGAGCGTGGATTTTAATGACTTAAAAGATGGAAGAATAAACATGGCTGGGTGGGGAAGGTGACCCACTGAGAACTGTGCAAGCGACTACCATTTGAGACATACAGTACAAGGTTTTATACATCGGCTAGAATCTTCCTTGGTGAACGTATCATCAGGGACTTTGAACTTCTACAAAAAACTTTGGAGTAATTTAAAATCAGTGGTCGTGGCAGGCCCATCTAAGTGGAAGTATAAGTAGGCTACAATGAAGAGTCCTGCAATGTAGAAAACACTTGCTGCCATTTTATCCTCAGAAATAACCACTGAATACTAATGGTGTGAAAACTCAAATTATTATATGTAGTAGCAATGGGTAAAATAAACGAAGGTAAACTGGGCTTTGAGGACAACGGTAAAATCAAAACTGTGGAGAAGTCAACAAAATCATGACAATTTACAGATAAAAAAGCAAAAGGAAGCTATGGAGAGACATGATTGTCTAAAACCAGAAGGGACATTGCACTAAAAATGATTACCGTCATTGTATTTTAGTGGAATCAGTTGCTATTTATAAAGGGGAAGAGTCTGTGTCATGTAGGAAGATTGAAATCATTCTAAATAAATGAATTCAACACGTATGTAGGATTTTGCAGTTTTACACATATATTTATTCATAGAACAACATGATTCAAGAGGAGAGAAAATATACTTCTGTGTTTACAAAGCTCAGACAAAGGGAGAAGGATAGTCCACTCTGTATAAGGCCAAGAGCCACTCGAGGTAGAAGGTCATAGAGTAAGAGGCATTGTTTATACGGTTATGTGGGGAAGATAACCCTAGACTTGCACATGTTGTATCGATCTAGAAAAGGCCTCTTGGGAGTCGGTTTTGCAGAGCAGTGGTTCGTGAGAAGAAGCTACTCGAGTGGAACTTACTTCTCACGAATGAAATACAGAGAGCAAGAAGGTGGTTCGTTACAATGCGCGTGGTATGGCGGGTCCTAACCGTTAGAACTGGTGGAACCAGGGAATATGATTCATCTGAGCACTTTCCATGGAAATAGCGATAGAGCAGTGACATTTCGTCTGTGAAGGAGTAATTTCAGGGTGGGAAATAATTTGTCACCCACAAGGACGCGGAAACGCTTTTGGACCCTATCGAAAGTGAAAAATAGTACTTCATCTGGGTGAAATCCTGTAGTAGACTTGGCCATTCGACTAAGTCTCCCCGAAAGGAAATAATGGACACATCTTCTACCTACCGCACACTGTGACTGAGAGAGAGAGAGAGAGAGAGAGAGAGAGAGAGAGAGAGAGAGAGAGAAAAGAGAGAGAGGGAGAGGGGGGGGAGTTGATGCCCTTTAATGTTATACGATTATCAAACCATCTAGCGAACATTAAGTGAAGTACCCTAGCAAAGAAGGTGGGGTAACCCCTCATACATTTAGAGAATAATTAATGATGTTTTCTCACGTATATAGATTAAATATAGGGTGCGGCAAAATGATCAGACACATTTGTAAGTTTAATAAAAGTGAAATAAAGTAAAGAACAAAAAATGTGTTATTATTTTCAAAATGTACATATAACGCCATTTTGTTTTCTTTCATTTTCAGTTGCCAACATGAACTGGATGGACGAGCATCGTACTTTCATTGTGGAAACGTTTATCAAGAACAACGAATCGGTAACTGCAACACAAAGAGCGTTCCTTGTGCGTTTCAGGCTTTGTAGACATGATCCCGTGCCTATTCGAAACACATATAACATTTTATTATAGGATGCCGACTTCAGAGCTAGTGGTCGACCTCGGACCGCCAGAACTCCGGAAAATGTGACAGCGGTAAGAGCTTCAGTCCCCATGACGTTCTGCACGGAAACACGCTGATTTAATTTTTAAAAAGTAATGAAACAAAATGGCAGTATATGTACATTTCGAAAATAAAACTCACTTTTTGTTCTTTTCTGTATTTCGCTTTTACTAAACCTACAAATGCGTCAGATCATTTTACCGCAGCCTGTAATATAATTTCATAAAAGTTTCGCATTAATGCTTACATATTTTTCAAAACAACGTTTCAATCGATATCATTTGTGGAATGCTGAAAAAAAGTGGGTGAATTTTTTAAAAGGAGAAAAAAAAAAGTCAGAATAAAAATGCATATTTCTTTCGAAAAAAGGGGGATAATTGCACAAAATGATTTTGTATCTGAATATTATTTATGTCATAAGGATATGCTTGCTTATTTCAAAAAAGGAAGAAAAAAACTTAAGAAAAGGGCATATGACAACTTAGAATCACCCTGACGATATACTCAGCAAAACTTCCTGATGTTTACATTTGTATTCGGTCATCAAAAGTTGTTTAACACTTTTTTTTCTTTTCTTTTCTTCTTTATTTCTTCTGTATCTCACCTTATTTCCTTCCACTACAACTTCACGGCCCCAAAGGACCACGAAACTAAGCATTAAACGTAAAGTCTCGTGCTAATAGTTTTAACGTGTGAACGAGCGAGATTAAAAGATCTTTTACTCGTTTGTTATAACTAAAGAGCTTTAGAAGCCTTTCCTTTGTAACATTGAATAATTGAGAGAGGGAGAGAGAGAGAGTAAGAGATAGAGGGAGTGAGATGGAGAAAGAAATAGAGGGAGAGAGGGAGAGAGAAAAAACTAGTATAATAACTGATAACACTTATTCATTCGAAACATTCGACGGCGTTTTAATTGCTGGAACGGATACATAAGTAGTACAAAAACTGAGGGCTGGGTGAACGTACGAGAAGACGGAAGTCTTCTATAATTACGGGTGGTAAAGAACGAGCGTTTGTGCTTGCGTGCTTGTTAGTGACTGTAATCCGACACTAGTAGGACTACTTTAGGGGTCATGGTAGGGTCATATTCGAGACGCAGAGTCATAAGCAAACCTTTGTACAGGTGAGTTAATTTTTCATATGAAAAAAGCTATCGACACATCTGCTTCTTTACCCGTCGTCTTTGTTGTTCAAATCGGACAAAAAACAATACAAGAAATTTCAAAAGCCCAACCAGTTTAATCCGGAGGACTTTTGAAAGCTTATTGTAAAATAAAATTCAATCGCTCTAGTTACTCTTCGTAACATGAACATGACTAAATATTCATCGAAAAATAATATCGATCTTTTTGTAAATATAAAAGCAGCGAGACATTGTTTTTTAAAAAAACATTTTTTTTTAAATCGTTAAAGCTTGTTACATTACTTTTATTCGTAATCACTTGACCTTGGTGAGAGCTAGTGTTGTCGGTAAAAGAAACAGTTCAACATGCGAATTAGAAACGAATTATAGATACCCAAATCCAGAAAATACAAAAATATAAATAGCTATAAAATGTTTTAACAGAGGGCAGAAAATGCGACACTGAAATCCGAAGGCGCGTTGGTATAGAGAAAGATGCCTTCCAAAAGCTAAGCAAAGTATTAAGAAACTGAAAGATTTCGTTAGAAACAAAGAAAAGTGTACTGAAATGTTATGTAATATGAGTCCTTCTGTATGGTGGTGAATGTTGGACAATCTCCTCACGGATGAAGAAGAGACATGAAGCAACAGAAATGCAGTTCTACAGAAGGATGCTAAGAATGCCATGGACCGAACATTTGAGTAACAATGAAATTTAGAGAAAATGGAAACAAAAAGAACAATTATACATAACATGAGAAAGAGACAGTTGAAATTTCTAGGGCACATACTGGGGAAAGAGGGCTTGGAAAATTTGATACTCACAGGGCATATTGAAGGTAAAAGGGACAAAGGGAAACAGCGCATAACCTACCTAACGAGGTTGCGCATTGTGTTAGAAGAACAGGAACTAGGGGACACAAACTTCACTATGAGTTACAAAGAGCAGAAAAATTGTGTAGAGCCATGATCGCGCGCGACCTGAAGAAATATGGCACAGAAGAAGAAGAAGAAGAAGAAGAAGAAGAAGAAGAAGAAGAAGAAGAAGAAGAAGAAAAAGAGCTATAGTGGCTGAATGGCTCTCAGTAATTACCCGGTAGGACTGATTTGTCATACAAATGCTGAACATAAGGAAACCGATTCGAAACGAACGCAAAAACACTTGTATCTCTCAGTCTTGCTATTCAACATAATATACTTACAACTACTAGATACATTACAATATGTTTTATTAAATATATTAAAAAAAAATATCCCCAAAACATGGAGGGTCGTAGAGGCACCATGTGTACTGCAGCCGCATTAGAAGTGGTGTTTTTTGGGAAAGATAGCCTGACTGAGTCTGAGGCTGGTTTTGAATTCAGGGTTACCTTCTCTTAGACCGGCTGCTACCCAAGGCTATAGAACCTAATCTGTTCTGCTGGAGGGTGGGGTGGAGAAGAAAAGGATTCATACCTTTTCCAAGGGTATTAGCACCTAAGTAAATGTAATGGATCCAATGGGAATTCGAACTCGGTTTTCCGATTCCTCAATCATGGCTGATATCCATTACTGCACCGTGTCTCCTATCTACGTCTATATACGTAGGTAAATCAATAAGTCGGAAGCCTGATGAAAAAAAACAAAAAAAACAAGCCATTCCCTGTGTCATACAAATATCTATTTTTAACATAATCTCCTTTATTATTAATGTACTTAATTCGGTGGTTAATTTTAATAAAAGATACTGAACATTATACAATGGACACTTCAGATTGAAAGTCAGCTAATTCACTCCGTGTAAGGCTAGGGATTTATTGATATATTCCCATTCACTCATATGTGGGCGAAAATGTTAGGAAAATTAATAATAAAGTGGAAAAAAAATTGATACACTTCATCTTTTAAGACTTCATTTGAATTAAATGCTGAACATATTAAATGATCAAAACATCAGTTAAGTCCGATGAAGGCACCGAGGAATAATGGATAGCGGCTCGGATTGAGGAATCGAAGAGCCGAGTTCGAATTCCAGTCGGATCCATTGCATTCACTTACTTGAGAAAGATATGAAACCTCTTTTTCTTCCCCCAGCTATGGGTAAATAACAAGATAGACCGGGTTCTATAGCCTTGAATGCCAATTGGTCTACCGCAGAAAGAAATAGCAACCTGCTACAGAAAAAAAAACTACCTCGTCAGCCATGTATCGAATGATACATGATCGCCTAAGCGCGTATCACACATGACATTAAAAAGAAGGAAGTCTTAAACGAAATAACGTATCACGATTTTTTTTACTTGACTATCGTCCGTTGTTTGTTTTTTTATCACTTGTTTTCTGTTTAGGAATGTCTGCTCCCAGAAAAATTCCCGCCACTTTTTCCCACCTTGAAAAAGATATCAACTCATTTTACGGTGCAAATTACCCCTAATTTAATAAATAATTACTCCACTCAGACTCCAGCGACGGTCACGTGTGATATAAACCACACGTTGGCTATGCGTGCGTTGAATAATTAAAATATGCCTGAGCAGGCGTCAGCAACAGGAATTAGATAGGCAGCCTAGCGGACTGACATACTCGGAAACGAGTAGCTAGCCATTATTTGTGTAGTGGCAAATTCTATAATACCTTAACGTGTAAATATCGGCAGATATAACTCGACCATCGCAAATAAAGGGAGAAGGAAATACAAGGAATAAAAATAGCTCTAAAAAAGTAAGATTTCTTGATATAAGACCAGCGATGCGATATTTTTTTCTTTTAACTAAAATGGACTAAACAAATATAAACGCAAATAAAAAACCTAATAAACATTTCGAAGAAAAAATAAAGCAGAGCTTGCGTTCGACAAAAAAACATCAATAATTTAAATATTTGTGTCTTTTGTTCTTAATGTGTCTTCCCGCCATTTGATGCAAAAGCCAAAAAAGAGGTCTTCAACTTGAACTACTTCACCCGCTCGTTCGCGCTTGATTTCCCTACTCCGCCAGCTTTTGCACACGGCACTGTATTGGAAGCACATTTGATGGGGGATCAAGTAATGCGGGAATGATTGATCCAAATAAAACCCGAAGAATTCTCCTGTATGTATTCGCGTAAAAGACAAACGAATGATGTGACTTCGACCACGAAATCTCGCGACCAGCCTCGTTTGAGCAGCAGCCGAAGACCAACGACACGGAACTAATCGTCACAACATCTGCTGCGCTTTTTACTTCAAGACATTGCCTTTTTATGGATTCCAGTTTTCCATCGGTGAGCTTTTCATTGGAAGACATTTATATTCCGAACTCTGGTTCGTAAAATACCAATTGAAGGCAAATCGGAACACAGCCGGACCGAACCTTCTTTACGCTCACCTCAAACGATCAGTTTGATTGTGAAAAGCTTAGGTTAAGTCATCATTAACTCTTCTTCGTAATTTAATTTATCAGATTCCCTTTTAAATAGGGAAGACAGGAGATATGCATTCTGTGTTGTAGATTTTAAAAGAACATGATTTGAATGCATCGCGTTTGAAACTTTCATTGAGGTTAACCTAAATCATTTAAACACTCAGGAGTCACACTTAGTTTATTATTCAGACTTGTTTCGAAAAAAAAGTTATATATTAAATAACTACTATCTAATATGTAAAGCTCAGTCTTTGTTGTGTGTATTTTCACTCGAAACTTTGAAAATTAATGAAATCTGTGGCATCAAATAAATACGTTTTGGTTTACGCGAACGATATGCGACACATGGCAGAGTTGAACCCGATGTATCTCTGGAATTAGAGACAAATACTGCATAATCTTTATTAAAGACATATTAGAAACAAATACTGTATAATCTTTATTAAAGACATGTTAGAGACAAATACTGTATAATCTTTATTAAAGACATTAGAGACAAATACTTTATAATCTTTATTAAAGACATTAGATACAAATAATGTATAATCTTTGTTAAAGACATATTTGAGACAAATACAATATAATCTTTATTAAAGACATTAGAGACAAATACTGTATAATCTTTATTAAAGACATATTAGAGACAAATACTGTATAATCTTTAATAAAGACATTAGAGACAAATACTGTATAATCTTTATTAAAGACATATTAGAGACAAATACTTTATAATCTTTAATAAAGACATTAGAGACAAATACTGCATAATCTTTATTAAAGACACATTAGAGACAAATACTGTATAATCTTTGATAAAGACTTTAGAGACAAATACTGTATAATCTTTATTAAAGACATATTAGAGACAAATACTGTATAATCTTTAATAAAGACAAATACTGTATAATCTTTATTTAAGACATATTAGAGACAAATACTGTATAATCTTTGATAAAGACTTTAGAGACAAATACTGTATAATCTTTATTAAAGACATATTAGAGACAAATACTTATAATCTTTAATAAAGACATTAGAGACAAATACTGTATAATCTTTATTAAAGACATATTAGAGACAAATACTTATAATCTTTAATAAAGACATTAGAGACAAATACTGCATAATCTTTATTAAAGACACATTAGAGACAAATACTGTATAATCTTTGATAAAGTCTTTAGAGACAAATACTGTATAATCTTTATTAAAGACATATTAGAGACAAATACTGTATAATCTTTAATAAAGACAAATACTGTATAATCTTTATTTAAGACATATTAGAGACAAATACTGTATAATCTTTGATAAAGACTTTAGAGACAAATACTGTATAATCTTTATTAAAGACATATTAGAGACAAATACTGTATAATCTTTAATAAAGACAAATACTGTGTAATCTTTATTTAAGACATATTAGAGACAAATACTGTATAATCTTTGATAAAGACTTTAGAGACAAATACTGTATAATCTTTATTGAAGACATATTAGAGACAAA
Organism: Acanthosepion pharaonis; assembly: GCA_903632075.3. NCBI lineage: Eukaryota > Metazoa > Mollusca > Cephalopoda > Sepiida > Sepiidae > Acanthosepion > Acanthosepion pharaonis. The sequence continues at coordinate 3,069,679 of CAHIKZ030004034.1, read as the reverse complement.
ATTAAGTTAAAGTTATATAAAGAATATCTACTATCTAATATATAAAGTAATATATATTGCAGAGTTGAATCCGATTTGTCTCTGAAATTAGAGACAAATACTGCTTAGTTATTTTGAAACTCACGCATTACGATGCGTCTGGCATGAGAAATTAACCCTGAACATGGTCCTCTTAGAACAGGTACAACCTGAAGGTAAGTATAAGTAGTTGCAGTTAGTTCCTCTCGTTCCCCGTGGAACCTTCAGTTCTTTTTTTAAACACCGCATCTGAGGACGAATAATTGGAGTTTCAGTGGGAATTTGGATTCACAAGCGAGATCCCCCAGTCGCATGTATAAACACTTTTAGTGCGATCTGGTTTTTAATGCACAGTTTTCTTCTTCTAGACTGGTTGCCATCCAAGGCTATAGGACACAGTCTGTCCTGCTATTTATCTATAACTAGTCGAGAAGAGATGGATTCATGCCTTTCCCAAGATCACGTAACTGAATGTAATGAACTCGACTGGGATTCGAACTCGGCTCTCTGATTCCTTAATCCGAGCCGCTAAGCATTACTTCAGCACGCCTCCATATAAATGATAAATACACAAATAAATGCAGAGTTATTATTTATATTTAATAGCATGTGTCATATCTTATTGAAATTCACGATTCATGTTTAATTGAATTAATTTACATAACCAGCTTAAAGATATTTAAAAAATATTCATTCATTTCCACTCTTCTCCTTTGTGATTTTTTTTTATAAATAAGCAATTGTTATGTTGATGGCATTAATAATTAAATTGATTTAATAAAAGATAAAGACACTTTTTGCCCGGAAAGTGAAACCAACCATTGTATTTTGATATTGGCTTGTGAGTATAGGAAAGCACGCAATGTTGACATTGTTATTTTAATTTTATTGTGAAAATCTGACGTATATAAATTATCATATTATATATATTTATATACGTCAACCCTGAAGAAGGCACGGTGGAGTAATGGATAGCGACTCAGATTGAGATCCGAGTTCGAATTCCAGTCGAATCTGTTACATTCACTTACTTGCTAATATCTTTGGGAAATGTATGAATCCTCTTCTTCTTCCCCCAGGTATCGGTAAATAGCAGAACAGACCGTGTTCTGTAGGTTTGGATGGCAACTTATCTACTGCAGAAAGAAATGGCAACCTACTGCGGAAAACGTCTGCCTCGTCAGTCATGTATCGAAAGATAAATGATCGCCTAAGCGTGTATCACGAAGACTTTCTGTGGAACATGGGGCCACGGTCTCTTCACGGTAGGTGGCGCTGTCGTGTTTTCCGGGTTTTATTGGGCGGAGTTCTTAGTAACCCAGTTTGTCCAACTATTAACTCCTCTCCAGTGGGGAGAAGAAATAGATCCATACTTTTGCTAAGGGTATTTGTACAAAAATGAGTGAAACTGCTTCAGCTGGAATTTAAACTCGGCACGTCGATTTAATTTTCTTTCTATGCCAGTAGCCACTATGCTACACGGATAGGCAGATATTAAAATACAGAGCCAGATCAGGCCAAAAATGGAGTACTGTTGTCATATTTCGGCGGGAGTTGCCTAGTACTCACTTTCCGCTCTCAATAGAGTTCAAAAGCGTCTCCGAGTCCTTTTGGGTGAAGAATTATTTTCCACCCTGCAACTTTTATTTCACAGGCCGGGATGTGGTGAGCCTCTTACTGCCCTACTTTCTCTAAAAGTGCTCGGACGAACTATATTCCTTGGTTCCGTTAGATCTAACCTTCATGGCTAGGATATGCCATGCCAAATATATTGTAGCTAAATCCCCACATTCCTTCCATATTCCATCAGTAAGAAGTAAGTTCCACTCCAACAGCTTCTTCCCGCAAACCACTGCTTTGTGGAACCGACTCCCAAGAGGCACTTTTCCCAGTTTACTACAATTTTAAACTGTTCCAGTCCATGGTTAACGGTTATCTCCCACCTCCTACCCGTATAAATTGATTCTTAGCGTAACACTCTACTGCAAGTGATCCCCGGGCTTTGTACAGGGTGAATCTTGTTATATATAAAAAAAAATTAACAAAAAAACAAACATCGGTATGAAATATATGATTACCATAATGTTTAAACCTATTAAACTGCTTTAATTAGGACCATTACGGTAGTACAATTTTGTGGTTTGACCCACGAAAAGGCCGGGTATCATAGCTAGTATAAATATATTCAGTTACGTATAAAGTGCATCCGGTTTATTAAATATAAATAAAAAAGCCATTAGTCATCATCATTCATTTGACCATAATTTCCGATTAATGTCACTTTAAAAGAGGAATTAGTTTACTAAGGCGAAAATGTACAGAAAGTGCGTTGGTTTTCAAGTTTATACTGCATTTCAACTTTCTTTACAAATCTACTCAATAAAAGATAAATTTAAATTCAGGCGTTTCTTTCGGTGTATAATTATAAGTGACGTCAATTCCACCCACATATACAAGGTACGGAGGGTAAATTATCACCATTTTTTTATTTTTCATTTCGCGCATGCGCGTAGCTTGTTTTTGATTTTGTCGACTGCATAGTATAGTAAAGTTAGTTGGGCACCACTTGTTAGATAAAAATAACACCATGACGCAATTCACTACGTCAAAAATTTGGAAATGGCATGCTGTAGTGCTTGGCATTCTTACCGGAAGCTCCAATACGAACATTTCAGAGTATTTGGGTGTCAATCTGATGAGAGTGCAGTGGATTCGTAAAGAGATGGATGATTCTAATGGCGATTACGAAGATACGGCAGGCTGGAAAACTCACTCTGATCGTTCTGATAAGAAAAAAACTTCAGAATTTACTGAGGGCCACAGACTCAACAAGGATGACGACATCAATTGTCTTGAAGAGGTTGTGCTGTCCTGGGTGAAGAGGATGGTTGTTTGAAGACCCTGTGTCTGGCAACAGGACTCTGCACCATGTCACACAAGCAGGATAACCCAGTCATGGCTGTCAGACAATCTCTGCGATCACATCACCTCTTACATCTGGCCACCTACCTCCCTAAACTGCAACTCCCTTGATTATTATGTGTGGAGAGAAGTTAAGCGAAAGACCAACAAAATTCCTTGTAACAAAACTTAAGGCAAGGATTATGACAGCATTCACCAGGGAGATGATCTAGAAGAGTTGCAGCAGATTCCAAAGTCTTCGGGGGTCCTTGGCTGAAGCCAATGGCGATTTTATTGATAGAACTTACTCTTTAGTATTTCAAAATATTTTTATGTAATTTTGTTAAATATATCTGTTAAAATGAGATGTCAGTGTTATTTTCATTTTTTGCGTAATTTATTCATTGCATCCTGTATATAATTTTTGACATTAAATGTTTTTTTTAACAATATTTGACCATTTGGTACCCGGCACTTATCAAGAAAAGCCATAGTTCTGTTATCTGTGATTTAAAGACATATTTTCCAGTAAAGAAAGATCTCCATGTCGTCCATCTTATTTAGATTCATGAAAAAAACTTTCCTGATTATCTTTTCTATAAACTGCAAAAATATATATCGCGTTTAAATCGCATGTTTAAAATGAAAAAAAAGAACAGTTGATATATCTAAAACGAGGCTTATTTTCTTCTTCGTTAATGTCAAAACCAATCAACAAAACTTCGCCAATTCTGGTAATTTTCTTTGGAAAAATTAACGCAATTATAAAACAATCGTATTTTATCCTCCTTATCGTTATCCTTCTTACCGTCTTCTCTTTCATTCGTATCACAAACCTCATTCATCATAACAATTTTAACACTAACTCTTTACACTACAATCTTGACCTCTTGAAGTTAAGGGTCAATCTTTATCTATCCTCCTTATCTTTATAAATATCTCTTCCTAACATCTCCCCTTTCATTCATATCACACACCTCATGACCATTTTAACAGTAACCCTACAAACTTGACCTCTTCAAATCAAGCGTCATCATTATCTATCCGTCTTATCCTTACAATATTCTCTTCATACTCCCCACCTTTCATTATTTATATGCGGACTATTTTCCTAATTTTTGTTGTTATTATTTTGTGGCCAACCTGCCTTAATCGGGTGCTTTCGATCCGAGTAACTTGAGGGAATTTTTAACTGAACTCTTTATTTAATCTACGGAGGTAGATTGTTTTCTTTCCGCTGTTCTTGTTTAGGGATGTTTGTTTAGTTCTTATTTTAGTACCGTTCATTTATTGCTCCACCTGTTTTCATTGAATCCAAGTATGCACTGCCTGGGTCAGGGATTGAACTCGCAATTACTATGTCACTAAATTCATGAGCCAACATTTGGGGTAATAAAAAAAATTGTGATGATCCATAATCCCTTCTGTTCTGAAAGGAGTTGGCAGATATTAGGTTGGGTCATAAACATTTTCTGTTTTTATTTATCAACTTTTTTCTTCAAAAAAATAAAGTGTAATTACACTCTATTCAATTATATATTCTGCATTATTTGCAATGACTTGCTGTCACTTATCACGCAGTTCTTCGATATCTTTTGAATAATATCCCGCCAGTTTTGAGGTGAAAATTTTTTCAACGAATTCATGAATCTGGTTTTCATTAGTCTTCGCCATAAAAGCGTTTTGTAATGATCACAAAAAGATAATAATCAATTGGCGGTCAGGCGAACAGAACAGATGGACAAAACAGAGAAACCGTGTTCCATTTTGTTTTCAAATGCGTTATTCTTACTGTGTGTGGCCTTGCGTTGTCATGTGGGAGTAAAAGAAAAAATCATTGTTCTTATTAACGAGCGCAAGGCACGTGTCAACCAAACTTTTATGGACAAGTTACAGCTGCTGGACGTATAAATAAGCATTTAGTCTTTCATTGCGTTTTAAGAACTCCAAATTAATAATACTTGGATGATCTCAACACACGCACAATAGTAACTTTCTTTTATAGAGCTCACCATTAGTGGTTGGTTGTTAGGTTGTGCTTTCATTGACTTTATTTAGTGGCATATCGACATCTATGGGTTATTTAATACCGGAATCTAAATATTTTGTAAGCAAATCTTTATTTTAATTTTGGGAGATAATAATGGTTTTAGTGATACTAATTAACCCATAGCTGGGGGAGAAGTTGTAGATTCATACCTTTCCCAAGAGTATTTGCGCGTAAGTGAATATAACGAACCCAACTGGAATTGTCCGTTACACAACGAGCACATCCAAGATTATAGCGCCTGGTATTTCCAAACGGTCACCCATCTAGCTACTAACCAGGTTCAACGTTGCTTAATTTCGGTAATAGTACGGGCACCGGTGTTTCAACGTGATATGGCCGTAATGACTAGCTGTTAGGACTTATCTTTGTCAGTCCACTGCCTGCAACATGTTTGCATTCAACCTTGTCGTATTTAATCTATTTTCTATCACATATTATGATATATTTAAAGAACTAGACTTCTTTCTCTGTATAAACGATCCGCTTTTTTCTTTTCGTAAAGATAGTGTAGAACGAAAACACCTGGCTTTCTGACTTTCCCTGATCTTTCCGCGATTTATCTTTTTCTAAGTTTCTTACATAAGGCCGAAAGTATAGGGTACCCAGTGAGGATTCACTATTCAGGGTATTTTCTAAAGCTTGGATCGTCGAAGTACACTATAGTGATCTTCTAATCGTATAAGATGTGGCACAAAACCGATAATCTGGAGCATCCAGATCGAACTCACTATTCAGTCGTAATTGATCTGGCGAGACAAGCTTAATAAATATTGCACCTCGTCGAAGTACACTATAGTGATCTTCTAATCGTAGCTAAGATGTGGCACAAAACCGATAATCTGGAGCATCCAGTGAGGATTGAACTCACTATTCAGTCGTAATTGATTCAGTGAGACAAGCTTGCTAACCATTACACCACGTCGAGTGCCCAAACGATTTTCTAAGCTGAGCTTAGATGTGGAACAAAGCCGAAAGTGAGGATCGAACTCACTACTTAGTCATAATGATCAAGAATTGCTAAGCATTACGCAACGTCGAAGTGCCCAAAATTTCGCCATCTTTCGCTAATTGCCGAATACTTTGCAGAGGATTGCTTTCCACTAATGCTATTAAAGCATCAGCATCAAAATAAGATGAACGCTCTGCTTTGGTTTTATATTCCAACGATGTTCCTCCAAAATTTTGCAACGAAACTTTGCAAGCCAATTTCTTTCCCGGCCAATTCATTGACCAATATTATTCTATTTGTCTACACAGCGTTATTCTCTTACTTGAAGTCCCATAATATTATATGGTGTAAATGTACTTTCAACCTTGTCATTAGTGGGGCAAAGAAATTTATTTTTTAATCCAATGTATACGCTTCTAGCCGTGCAAGATCTCAAGCATATTACTGTATTGAAATTGCATTTTTATGTGACAAGTATGATTAATTTTTAAGATGATGCATTCGTCTTTATGACTGATTCCTAAGGAAATTACTTATGATTTAACCTAAGAGAATAAGATAAAAGAAAATATACATTGAATTGAAACTTCTGTTTTTTTTTAATTAAAAAGAATTCGTAAGAGTAAAAGACCAATATTATATAAAAGGCGATGTTGTCAAATTTTGCAAGTTGTAGATGCACCAGACACTGTGCATTAGAACTTGCAACATTTCAAGTTGAAGGCGTTTCTGTTAAAATTTGCTACCAGAGTATCAGATATAAATATTTACATTAGTTTTAGAAAATTCGTAAAACCCTTTCAAGTACGTAAAGGCCTAAAAGCCCATATTAGATGTCAGATCCTGGTATCACGGTTTATCATCCGGCAGCACTCACGGAAAATTTTTAAAAAAAGTACTTTCCGTTGAAAAATTAGTAGTTTTATGTCAACTGCTCATACATCTCTAGTAATAACTACAGAAGGCTTCCTACGCTCTTTATAACAAATGGGATACTACCAAAAACTAACTAATTTCTCCCAGAATTTTTATTACTGATCTAAGTAGTATACCATGCTAAAGGGCCAATCAAGGCAATGAGGTACGTGATATGAATGCAAGAGTAAGAAATAGGAAGTGAAGATTATGACGATATAGGATATAGATAACGTTTGATTTGAAGAAGTTAAGACTGTAGTGCTGAGGAAAACATACGTAGTGATCTTGGGGGAAAAACTGACTGAGTGGAACTTTTTCTTTACACTTCGAATACGGAAGGCATTAATTTGATTCGTTGCCGTGTAAGTAGCATGTTTGAAATAGTTGAATTAAGGAATGGAGTTTCGCCGAACGTTTGCCATGGAAATAGCGACATGCTTGTACCATTGCATCTGTGAGAAAGAGACTGCAGGCTGGAAAATATGCAATCTTTACAATATTGCGTAAATTCTGTAAAGGCTTGAAAGTGAGGTTTGCGAAGTTCCAGGCAAGATAAAGCATAAATACTCCTATTTTTTTAAAAAAATCTAATTCGACTCTTGTAAAGAGCATGGCGGAATTAAGTCAAATGTTTTTTGTGGCAGTAAAATGAACCGGCCATTTTTGCAGCATATAAATGATTATACTTGGACGGGCAAATTTTATATAATAATAATAATAATAATAATAATAATAATAATAATAATAATTCTTGTTGTTGTTGTGGTTGTCGTATATGCGTGTCGCTTCATGACATTGGTAATCATGGCCTCCCACAACTTTCTGTCCATAATAATTAGCTCTTAATAATTATTTGTTATCACTCCTAAAAATTGATCCGCCATCCAGGTAGGTAATGTTCTGCTTTCCCCTGCGAAAAATCGAGTCGGGGAACTTAGTTGAATTTTTAATTTTATTTAATGCTATAAATGCTCTTGATATTGAACAATGAGAAACAACCTGGCCTTAAAACATTACCCTCCAGAAATACATTGGTCGATTGCTGTTTTTTGAGGGTGAAAGACTTTGTCATTATTACCAGCAAATATAAGTGCAGTGTTATTGTATGAGAATATATATATATATATATATATATATAAGGTAGGATGTGGCGAGGAGGACCCTGAATTCTGCATGGAGGAAGCTGTGGTCTGAATGCGTCTGTGACAAAGATTATGAGAATTTCGCGACAGAGGAACCCGAGTCAAGGAGATAGTATCTCTTGGCAAGTCTTTGGGCCTCGGCGTTAACGTGGTCGACGTTGATGAGCTCGTCGGCAAGCACGGAGAGGAGGTGACGTCAAAACATGAAGAATGTAAAGGAGCTCTCCAAGGAGGAAAGTGTCTCGGAGGCTGACATCACGAGTGAGATTAAAGAAATGCTGATGATATGGAAAAAAGTGAACGACTTTGTGGACAAATATCATGCAGAACAATTTTGAAATCAAGAACGGAACAGATTTCTGTTGAAAAGTTTTATAAAGAAATGAGCTCCAACTGCTGAAGACGAATCAAATGCCATAAAATTCCTTAAGTTCTGAGTGAAAACGCGAGAAACTTTCTTATGAAAGATTTGTAGTTTAATAAAATATGTTTATTTCATTTATTCTCTCTTATCATGTTCATACATGTACTTTTCTGATTTAATTTCTTAGGGTCCGTTTTCTATTTTGAAAATAGACATTTTGGATGCTTTGGGAGAACTGAAATGGATTAATTAATCTTCCATTAATTATTTTAAAAAGAAATGCTTTGTAATATGTGTAATTTGCAATACGCGCTCGGTCTGGGAACTAATTAACTTTGTACTGCGAGGTCCTACTTTATATATATATATATATATATATATATATACTCACTCATGTCTTCTCTCTCCCCACTCACTTCCTCACTTCGTTAATTTACATATGTTTAATACGGCCCGTCAAAAATGTGTAAATTTTCTTTCCATTTTTTGTTTGGAAGTAAAGTCTGATGATCCGCAATCCTTCTAAAAGGGCTGTGGTGAAATAATTTATTACATGGAACCTTAAAGTGGTCTGTTTTTATTTAAATTATTTGCTCTGAATTTACATTGAGCTCTCTGGATTTTATCCTCCTTAGGTTTACCCATACGGATTACCTAGTTTTTCATAAACTATATATATATATATATATATATATATATATATATATATATATATATATATATATATATAATATGAGACGGTAAGGGTTTCATATACATGCCACACTGATAAAAATATAAGAAAAAGAAGTCTTTAAGAATATTTATTTGCAGTAACAAGTTACTTGAACTGTAAAGCTAAAAGGCACATCGACTTGTATCCAAGGATGCCAGTCTACTAGGGCGGTTAGCTAATCTCCATTTCAGACACCTGCTCAGGTACGTTTGCATTTGTTCAACATCAACAATGCCCATATGTGGTTTATACTACAACTATGCTGAGCAGACCTTAGTTACAGTTTCTGGGGGAGAAGGCGTTATCAAGGTCAGAAACAGTCTGAACAAGGTCAGCACGTTCAAACCCTCGGTGACAATGGCTTTTGAAATGTAGTGTTTGGTTTGATTTGTTTTACGGCATATCATTCTCAAGGGGTTATTTAATGCCGACAAAATTTTTATTGCTTGTAATTTTTTTTCAAAAAATGTATTGCTGGTAATATTTTTTTTCAAAATTGTATTGCTGTTAATAATGTATTGCTGGAAATAATTTTTCTTCAAAAATTTATTGCTGCTAATAATTTTGACATTTTTATAGTGTTTTGAACCCAGTTTGGGGGTTAACTATTTACCTGTAGCTGGGACCCTAACAGGTGCTAGCACCCCGGGTCAGAGCTCCTCAAAACCTCCTGATCAGAGGCCATGTTGCTAGATGTAGTATATCGACTTACCCAGGACGGAAAATGTAGTATATATATATATATATATATATATATATATATATATATATATATATATATATATATATTATGCGTAAGTATACCGGTATTAATTAGACTTCTAGACAGATATGTAAGGAGTGATAAAAGTTCCTGATCCGACATTATTAGAAATGACAAAAGGCAAAATCAAAGGAAGCGAAGCCATCTTGGTTGATCCCAGAACTTCTCAGAACCTCCTCATATACTTAAACCATCCCCTTCCACGCAAGTTCATATACCTTTTAACAGAAATATCTATATTAAAGTATCACATGAAAATTCAATTGTGAGGTCGTGACATCCATTGACTATTTTTTTCTTTACTTATCTGTGATCTACTTGAAACAGGCTACTGAGTGGCGTCTGTCGGTTGTGCATGCATAAATTTTGAACTGCATCAGCTGTGTCTATGCATTAGTTATATATGAATCAGTAACGGTTAATATAGGGAAAAGATGATAGCTTGAAAATAAAGGGAAAAAAGGACGTTACATCAAGCAATGACGTGTAACATTGTCCACAGAAATGAATATTATGTGTTGTTTTTGGCAATAACGTAAAATGCACTGTCGTAGACAACCTCTGGTATGTAGCTGCAAATAGTATTTGAAATAGTCATAATTGGTACTATTATTAACATTATTAGTTTCGGTGTAGTTAGATAGGATGGGTAATAAGAAGCGCATACGAAACCTTTGAGCAAGACGTCAGTAGACACTGTGGCATTAATATCAATGACGTCATTATGATGATTATTGATAAGTGACTTAAATTGACCCAAGCACGCCAATTCGCATGCAAAAGAAATAAACAAATTCGCATAGATGCAATAGTGTTTAAAAAGGACTTATGATGACGTCAGTGAGGGTAAGTTGTTTGCAGAACGAAGATTCATATCTGTAGGTGGAGTACGAGTGAAGATTAAAGCTGCTTAGATGATACGGAAGAAAAATGACAGATGATAAAATGTACCTAATGTAGATATGACTGCATGCATTTTGGTTTATTCTTATTACTTTTGAAAATTCTGGGCGTAAAGAAAGAAAAATTTAATAGGAGAGAAACGCGAGCTAGGAACATGGCACAAGCGTTAGCTTAGTTGAATTGGAAAACAAATCGTTTAAAGTATGAAACTTGTAAGTTTGAAATCAGTAAATAAAATAAGAAAAACTGCAAAAATATTGAAAGAAAACCAGAAACTTAGTTTATTTTATTTCCCATGTGTTCGAACCCTGATAGAAGACAGGATTGGTTTTAAAGGCACGCAGACCCACCCCACTGATAAATAGGTGGATCATGTCAATGTGAAAAACAATGCAAATTGTTTTATGTCTCCGTCAGATTCTCATCCAACTTTACTCATATTTCTTTTCCTCCTCCTTCTCCTCCTCTTCTTTCTTCTTCTTCTTCTTCTTCTTCTTCTTCTTCTTCTTCTCCCCTCTTCTTCCTCTCTTCGTTATCCTCCTTCTTCTTCTCTTTCTTCTCTTCCTCCTCCTTCTTCTTCTTCTTCTTCTCCTCCTCCCCTTCTTCTTCCTTCTTCTCTTCTTTATCCTTTCTTCTTCCCCTCCTTCTTCTTCTTCTTCTTTTTCTATGTGCCATGTACCTTTAGGGCGCTAGCGGTCATGGTTCGCCACAATTATCTGTCCTTATCTGTCCTTTGTAAATTCTTAGTAAATTTCTCCTTTTCTTTTGCTACCTCTCCTAAACCCTGTTCTGCCGTCCATTCGCACGAGTTTGTTAGGCAAGTTATGCGCCGTTTTCCTCTGTCTCCCTCAATCTGCTCCGTGAGTATCAAATTTTCCAAACTCTCTTTCCTCAGTATGTGCCTTAGAAACGTCAACTGTGTTCTTTCTGGTGTTTTGTTTCCATTTTCTCTAACTTCGTCGTTTCTCACTCACTCGGACACCTATGATAATCTCACAATCTTTCTGTAGAACTACATTTATGTTGCTTCAAATTTCTTCTTCATTTGTGAATCGACTGACCAGCATTCATTGCCATATAGGAAGACCGATATTACATAAGATTCCGGCACTTTTTTCTTTGTTTCTAACGAAAATTTCCTGTTTCTTAATACTTTGTTTAAATTTTGGAAGGCATCTTTCGCTGAGAAGGTTAGTGAGGCGGCACTGTGATGACGATGACGCTTATCAGCATTCTCAAAAACAGGGCAAACAGCTGACATATCCCGCAAGCCATTTTTCTTTCAGATACTGGCTGCAAGTCGATGAGAATTAGTTCGAACGGGAAATGATATTGGATGACAGATAAGACGGAACATTCCATTTCTGAAATTGTGTGGACATTTGACATCACTCAATTGGTAGTGTCACATGTGTTCCATGAAATATGTTACCGTTTAGCGTGGATAGTGCAGTGGCCGACCACGAATCTTTAATGATCGTGTCTAGAGGCGTCTGGGTTAGGAAGGTCTGTGATAACAGACAATCAGCACGAGCTCAAATCAATCATTCAGGGCAGATGGTAACAAATGAAACAAAAAAGGTCACATACTTAATATCAGGAAGAGACAGTTGAAATTTCTCAGACACATAATGAGGAAAGAGGATTTGGAAAACTTGATACTCACAGGACAGGTTGAAGGCAAGACCGACAGAGGAAAACAACGCATAGCCTACCTAGCTAGCTTAAGTAAATGGATAGAAGAGGAAGAAGACGACGAAGAAGATGGAGAGGAAGAAGAAGAGGAAGAGGCAGAAGAAGAGGAAGAGGAAGAAGAAGAAGAGAAAGAAGAAGACGAGGAAGAGGAAGAAGAAGAAGACGAAGAAGAGGAAGAAGAAGAGGAAGAAGAAGCCGAAGAAGAGGAAGAGGAAGAAGAAGAGGAAGAGGAAGAAGAGGAAGAGAAAGAAGAAGAAGAGGAATAGGAAGAAGAAGAGGAAGACGAAGAAGAAGAAGAAGAAGAAGAAGAAGAAGAAAGAAGACGACGAAGAAGAGGGAGAGGAAGAAGAAGAGGAAGAAGAAGAAGAGAAAGAAGAAGACGAAGAAGAGGAAGAGGAAGAGGAAGAAGAAGAAGAAGAAAGAAGAAGACGAAGAAGAGGAAGAAGAAGAGGAAGAGGAAGAAGAAGAGAAAGAAGAAGAAGAAGAAGAAGAAGAAGAAGAAGAAGAAGGTACCAAATGTATATATTGCGGATCATTTCAGCTTTCTTTCAGAGCAGAATATATACCAGAATTCCCCTGTTAACATCACGACACAGGATAAGAGGAGCTCAACTCAACTGAACTCGTGATGTCCATAATTTGATCTCTGGAGGTATATTGTGGCTTGGGCTATCGGCCCCAATTGTTTCGAGCTGATGGTAGGGTTACGGTGTATCGCAGACTCCATGAAACCATTGAAACCAGTTGTTAACAAGGACTATTGCAGGCCGGTGGTTTTTCCAGGGTGGTTTGGAATGTTCGCGTTACCGGTTAACGGTTACCTGAAAAGATATCATATATTTATTAAAGGAAAATAGAGATAAATAGAGACACAGAGGGGAGGAAATTAATTATTAAAAAGATAACTCTGCAATAATGATCATATTTAACTAAATAATTACACTAATTCGCTAAAAAGAAGCATACAATGATGAAAAAAATGCCCTAAACTTGATAAAAGCATGTTTTATCGTAAAAATCTTTGTTATTATTAGGAAGAAACTCCAAAGTATCATTTTGATTATTATATTTTTAATCTTTTTAGAATGTTCAAATTTTGGTTAAAAATTTTGTTTTTTGATGCGTCAGCAGTTAAACTATAATTTGCATAGCAAATTTTAAATTCTTTTTTCGGTGAAAAACACATTGATTTGGAAATTCTTTTAAAAATCAAATTGTCTGATTTTAATGAAACTTTTAGAACTTATTCACAAATGAATGAAATTATTTTAGAAATGTTCTTTTTAGAAAATCTTGGAAAAAAAAATATTCCATCACATTTTATAAAATTTGTAAGGCTTAATGTTTATATTATTTTAAAGCAGACATCGTTGAAAAAAATTAAATCATCAATTTCGTTTTGTAAAACAGGACCCCCAGTTACTGAAAATCTGCTCTGAATCGTAAAATAAAATGCAATAAAAGGAAAACATTATTTAATGAGGAAAGCTTTTAATGGCTTTTATGAATAAGATATATTAAGGACAGTATTACCTTAAGAAAAACATTTTTCGATGAATAATGATTTTTGCAAGAGTTGTTTTCTTTTTTAAAGCTTTTATTGAAGTTTTAAGTCTTTTAAAATTCTATATTAATTTGTGACATTTTCATTAAATAAAAACTATATTTACTAATCATAAATCAAAAAGCTTATTATAATTTAGTGATCCCCAGTATTTTAAAAAAGAATTTTTAATTTTTTTGTATTTTTATAAGCGTTCTAATTGTTGTAGATACGGTTGTTCATACACAACACTATCAAAAAATAAGAGCGATAATGATAGTTAATTTTAAGCAAAGGTATCTAAAATTCAATAAGACATTAGCTTACGGAGAATATGTACATAAATTTTTAAGATTACTGAGTTCTTAAAATCATATAAAAAAGGCACTCACGCTATATTCCTCAATTATTTTTACATATATATTCACCGTAGGAAAACATTAGATAAAAATCTGTTATCCAAACTGTCAATATGTCAAGTCCTTAAATAAATAGCTACCACTGTGTTAAAATATTAAATTTCTGCTATATTTTAAATTTAAAGTAGGTAATATTTGTTTCAAATCAGATTAATTAAACTTTAAATCCGCTATTATTCCTCAAATAAAGTTTCAAGAAAGCATAATTTATTTTTGGAAAATTTTTGATACTGATGAAAAATTGACGCAAAAATGAACTATTTCGGCAATTTCAAAATGAAAACTGCTTCAAGTCAATATAAATTAGTTTTGGAATACAGCAAAACATTTTGAATATTGGAAATATTAAATTTAATCTTTCAGCTTGAAATTAAAACTAAAAAAATCTTATTATTTTTCATTTTTAAAAGTTCATTTTAAATCTTAGTTATCACCAATCTATGGAGGCACCTATATTTAAAACCTTCATAATCCGATACATGTGATGTTTAGAAAATTTTTATATTATAAACTGAAGTAACACTCGTAGAAAAACCCTAACTACTAAAGACAGTTCGCATTCGTTAAACCATCATAGATTACTGTGATGTAACAATAGTAACACCAATTATATGTTTGCAGTTCTATTCATAAAAAAATACCGTCAGAAATATTTTATAGTTTAAAACGAATTCTCCACTGAACAGACATTAAGAAAGTTCAATACATAAACTAAATAAAAGTAAAAACAGAAAAGAAAAAAATACGATTACTCGTCAGGCAACAATTTGCATAATGATCTAACTCTAGGTCAGTGATTCTAAAACGGGAAATAGTTGCCAAGGAAAGAATTTCGTCTTCAAGAGGAGAGGTTTTAGCTAGAGGAGGAATTTAGTCAGGGACGTAATCTGGCATTAAATAAAGTGGATGTTTTCCATTTTAATCCTTTTATTTGATTGCAAGGAATAAAGAAATTTGGTTTTATAAAAAGAATTAAAATAATTACCGCGTTGTAAGTATAACGGTGAAGAATTATATGGGCGAGAAATTAAGGAAAGCTGAGATCGCAATGACCTGGGGGTCTGGAAACCGTTGGAATTGACTGACTAATTTTGCATGGATTGATAGATGGATTCATTTTTCGATTACTTTTGTCATTATTATTTGCATATTGCAAATAACAATTGAAATAAATATGTAAGGATATTAATGTAATAAAGATGATAAACTGTTTTTATATTTTGGGAGGACTGAATATTGACTTTGGCGCTTCAAAGGCGATATCAAAACTTGCATAAAAAGGAAATTGTAGATTCACTTTTTAATTTTATTCTTCAATTATTGCTAATATTACAGACTTTTTGGTAATGGTATTCCTTTCATGTGCTCCCTTCAAATGGTAATAGTGATAGTAACAGTTTCCTTATATGGAAACATTGAACATTCCGAATGACCGAACAGCAAGTGCTCTTGAGGGTTGAAATTTATAAAATCTTACTATTAAAAATGTTCAAGAAAATCGCTCTTTTTAATAATGATGGGGATTTCTTTGCTAACATTTTGTCTGAAGTACTGTGGAGCATAATCATTTTAATTATATCATTATTTTTATTCAACTTACATGTGAAAGCCATTTTAGTTGATGCCGCTGTTGAAAGTTCTCAAGTGACGTAGATTTTGTTATTTGACACAACTCTTTGTTTGTGATTCGGTATCTGTAAGTTACCTCTCTAAGATCTTCACTTGCTCGAAGCCATTTATAAGCATTTATCTGAGAAAGCTGTTTTATGCATCTCTCATTTTAGACATTTCTGAACGGGTTATGAGAAAAGCTTGACATCCATATGAAGGCCTCGACCTGAAGAGGCTATTTGAGAACATATCTCGAGTTCTTAGGCTAATATTTTAGCTTTTTTGCATCTTGCAAACTTTGGACAAAACTAGACCTAGCGCAGACTATTCTATGTTTAATTGCCTTATCGTCTGTATTATTTGTTATAAAATCCATACACTGAGGTATTTCAAATGTTAAGTATTTATGTTGGTTTCCATTACTACTTTCATTCCATTTCTAGATCACAGATATCTGTTTGAACTGACCCTCGCAGTGTCCATAAAGAAATTCGTATACATCCCTAAATATCTATTTACACAAGTTCTAGAATAGTAAGCTGGACTTAAATAGTATAGGCTTGTACCAAGCTAGGATAGTCTTGCGAAATATCACTCTAGAGTAGCAACTTCATGTTATAGGCGCTACTTTTAGTTTCATTCTTCATCTTTTATGTGCTGTATATCTTCAGGATGCAGGTGATCATGGCTCTCCACACTTTCCTTGTAGCTCTTAATAGGTTTTAACTCTTAGCTATCTGTTTTGTTCTACCATCCATTTACTCAAGCTCATCAAGTATGTTACGCTTCTTTCCTCTGTACTTCTTTCCCTCAGTTTGTCCTCTGAGTATCAGATTGTCCAAGCCATTCTTCCTCATCACGTGCCCAACATATTTCAGTACCTCTGCCTGATTTTAATTATATTTCCCTTTTTTTTTCTTTTTTTTTTTTTTGCATTTTCTACAAATATTCTGTCTAGGGTATCCGCAGCGTCTTTCTGTAGAACCATATTTATGCAAGTCTCTTCGTTTTTGAGGAGATTGATCAGCAATCGCTGTCATGCAGGAGGATTTATATCGCGTAACACTTCAAGCAGCGCTAAATGTCAGTTGGAAACGATATTTTTATGTTGTTGTTTACTCAAGACAAGATCTACCTAAGGTAAAGTTTCACTGAATGGTATGAGTTTTATGGACGCAAGAATTATGAACATATATAGGGAATATAACGGTTGGATTTTAAGAGTTTAAGATTATGGTGGTTGAATGAGTGCATTTCCTCTTCGGAAGACGCGAATGGTACCTTCTTCTTATCAAACGAATACGAAGATAATGAGGATGGTTCGCCTCTGTGTTAATGGATGAGTTTAGGTCTTAGCTGAAAAAATATAAACTGATGGAGGACTAGATATTGTGGTTCGTCAGAACATTTTCAAAAGGAATAATGATAGAGTAACAAAATGCTAGTAACTTTTCGTCTATGGGAAAGGTGTTGCAGAGTGGAAAATAATTAATCACCAACAAGGTCAATACAAGCTTTATGTCCAGAAAAGAAAATAATAAGTAATATATATATATATATAATAAGTAGGAGGATTTGATAAACATATAAATGAATAAATTCATTGAGTCCGATATAAATCTCAACTGAAAAATAGAGGAAGCACTGGACGGCCGTTTCGTCCTATAATTGGGACTCATCAGCAGTGCGCATCCACCACCAGATATCGAAACCCTGACAGCTGGGTTGTCAAGCAGACAACATACCAACTGTACCAACCGGGCCTCGACACCGAAAGAATCATATCAGACCCACATAGGCCACTCCGCTATATTCCGTGGCAGAACTACTCCTGAGTTCAATATTCCATAAGACTGTGCCTCCTGGAGCCACGACTACTATCACCAAGCCGCGCCAACTGGGCATTAGAAGCCGGATCATGAACAATAAATACATATAATAAGTGGAGGATTTGAAAACATATAAATGAATAAATTCATTGAGTCGATATAAATCTCAACTGAAAAATAGAGGAAGCACTGGACGGCCGTTTCGTCCTATAATTGGGACTCATCAGCAGTGCGCATCCACCACCAGATATGAAACCCTGACAGCTCCAGGAACTTATGGTTATATATTGAACTCAGGAGTAGTTCTTATGTGAGTGAGTGGCGCTATGGGTCTGATATGATTCTCTTCGGTGTCGAGGCCCGGTTGGTACAGTTGGTATGTTTTCTGCTTGACAACCCAGCTGTCAGGGTTTCGATATCTGGTGGTGGATGCACTGCTGATGAGTCCCAATTATAGGACAAAACGGCCGTCCTGTGCTTCCTCTATTTTTCAGTTGAGATTTATATCGACTCAATGAATTTATTCATTTATATGTTTTTCAAATCCTCCTACTTATTATATGTATTTATTGTTACTTGATCCGGCTTCTAATGCTCCAGTTGGCGCGGCTTGGTGATAGTAGTCGTGGCTCCAGGAGGCACAGTCTTATGGTTATATATTGAACTCAGGAGTAGTTCTGCCACGGAATATGTGGAGTGAGTGGCGCTATGTGGGTCTGATATGATTCTCTTCGGTGTCGAGGCCCGGTTGGTACAGTTGGTATGTTGTCTGCTTGACAACCCAGCTGTCAGGGTTTCGATATCTGGTGGTGGATGCGCACTGCTGATGAGTCCCAATTATAGGACGAAACGGCCGTCCAGTGCTTCCTCTATTTTTCAGTTGAGATTTATATCGGACTCAATGAATTTATTCATTTATATATATATATTAAATTATTTACTATTTATTTAATTTTTTTATAAATGTTTTTTTTTATATATATATATATATATATATATATATATATATATATATATATATATATATATATATATATATATATATATATATATATATATATATATATATATATATATATATATATATAAGGTAGGGTCGAGCAGAATTCTAATTCCAGTCGAGTTTCTTGTGAATGGAATGATTCCATCTCTTCGTCTCCCACAGCTTTGTATTAAATTATAGGGCAGACTGGGTTCGTTAGCCTTGGTTGGTAACCAGTCGAGGGAAAACCCAACTGGTTTCAAAACCTAGAGATATTGTAGCACATGATGTCACCAGTTCTATGTGTTCGGTTCTCGTTTTTTCGGAAATGTTCGGTTGTTTCGGCACAAGCCCCGACTAACTACAATCAAAATATACGTGGGGATAGTCTAACTGTTCGGTCCTAAAAACTTAATTGATGGATCTTGTTATATATATATATATATATATAACCTTTATTTAAAAAAAAACTACTATGTAAATTTTTGTAACTTTGTATAATATTTATGCATTACACCCTAATCTTTATTCGGTAAAAATTTCATTGCTAATCATGCATTACTTTTTAAGTAATACACATATTTATGTCTTTGGTGTTTCCGTTCCTTATGGCCGCTATATATATATATATATATATATATATATATATATATATATATAATATTATATATATAATATATATATATATATATATATATATATATATATAAAATTCCTAAGAGGATAGAATCCAGGTAGAACTCAGTGTCCAGGACAGAGTAAGTAAGTGTGTGTATGTCTATGTGTATATGTATGCATGAGTGTATGTATATATATATATATATATATATATATATATATATATATATATATATATATATATATATATATATATATTTGTGTATGTTTGTGTGTGCACACGTATATGTGTATGTATGTATGTATGTATGTATGTGCGAGTATATATAAATATGTTGTTGTTTTTGTGTGTATATACGCATGTGTTTTGGGGCATATAAATAGTAGGTTTTTACTAGATTAAAATATTCCTTAATTTTTTATGTTTATGTTAAATCTATAACCTGTAGGTGATATTACTTGCTTTGTCTAATTATTCTTCATTACACATCAGTTCTCTAATAAATGCCCTCATTTTTATTTTGCGCCCTCTCCCTTTTTCTCTCTCTCTCTCTCTCTCTCTCTCTCTCTCAAATCTTCTCTTTTCTTGTATACATAAGGTTAGTAATGCAAAACAGAAGGAAAATTTTCACATATACATCGGCAGTATGAATTGGCTGGATTTTAAGTTTAGATCATATCGTTTTTTATTGTGCGTAGTGTCAGCACAAATGTATCCACACGTTTCCGGTGTCTGTTTTTAATTTTAATTTTAGGTCAGCGAATTGATCCGAATTATGCATCTGAAAATAATTCATATTTGTGTTTCACTCATTTAAACGGTTATTTAAGTCCTCTCTTAAAAACTTCTCTCTGTGAAATTTTAATCCCCACCTTCACCTTTAGGCCTTCCTGTTCTTCTTTCTTCTGTTACACCCTCTCTCTAGAACTTTCATACATTTCCCTCTCACACTTGTTTCCCACTCCCACTAAAATTTTGGTTTTTTATACTCGGAGTTATAATTTCCGATTTCTTTTTTTGAATTTGTACGTCTGATGAATTGGATCGTGATTACGATTCCAATGTAATAAATTATAACCATGGAATATTAGTGTTTGAGCCTTTATATATATATATATATATATATATATATATATATATATATATATATATATATATATATATATATACCTAGTGAGGTTTACAAGGTTTCACCTAAACTTTCCTTAAAGATCTGTTTAGGTGAAACCTAGGTAGGTTTGTCTGGCTCACTAGGTGTATCTAGGTCTGCTCTATGGTTGTATTGAGCTCTTTTGTTAGTCAGTTGTTTACTCGTATCGGGGTTTTTTCTTTGGGCTTCAGACCTGCATCTGTGCGATTTTTTGTCGACAGAAGTTCATGTTTGTAGCTCTTTCTTTTTTTTTAAACCTTTTTCCCTCGAGATTGATTTGATTAGCAAATCAAAAATTCGAGGGTTTTTTCAAAACGAGTCTAGTTATATATATATATATATATATATATATATATATATATATATATATATATATATATATATATATATGAGAGACGCTCAGATGTTATATCTGAGTTTGGATTTGATATATCTTAATGGTAACATAGCCTATCTCATTTATTTTTTATCGCATTGTTTCATTTTTTTTTAGTGCTTTTGCTTGTAACTACACCTCGTTATATTCGTCGTAAATTTGCGACGAACGGAGACATTAAGCAAAATTAGTTATCCTTTAACAGGTTTAGTCTCATATAGATGGTCTAGTTATCATGGTTTTTACTTTTACGAAAGCCCCTTTTTAAATCGTATAAATGCTCTGAGAAAATATATAACTGATCAATGACTATATTTACACTTTATTAATCGGTGGTAATAAATACGTCGATACTTTTCTGGTTTTGTAATGAAAATAGATAAATTATTTTCCAAATAAGGTTTAGGCTAAAGGCATACTCATGAGCTCGTTGTAACTGACTTACATGTTTGTCCATCACGACAACGAAGGCTTTTATAATAGGAAATAAGAATGCAAAATCAAATTATGGACATTTAATGCTATTAGGGTCTTGTAAAGTGTGGAGCTACTAAACTCTGTAAATAACTTCACCCATCTTATGTGCATCAACATTATTATTATTATTATTATTATTATTATTATATTTTCTTTGATTTCTTGTTTGTACCCAGGAATTCCTTCAATTAGTCTACTGGAATCTTTTCCAACCAATCCGAGGGCTTCAGCTACAACATTGTTGATATTCCCATATGCCACATTTTTGAGATTTCGATTTCAAGGTCCTTGTATTTTGATAGCTTTTTGAAGATCTTCAAAGACTCATTGCAGTCTGCAGGAACTACCATGCGAATCACGAGGCACTTTTTTTTGTTTGCGGTCTCTAATAACAATGTCTGGGCGGTTAGCTTTGGAATATTATTATTATTATTATTATTATTATTTCTTTTGGTTTCTGTTGTATACACATTTCTTTTCGGGACCCAACCGGTGACCTAAAGTCATAAATGGCTACATGATATTTTCCACCGATCATTTTTGTAAAACAAACCAAAACACGCAAGATCACAGATATTTTATATTGTGGATTCCGTAAAGGAAATCCTGCACAAATAAATAAACAACGCCAGTAATGGAGATAGAAAAATAAGTATATTAAATGTAAGAATACAGACTTGAAGTGAAGATTAGTAGTCCGGGAATGCGGGTTAGTAGAAAGTATATGTACAAGTCTCTGTAAGTAAAGCCGTAATCATCTCTCTCTCTCTCTCTCTCTCTCTCTCTCTGGACTCTTGTATAACTCTCTGAGAACACCCCGTGTCTGTATCCGTATCTTTCAACCTGTCTCAACGTATCTTCACGTATCTCAACGTATCTCCACGTATCTCAACGTATCTCAACAGCAGGTATTCTCTCTGTCAGTATAAGTATACTTTGGACGAGTCCACCTTATGTAAAAAGGGGAGAGTCCCACAACATTTTACATAAATAAAGCTCTTTGTAATGTGTGTGCTGTGCTGGTGAGTAGATTTTGTTGTAATTCTTTAAGGCATAGGCTACCAGGAATCCATTTAATGAGTTTATCGCAACTTTTCCTAATCAATCCAAGTGCTCCAACTACAACTGGAATTATTGATGTCCACATGTGTCACATTTTTGAGATTTCTACTTCAAGATCCTTATATTTTTTTTATAGTTTTTTTTATTTTTTTTTTTTAAGATTTTCAAAGATACATTATAATCTGTAGGGACTGCCATGTCAATAAGAAAACACATTCTGTCAATGTTTGGGTAATTAGCTTTGAATGTTTTGTCTGTGTGTATTGTAAAGTCCCATAAAATTGTTACAGGTCATATCACTGTAGCAGGGTTTGAGTGATGTCCATACAAGTTTCTTGCCGTTTTCTTCCGTAAAAATTGCATATCTTCCAGTGCAGCTATTTGCCCAGTCTACCATTCCGAGTTTTATATTTAGAGAGTGTTAACACTTTGCAACCTTATACAAGACGGTCAATTGTTTCTGGATATTTATCACAGAACCTTCATGTCGTGTTAATTTAATTTTTCATTGCTTGGTAATGTCGACTTAGCAAGCATTGGCCATGTGCAGCAAGAATAAAAACTTCGGTTTCATCTTTTGACCCTGAACTACGTAACCACTGATGGGGACGAGGCTTGTCTACATCAGCTTGTTTAGTACGGGTAGAATACTGACCACGAAGAGGCTTATTTTGCAATTTTTTCTGCGTTTTGGTACATTGCATTTGCTTTCTTTTTTAGGTTCTTTGCTGCACCAATTGGTATATTATGGTTTATTTGTATTTCTTTTCTATTGAAATTCGCTTTTGAATTTGTTGGTTTCATTTATTACCGAATAAAATTTCTTATTTCTTTCATGTACTTTGACACAGATCATCATCGGAGTTTTCAGTAGT
Organism: Acanthosepion pharaonis; assembly: GCA_903632075.3. Lineage (NCBI taxonomy): Eukaryota > Metazoa > Mollusca > Cephalopoda > Sepiida > Sepiidae > Acanthosepion > Acanthosepion pharaonis. The sequence goes on along the minus strand of CAHIKZ030004034.1, from coordinate 3,046,318 downwards.
TTCCAGGTATCTTTGAAGACCAGTTGTTGTAGTTTTGTAAGACAGTTCTAGTTGAACTAATCATCTACCTCCTACGGATCTGAACACATACAGACGATCATCATCAGTCTTAGGATGTTGCATGCGGTGGTAAGTGAGAAGCCTTCTCGCTTTGGCGACTATTTGCTTAATGTCAGCAATGGTTGAATTAAGGATGTTGAAACTGTATTGCACCACATGGACAGCTAAATACTTGCTGATATTCTGTTTTGAGAATTCAGCTCGGTATTTAACACCAGACACACACACAAGTAGTATTCTTTATTATTATTATTATTATTTTGACAGCAAACTGTCGCTATAATCATATAATCACTTGTTTTCGTTTGAATTTCTTCCGTTTCCTTCATCTGCATCTCGGAACGAGTCTGGATAAACTGTTTTTAGTCAAACTTGAGGTTGATTGGTGATAATTTGCATAATGAAATGGCCAACAGATGTTGCCACTTATTCTTTCTGTTAGGTAGTCTTTCATGCTCTGTTAAACACTGTCTGTACACACCTGCTTGTGAATATACACCTATGTGTATGTGTTTGCGTGTGTGTGAGTGTGTATGCGTGTGTGTGTGTGTGCTTGTGTGCACCACGACTGTAATGTTTTAACTGTGAGAGTGTTTATGTATACATTAGAGGAAGATGTAGGTGTATCTGTGGTCATATGTGAACAAGTGCGAGGAACTCTTTTTTTATTTGAAGAGGGAGAGAAAGAAAAATAATTTTATCCATTGAAATAGAAAATATATCGCATAGTTTTGTATATATATATATATATATATATATATATATATACAAGTATAGATTGGTGTATACGGAATAAATTCCAATAACAAGAATTACTATTCTTAAAACATATTTATTTGATTACTATTCTTAAAACATAATTATGTTATAATTTTTAAATAAATAATTATATATATATATATATATATATGTGTGTGTGTGTGTGTGTGTGTGTGTGTGTATGTATGTATGTATGTATGTATGTATATAATCAATATATATCAAATTTGTATTTACTCCGATTTTATTTAGATTTGAGAACTATAGCTTGATTTTAACATTTTATAAGCGAAAAAGTCGAAATTGGGATATAAAATTTGTATCACATTAGAATAGACCAGTATCTTGTCAAATGAATAGGAAAATTTCGCTGTATATTGTTTATCCTGGAGGAAAGCGGTATTTAGAAAGGACTGTGTTGAGCACGAGATGTTCGCAAGATTGTGGATGATAATATCTCTGAGAATATTGGCACAGAGACTGTGGAATAGTTTGTTTT
>CAHIKZ030004034.1:3025000-3042500 GCA_903632075.3 Acanthosepion pharaonis | reverse complement strand
CTTAAATATTTGTATCTATAAAAAGAATGTATAAACATAAAATGTCTTAAAATAATTGTCGGACTTTGTCCATTTCATATATATATATATATATATATATATAGCACTTACGCACCCATTAAGCATTTAAATACACACACATAATTCCCTACTCCCATTAGAAAAGTTCTTGCAGATACTACCCTCAATCGAAGAAAATCTAATTGGAGAAAACGTCTGAAAATAATTAAGCCAATTCCCAAGATTACCCTCATTGACAACGTGTCAAGTACTGGCTGTCTTTTAAAGACTTCCCCAATATGGAATTCCTACCACATCTCGTTCAACACAAATTACAATTCATACTACTTTTACACTATGCAGCATAGGCTATAAACAAAGAAAATAAACAAACACGGAACTCATAGAAAATGCCGAATGAACTGGCTGAAAGCACTTGGAACAAAAATCATTATGGATAGTCACAGTCTTCAAAAAAAAGAAAATCTGTATGTAGATTAGAAAAAATGAATGCATATATATATATATATATATTGTCTAAGGTGTTACGTCGTTTAGAAAGTTGTCTGTTGTTTACACCAGCATCATTGGTTTTCCCTTAGTAGTAGTCTATCTCTTTCTCTCTCTGTACATATATATATATATATATATATATATATATATATATATATATATATATATATATATATATAGAGAGAGAGAGAGAGATAGATAGATAGATAGAAATATATATAGTTAATTTGTAATAGGAATCAATACAATTTTAAAATTTCTAGACAACGTTACAAGTTGCGGCTAAGATTTTATTATGGAATGTAATTTCAATATTCTTTTGAGTAGAAAAGCACACATATGTAAATTTTCCACATTTTCGTTCTTAATTATACCTAAGAAAGTTATTCATTGTTTTATTACGAATGAGGTTACATCAACTTATAAATCCCCTGGCGACTTGAGTTCAGTTATAGATTCTAGCAGCAGATCATACTTTGTTTTTTCTCTGAGCCGCATTTTCAGAATTAAAATTTGCTTGCGACTCACCAAATTTTATGTGATAGAAAGTGCATAAAAAAAAAAAGATACGGTTAAAGGGAGATAACCGCGGGTTTGAAGACAGAACATTATCATTGATAACTCTCTTCCTCAATTTGCTGACCCTATTTATTATATTCTTAATACATGATATAATGAAAAAATATCACAATGATAAAATCGGTCAATAATTATTTATACTGGGACTTTTGTAATTATTTATACTGCATGCAATTACATGTAAGCTATAATAGTATTTAAAATTTTGAAATCATATTTATTTTTGGCATATGAATTTTTTGAAAATGTTTCTAAATCTTTGATTGTCTTTCATTCATTCCGCCCCACCTGCTATCTTCTCTCGCCGCACTAATGAGGCGTGCCACAGCGTTTGAGAACCACTGTTTTAGGCCCTTTCTCCTACGGAAGGTAGCGACAGAGTGAGAAGAAGCATGGACTGCAAGAAGACAGAATGCATGGTCATCAGTAAAAGGATGAGCCCAAAATGCGATTTGCAGGTTGGGAACACTAGAATCAATCATACGCGGAAGTTTAAATATCTGGGAAGCGTCTTGACAGAGGGTGGTAAGTGCGACACTGAGATCCGTAGACGTATTGAGATGGCCAAGGACGCATTCCCAAAGCTGGAAGGAGTATTGCGAGTCAGAAGGACTTCTTTGGTAACAAAGAAAAGAACACTAAGCTGTTACGTGACATCTGTCCTTCTTTACGGCAGCGAATGTTGGACGGTCTTCTCAAAGATGAAGAAGAGACTCGAGGCGACGGAGAAGGCTTATACTTAACATCAGGAAGAGGCAACTGAAGTTTCTGAGACACATAAGGAGAAAAGAGGATCTGGAGAATCTGATACTCACGGGTCGACCGAAAGAGAGACAAGGGAAAACAATGCATGGCATACCTAGCGGGCTTAAGCAAGTGGATGACAGAACCTGGTCTGAAGGAGGTAGCAGAGGGAAGGAACTCGCTAAGAGCTTCAAGAGATAGAAGGAGGCGGAGAGCCATAAACGCCTACGTCCTGAAAGGTCATAGCACATAAAAAGAAAAAAAATGACCGCATGATTTCTTCTTTTATCTTAGTTATTCTTTAAGCGATTTGCTCATTGAGTTTAGTGAATATTTGTCGGTTTTTGTTGACTCTTGTAAAGACAGAGCATGGCAGCAGTATTTGGGTATTTTCTGGAGTGATACAAGAAATCTACTGTTTTTCTAGCATCGTTAGCGATGGCAGCGAATATAGGTATGTCTAATTAGAGTCTTCGACAACGCAACTTCATGTTTAATGTCAATGTAGCGAGTGTAAGGTTATGGGAATCCGTTTGCGCAACTAAATGTTGAGATTTTTCCTTACTTATAATCTTCAATAATGAGAGACCACTCGCACCCCCACCCCAAAAAAAAAAAACGAAACAACTAATTCCAAGTGGATATTCTTTTTTCATGAAAATTTAGCAACGAGGGGATTAGATTATGATGCAATATCAGCCAGTTATGTGTCATGCATAATACACGCTTAGGCGATCATGTATTTTTCGATACATGGCTGACGAGGCAGATTTTTTCCCGCAGTAGGTTGCCACTTCTTTCTGCGGTAGACCAGTTGCCATCCAAGTCTCTACAGCTATTTATCCATAGCTTTGGGGAGAAGAAGATGATTCATACCTTTCCCAAGTGAGTGTAATGGATTCGACTGGAATTCGAACTCGCCTTCCCAATTCCTAAATCTGAGCCACTATCCATTACTCCGCCGTGTCTCCACTATACGATATATTTTTGTGTTAATATACCACCAAAAATAATAATTATATATCCATTTTTTTCGTTCTTTCCTTACTTGTTTCTAAACTCTAGATATCATGACTGGAGAGTCTGTGCCAATGAATCTCCAAAACTATTTATGGTAATAGTCTGTTTGCTATCAACATAATATTGGGTTGAATAGTTATTAAGCAAAAAACAAAAGAAAACAAAACCTTTCTATTTCTTACATTAATTTTATTGGGGAAAAAACCTTCTTGAGAACTATTAGATTGAAAACAAGGCCTGTCGCATTTTTGATGTGATTCTTTTTGAGGCTACTTTCAATACGTATGACAAACTAACCATTAATTTTTTAATCTTTTAATTAAATAAAGAATAAGTTGGAGAAGCTTTATAAATTTAACATGTTTCGCTATTTATCCAGCTTCATCAGATTCTTTTTGGAAATTGAATAATGAGGAACTGTTTCGATTTTTAAATTGCAAGTTCTGCTTCGAAACAACATCACATTATTCCACTTCCATCAGTATTTTAACATATTCCACTTATTTAGTAATATATATATATATATATATATATATATATATATATATATATATATATATATATATATATATATAATATAAAAGGCTCAACCACTAATATTCCATGGTTATAATTTATTACATTGGAACAGTAATCACGATCCAATTCATCAGACCTACAAATTCAAAAAGAAATCAGAAAATATAACTCCGGGTATAAAAAACAAAATTTTAGTGAGAGTATATGTGTCGAATTGGGAAACAAGTGTGAGAGGGGAAATGTATGAAAGCTCTAGAGAGAGGGTGTAACAGAAGAAAGAAGAATAGGAAGGCCTAAAGTTGAAGGTGGGGATTAAAATTTCACAGAGAGAAGTTTTAAAGAGAGGAGTTTAATAACGGTTTAAATGAGTGAGATACAGATAAATATGAATTATTTTCAGATGTATAAATCACAAACGATTCGCTGACCTAAATTCTGGATTCTATTCTCTTGGGAATTTATTTACAGATATATATATATATATATATATATATATATATATATTGACCACTAATATTATCAATATATATATATATATATCAATATATATATATATATATATATATATATTACTATCGATTAAGCCCTACTGATAAAATCACGTGATATGGGCATACTTTGTTTTGGCTTTCGCAGGAGGAGTCAATTTACAATAAATTTACATAACGAACTGAACCCTCTTCAACATTTAAGTTTTTTTTTATATTCGTGATCTAGAGTGCTTAATCTATAGTAATATATATATATATATATATATATATATATATATATATATATATATATATATAAAAATTTCAGCGCATATGTCATTGACATTCTGTTGGTATATGTCAATTATCGCTGAGAACTTAAATAAATGAATGTGATTCTAGCCAGATTTTGTCTCACCCTTGTATTCGATTCCAAGATGCAAATTTCGGATATAAATTGGCTAATTACTGCACCAATAAAAAAAGTAAAAATTCAGATAACCCCTACTATAGAACAATATCTAATTAAATACTGAAAAAAATATGTCATAAATTGGATGAGAGATTTTTCTTCTTGTATGTTTTTGCCGTATGGTCTGCGCTGTTGTACAGCAAAACTGAAATATTTGTCGATTCAAGTATCAAGTATCGATTCCTCCAACAGCTGTTGTAGACTCATGGAGCGAATAACAGATCATATTGTTGTGGTGCAGGATTTCGCTTCACCAAGTCCTCGTGGAACGCATTACGTTATTAAGATTTATAATGGTTATATTTTTTTTTTTACAATGGCTCGGACATTAGTTGTATAATAAGACTCCAAAGAGGGAGTCTCATAAGAAATGAGAAAAGAAAAAGAAATTAAACTCAAAATTAATTCTAAGCAGCCATTACGTTGACTGTTATTGAGAACTGCTATATATGCAATAGTCATTTATGAACTGTTATGTTTATGCTTTTTATTTCTTTTTTCCAGAGACATCATCAATATTCTGTCTTGTGATTTGCTACATTTTGTCAAAACAAAATTACAAGAAGAAGCATTGAAAATTCTCGTGAGTATCAGATTAATTTACGTAGCCCGAAGGTATATATCACATTTGATCTCTTGGTTTTGCGTAATTGTTTTGGTTATTTTACTCACATTAAGCTATTGTGGTAACTTCGGAAACACATTTAAATGTCCGACACTTCATATCGATTAAAAGAGTAAGGTTGAAAAAAAAAAAAAAGAAAAAGAGAGACAAGAACAGATACCTAGGCTGTTGTTATTGTTGTCTTTGTGTGTTTGACTTATGTTTTATAAATTATTTTATGTGTACATTTCATATAGATATTCTATAGATGTTTACTTAACTTCTTCTAGCTAAAAATGATTCAGGGAAAAAGATTGTGTTGCGCCAATATTTCAAATGCAAAGGAACAACAATGTTTAACAATCTGCATTAGAAATAATGTTTTTATTTTGGTTGAATATAGACCATTGCGTCCAGCAGAAATTACACAACTAATTCGCCACCAAATTGAACCCCAAAACAAACACATACATACATATATATATATATATATATATATATATATATATATATATATATATATAGAGAGAGAGAGAGAGAGAGAGAGAGAGAGAGAGGGGGGAAGGAAGAGAGAGATAGAGAGACAGTCAGACAGACAGATAGACAGACAAAGAGTGTCAATGCCTCCAAATTTGAAATGAATGTGGATTCACATGCTGAATTTTAGGATTCACACACATTTTAACACGTGCGCACCTTGATTGAAATAATTGCTATTGTTGATGAGTTGATGTGAAGGGGTTGAAAAAATTTTAATCGTTTTTTATTTTGCAGTTGGCCTTCTAAAATTTTGTATTTAATGTACAGGGTGACTGAAAAGTAACTCCCCATTTACAAGAAATGGATATGAGAGGAAATCGTTTAGCATGAAGTTTTACTTAAAATTCGATATGGACATCAGATTTCGCTACCATTTTCTCGAGCCGGCCAAGAATAGCGCCAACTGTTTTCACCAGGAACTGTTGTGAGAACGGAAGACATAACTTGTATTCGTCCTTCAAATTCTTCCAAAGTCTTGGTTTGGTATAGTAAACTTGCTGTTTTAACTAACGCCAAAGAAGGGAGTTAAGTTAGGATTCCTGTCTGGCCGCTCATACACAAAATAGGGAGTTACTTTTCAATCACTCTGTATACCAAATTTCAGTATTATATGTATACATAATAATAGCTGGCCACTTGTATTCGAGAATACCTATCTACTAGGGCGATTAGCCAAGCCCTTTTGCTGATGTTCGCTCAGGCACATTTGTATTTGTTCAACACCCAAATTCTGAGCAGACCTTAGTTACAGTTTCTGGGAGAGAGCATGTTATCTAGCGTGATCAACAACATGAACAAGGCCAGCACACTCAAACCCTTGCTCACAGCCATTATCTACAGGGCTTGGGTCAAGCCGTGGTATGGTTTTCACCAAAGGTGCCGCAGAGTGAGATCGCCTTCTTCAGACCGATAACATCAAAAAGACTCCTTCCTACAGTGGTGAGATTCGAACCCGGGTCTTATGATCAGAAAGCGAACGTTCTAACCACTCGTCCACTGTATCTAAATACATATATACACACACACATGTAATATCTCAGCTCGTCACTGTTCCTTGTAGAACACTCATTGAATATGGGTACAGCGTCAGTCAAAGAAGATTTAAAGTAGGCATTAATAACGATATTAAATGGGAGCTACTCTGTCAGATCTATTACTTTGAAGTAGTGAGTTATATCATCAATAGGTGCCCTATGATTGGGTATTTGTATTATAATCTAAACAATGCTTAATAAATATCAATGACAAGAAAGAAAGAAAGAAAGAAACAACGAAAGTAACAAAAGGAAAATAAGAAGGGAGAAAATTGAAAGCGAAAAAAGAGGCGAGGAAATTTTAAAAGTATAAAAGAAAAAAATGGCGAAAGCAGTGGAAGTTCAAAAAAAAAAGAAAAGAAATAAGAATGTGCAGAAAAAGATAGAAAGAAAAGTAAAAAAAAAGAAATACAATATTGTAACATTCTTGTAATTAACGTTTAGTGAGGAATATAGCTACATTGGACGGACCTAATGAATGAGTTTGTAAGCAAATAAGCATACTGGATTTTGTTGCTTAGATATTTATAAAATATAAAACGGCTTTTAATAAAGTAATTCTAGAATGTTAGGACGGAAGTTATCGCGAAGAATACTCTTATAAACAACTGACAATTGTTTTTATTCATGTTAATATAATAAACGAAATTCACTATTTTCTTAATTGATCGATCACTTAAAAATTTGAGTATTATAAGGGGGTTAGATTCATCCTTAATAATGTCAGACAAGCCATATAGAAATTTTAACCAAGATGTGAAACTAAATATTAATAAGAATAAATTACATATTGGAAGGACAAATATATTGTTTTGCGGATTGGGAGAGAAAAGGCAATAGATATACAATGTTTTGTAAATAGTTCTAATCAAAACTGATATTAGAATTTAGAATTAGCACAATATATTTATCGTATAAATATAAATAAATGGAGGCATGGTGGAGTCGTGGATAGCGGCTCGGACTGAGGAATAATAGTTCGAATTCCAGTCGAATCCATTACTTACGAGCTAATACCCTTTGGAAAGGTATTAATCCTCTTCTTCTATGGGTAAATAGCAGGACAGATTGGATTCTTGCCTTGGATGGCAACTGGTCTTGGAGAAGGACAACTCTGAATTCAAAACCTGCTTAGCGTCGTTTGGGGACCTTGTGGCACGTAGTGCACCAGGACTCTATTCGGCCCTTCAAAAAGCACAAAGCCTTCACCAATATAATCAAATCATATGTGCTGGTGTCTGGTTCTCGGTTCCTAGGAACTGAGCTGTTTAGCCTTTCGACGCTTGAATACGACGGGAAAGTTCACCATAAATATAAGTATATCATGAAAAATGCATCAAGTTCCCTTGATTCGTGTCTATTTTATTGTAAAAATTTTATTTTGCCTAATAGTATCTGACAACGTATACACTGAATCCACGTATCTACACATTGAAGTTTTTGTTAATGACCTTTTGCGTCATTTTAGAAAATTTCAACATTACATACTTCGTTTATTCTCTTGACAATATAAATTCACGGGCAGAATTACACAATATTAAGCCTTCACAAAAACACCAAGCCGAAAAAATATATATTATTGTTCTTATGCAAATAATTATTTTAAAGCACAATTTTTGTCAGATTAAATATTTTTTAAGATAATGTTTTAGATATCAACTGTGCTGGGATAGAAAAGAAACGTCGATAACGAATGTCTACGTTCAGTTACTATATCTAGTTTTACGTTAGTTTGATACGCCATATTTTATTGCTAAACGAACATTCATCCTATTTTAAAAGAACTATCAAATATAATACCGATATCTGAATTGGTAAAGATGTTCTGCTTCTGCGAAATCCATGTTTTATCTCTGGGTCATCTCGTGCAGATATATAGATTTGATAAGTGGAGAGATGTATGAAGGAATTATGAATTTTGAATCTTCGTCAAGAGAAGCCTGGAAATAATTCCTCTTCTTTTATATGTCCTGTCCTTTTGTTACATGAACGATCATGGCTGTCCACAACTTCCTTCCCTTGTTGGACTAATCAACATATAATTCTTTACCATCCCCCTTTTCCCCCACTCTGTCATTTATTCACACATTAGATTACTCGATGTATTCTTCTGCTTCTTCTTCCATCAGTATATCCTGTGAGTGTTAAACTTTCCAAGCACTCTTTCCTCATAGCATGTACTAAAACTGTTCGCTTTATGATTTTATGTACAAGAAACCTTTTTTTCCTATTTTTTAACTTCCCCGTTTCCCACATGTTCTGTCTATGTTATTTTCATCATTCTTCTGTATAACCACATCCCTGACGCTTCGAGTCTCTTCTTCATCTCTAAGGAAACTGTTTAGTATTCATTACCGTATTGACAGATAACAGCTTAACACTCATGTCTATGTTTCTAACGATATTTTTCTATCTCTTAATACTTTCTTTGGTTTCTAGATGGCATCTTTCGTTGTTTTGATGTGCTTTCGGATTTCTTTGTCACATTTCCGGCATAGATAAATCTATGTACCTGTTTGATACCTTGGGTATAATGATTCATACTGGGTATAAAGCCTCCGATCAAATGGCTTTATACCCAGTATGAAAGGTTATCGAATGGGACCCACCACTGAAGAAGGCCGAAGGCTAATGCGACTGAAACGTTAGGATAATGACAATACGAAGAAACTAATTCAAAAGAATCAGTCTATAAAAGTAATAATAAATTGTTTCAGAAATTATGAGAAAAAATCATTTTTTAGCTAAAAATATCGCTATTTTATTGCCAAAAATAAGAAAATACGATATCTTTAAAAAATGGGTTGCATTTCTGTCGTGTTTGTTCGATGTAAAGTGCTTTGATCCCAGAATTATTTACGAATCTTGATAGAATTCAGAATAATTTACGAATTTTGATAGAATAGAGAATCATTTATGAATCTTGATAAAATTCAGAATCATATACGAATCTTGATAGAATTCAGAATCACTTACGAAATTTGATAGAATCCAGAATCATTTACGAGTCTTGACAGAATCCAGAATCATTTACGAGTCCTGATAGAATTCAGAATCATTTACGAATTTTGATAGAATCCAGAATCATATACGCGGTCTTGTATGATATGATATATTCCCAATCTGCAGAATCCTTTTCACAGATGGAACGTTGCAAGTCCATCACTAGTCTATCAGCAATTTCATGGCAAATGTTCAGATGAGATTCAGGTTATATCTATTGTAAATACGTTTATTTATCTAATTTACTGTCTTTGTCTTATTTATTTTTAGAATTTAGTAAAATTTAATCTAAATGCGTGACCTCTACGAGTTTGAAAAAGAGTAAATTGTTGGAGCTCGCATGGCAGGAGCCTCGATCACTAAAGTTGCTGAACTGTTTGGTTTTTCAAGAGCTACCATATCAAGAACACTGATGCAACAGGGCAAGACCTCTAGCAAAAAATCATCGGACAAATTTGGCCAAAGTGACTGCTGAGTTGAAAAACCATCTGAATTGTTCAATTTCTACTAAAACTTTTCACCGTGAGCTCCATAAGGCAGCATATCATGGAAGAGCCGCAGTGAGGAAACCTCTTCTCTCCACTCGCAACATTCAAAAGATGTTGAAGTGGTGCAGAGATCACAATGCCTAGTCTGCAGACCAATGGAAGCAAGTCATATTCTTAAACAAGTCCAGTTGTTCTCTTTTCCCAACATCAGGGCGAGTTTATGTGTGGAGGCAGACCAAAGTGGCTTACAACCCTGACTGCCTTCTTCCAACAGTGAATCAGTTTGGGCCGCCATATCATGGAAATGTCTCGGTCCAATAGTTTCCCCTGCATGATAGAATCAACAGCAAAGATTACCTGAACATTTTGGAAGATCATGTTCATCCAATGGCCAAGACTTTATTCCCTGATGGTGATTGCATTTTCCAAGACGATAATGCTCCAATACATACCGCTCGAGTGGTTAAGAATTGGTATGAAGAGCATGAAAGTGAGCTAGAACACATGGAGTGGCCTCCCCAATCTCAAGATATCAATATTATTGTACATTTGTGGTGCATTTTGGAGCAACAATTTAGGAGCTGCTATCCTCCACCATCGTGTCGTAAAGAGCTGGAGAAGGTTTTAATGGAAGAATGACTGAAAATTCCTCTGGATGAAGTCAGGAAGCTGTATGATTCCATTTCTAGACGTATTAAAGCTGTCTGTGAGGCTAAAGGAAAACCAACTCCATATTAAATAAATTTTCTTTGAATTTAACAAGTGTTCCAATTATTTTATCCAACCCCTGTATATATATATATATATATATATATATATATATATATATATATATATATATATATATATATATATGCCGGGTGGTAATAAAATCGGTATGCAGTTATTTACAATGACAATTAAGAGAAAGCAATTAATCAACAGCCCAGAAATTTATTATTAAAATGGTTCTACTTAATTCTGGTTAATAAAAAAATAAAATGCTATAGTAAACAATATAAATTAATTACCGATACTTTTCGAAATGCAAACCACATGCTTCGATGCTGTAAATGTATAGTGACTTTAGTGTCATATATATATATATATATATATATATATATATATATATATATATATATATATATATATATATATATATTTTATTTTATATATATAAGTGTTTAAGTAAATGCTCTGGTTTATAATAAACAGTATTAACAAACAACATTTACCGGCCTTAATATCTGAGAAGTCTTATAGAATATATGTGCCCACCGACAGAAAAGAAGAAAAAAAGATTAAATTTAAATAAATTTTCCTATAAATATTAATATAACTGTATAGTTAAAATAAATCCCTAACACAAACCTACTGTGTTCAACCTACTGTCCACCTACGTTTCGTTCAACATATATATATATATATATATATATATATATATATATATATATATATATATATATATATATATATATATATATATATATTAAAACAAGCTGTATTAGGTTAGAAAGAATGTCATTTAAGCGTACCAGTCCTATACTTACGGTAAAATAATCATTGATTTTTACTTCCTAATTTGTTTTTTCTTTCCTGGTTTCTGAAAAGAAAAAGATTAAATTTAAATAAATTTAGTCATAAAATTTAATATAATACACAAACACAGTTATAATATAAGCCTAACACAACTCCTATGCACCCTACTCTCCACTTACTTTTGGTTCACCTTATATCCAAATATATATATAAATATATATATATATATATATATATATATTGGCAGCAAACTTTCTTCTAAACATTTATAAATATGCATATTAAAACAGATATTAAAAAGAGATGTCTATTGAATTTATCCATCGTTTTTCGAAATTGTGGATCACATTCCATCAGCCTGGTTGTTACAGATGCAAAAATATTCGAAATCAAGACTGTGTCTAAGATTTCGATTCACATGTGTCATCTTCAGAGGTTTGAAATAGAAAGGTGAAGGAAAGAAAATCAAAAAAGATTTTAAATTTCTCACTTTTTATTTCGAAATTGTCGTTTTTAATAAAACCTTTAGAAAATTGATGCCTAATGATTATATATATATATATATATATATATATATATATATATATATATATATATATATATATATATATATATTTTGTGTGTGTGTGTGTGTGTTGTATGAGTTGTATATTGTATGTGTGTGAGCGCGTTTGCGCATGGATTTGTATAATGCGTTTGTGGTGGTATAGTCTTTCTTTTTCCATGCTTTCTGTACCTATCTTTTTTCTCTCAATTTTATTTGTTAGCTAATAATATTCAGCATAAAAGAAAGGACAATTCTATTGACTGGCAACAAATGTTACATGGCGGTATTTCGTTTAACGTCTCTCCTTACACGTTCTTTCGGCCATCACTCGGTATTAACTCTTCTTCTTTATTGATTTCTATTAATTTGATACGGGCTCGGGGTAATAAAATTGATAGACCACTTTTTGATTGCTGGCATGCTGTCATATGCATGAGTTTTCAAAAACAGCAAATCGTCTCGAATTCCCACTCGCGACAATAGATGTGTTTTTATTTCCCATTAGTCATAATTAAAGAAGCACTCAGTAATTTCTTATAGTTTTATTTTTTTTTTTAAGAGAGAAACAAAATGTTTTCATTTGAAAGTGACGCACGAACAGGCAAGAAGCAATTAGTCTTCATGCACAAATGAATGGCCATGACAATAATCTGATGTGGAGCTGTGGTCAGCAAGCAGTTCTTACTTGTGCAGACTAAACTGAGTATAGGTAATCGTTGTCGGGTTAGTCTTGTAAAGGAGTTTTATACTCTCTGGGTACTCCCCACTAGTGAACTTAACGTTTTATGTCAGCAAATATGATTATGCCTGCATGTTTCTTTAGATATCTGGAGAGTCTGACCATCGATCGCTCTAAGTCTGTTCATATCAATTTATCTATCTTTCTATGTATCTGGAAGATAAAGTTTACTCTGGCCCCAACTTCAAACGTAATTTTCTCAATTTCCGAAAGAAGTTTCAAATAAAATGCACACCCCAAATTAGTGGGGTCTGTCGCGCATAAATTCACTTTGGATACAAAATGGAGTCCTCGCTTGTACAGAGTAGTCCTCAATTGTACAAACGTATTTCAAATTGAACTCGCTTTGGTTAAAGTAGTTATGGATATTTTACGAACTAAACTTTCACCATTCTATGAAAGTCAATCTCTAACAACACAATTTGATTTTTTTCTGATTAAGGTTGCAATGGTGGCGTATGTATCATCAAATAACTCCAAGAAATAGCGTACCTGTCATAGAGAAACTTCTACATTTTCTATAGTGGTCTCACAGTAACATATCACTTCAATAGTGATTTCATTTTCTCATTCATCAAAACTCGGACTCCACTAACTGCTTTTGACTTGATAGAGGGACTGTATCAATCGACAAAACCCGACAAATTTCAAACTCTGTCAATTCATTTCTTAATTAATTGTTTAATCTCTTGCTAGATTATACTTTGTGCCTGTAGAAGCACAAATGCGAAGAAATGTCCCTAGATCATGTCAACATTCCGTACCATATCTCAAACGAATCTAAGTATAGAAAACAGCATTCTTCTTTTCTCTGTAAAGGTCAGTGTTTCGACAATGACAGGAGCCATGCTGATGATAAAGGTGTTCATATTTGGACTAACAATGATCTTAGAAATATCAACATTCTTTTACAACAGTTCCAAGAAATAGGACTTCAGTCGAACCTTTCCAAAGCAGAAACTATGATCTGGAATTGAAAAGAGAATAATGACGGTCTATAACCTGAATCCTTGATAAAATACAGAACGGAAAATTGATAAATTCTAAACACTTCAAATACCTCGCTGTATGGATAATTTATAAATTTAGCATAAGTGATAAGATCATTTAACACATGTTGCGCTAAGGGTAATTTTTAAAAATTTAGCATCGGAGATAAGATCAGTTAATACAAGTTATGTTGTGCTAGGTGTAATTTTTATAAATTTAGCATAGGAAATAAGACCATTTACCACAATTTATGTTGCGCTAGGGGTAATTTTTAAAATTTTAGCATAGGAGATAAAATCATTTAACACAGCTTATGTTGTGCTAGGGGTAATTTTTATAAATTTAGCATAGAAGATAAGATCATTTAACACAGTTATGTTGCGCTAGGGGTAATTTTTATAAATTTAACCTAGGCAATAATATATTTTAACTCAAGTTATGTTGCGCTAGGGGTAATTTTTATAAATTTTGTAGAGGTGATTAAATCATTTAAGACAGGGTATGTTGCGCTAGGGGTAATTTTTCTTAATTTAGCCTAGATGATAATATCATTTAACACTGGTTATGTTACTCTTGGGGTAATTTTGCCTAATCCCGTAAGATGCTACAAAACCAAAATATAATCCAAAAAATGTGAGTCCGTGTCTTAAATGGCCTGGTCAAATCTAAATATTCGTATGGTTGTTATTCATGGCGTACAACTCATTCAGAAATCTCTAACCCATTATCTATATACAATCGTTTTTTTTTTAATCAATGATTAAAAATAACTTCAATAATGAAGCTTTTAAGTTCTCAAGAAAACAACTATTCATCAGACCCGTTAAACTGGCGCAACGAAATCAAAAAAACGTTTACCAAATAACAAAAATAAAAAAAAAGAAACAAAAAAAAAAAAAAACTACATCACATAAACACTTCCAAAAGTAACAACTGTAAAAATAGCACATGGAACTAGAAGAGAAAATAATGAAATAAGATGTTAACTTTCGACGGTAACATAAGCAAATGTTTTGGATGGAGACTCCTACAAATATTACAGTGATAACAATTGGTGAACTTGCGAAGTCTAATTTACTGAAAAACTGTTTTAAAAAGATCCTCCTACCGATTTTATTTTCGACGCTGTTAGACATTGCGCGGGCCATATATACAAATGCAAAAATATCTTTTTCTGTTCTGTGAAAAGGTGGCGTGCCAGATAATTAATAAAATATAATTAATCATAAAAATTTGAGTAAAAATTAAAAATTATCTAAAATTATTTTCAGTAACAAGAATGAAATTATATATATATATATATATATATATATATATATATATATTTCCAGCTACTCCAAACGTTACTTGGTGCATATACATATTTTGAATAGCGGCCTTTATAAACAGTGTACATCACAGAGAGTATTACTTACCCTTTTGAAGAACTCACATCTACTCGTTTACATCTTCTCGAATGTCCGTAATTTGCTTATTTTTGTATCCGAAACGTAAACACAGTAATTTCTAAGGAATAAGTGGATTTCTTATCCTAAATAACGTAACATTTACATATATATATATATATATATATATATATATATATATATATATATATATATATATATATATATATTTAATATAAGTAACATTAAGCACAACTGACAGGGCTCTGCAGATTTTTTTCCTTTTTCTTTTCTTATAAGATTTTCTTTGCTGGATATAAATTATGTAAAAATTATCCGAATGTTCTGTATGTCCGTGCCCTTTCGACTGGTCTTTTAGCCATTATCAAGGATGGTTCTATTTTTACTTTTAACTGAATGTATGGATTTGTTATGTATGTAGGAATAAAACATTCCTACAGGCTTAAAAAATTACTTAATTCTACTGCCCAAATACACAATTTCACACACGCACACACACACACAATATATATATAATTCCGCAGCCTTTTCCCTGTTGTAGAATTAATTTTAAAAGATAGTTTAGCGATATTTACTAGCTTTAACAATGGCACATTACCACACTTACTGAGTACGAAGTGTAGATCAACACAACAGTAAAAATGGCTTGTAAAATTAGCTACAAAAAAGTTACTTCTAGAGAAAGGTGATTATTTTAATCAAAGGAATTACATCATCAGAAGTTTGAAACTGACAATCACCATGCAATGTTGATTCCTATGTCCCCACTGTCAATATCTATATCTACATGCGAAGATGTATCGGTACGTTTCCAGTCTGCATATGCCGTAAGTGAACTATTCAATGAAAGTGCATTCTGTACATTCCTGTACTACTAAAATGTGCACTTGCCTGGATGTCATATCTAGTAACATTGTATCTGTCTTTGCCAACTTCCCGACCATCTTCCATACCTCTAATCGGTTTTCAAGCCCAAGCATAAACTATGATTTCGGATGCTGATTTTTCAATTCAGGCGAAGCATGATTGGAGAAAATATTTCCTAGCAGTCTTTGAATTTTAAAATCTTTAATAGTTGCATGAATTCAATTTCTTTCTTTCTTTCTTTCTTTCTATTTACATAAGACAGTTTTACAATGGGGTATTAAAACATTTCTGGTCAAAATCACATTCTAAAATCCATCCAAATGACAGATTTTTTAGGGAAAGTGCTACTTGGTGTCATTGAGAACTTTTCGGCAACACATCGTTGTGGTGGTAGTTAGGGGGGTGCATTTTTACAAAACTGTTTCAACGTAATAAGTAAAGTAATAAATTTGCGGCATCACAAAATTAATAAAAATCAAAAAGAAAATCCACAAAATAAGATACGTAATAAGTAAACGACGTCTGATCATCAGCAAAATAAAACAGAAAATCAGCAAAAATAACAACGTAATAAGTAACATCTGAAAATTAGCAGAAATATATAAGAAAATCAGCAACAAAGTAGTATAATAGAAAAGGTTAAAAGTAAATAGAAATCTGGTAATCAGCAAAAATAAATCAGAAAATCAAAAAAATAAACCAGAAAATAATTGAGTTTATAATTTGAATATGAGCAAAATTTAAACAATAAATCAGCAAAAAGCCACGTAATATATAAGGTAATAAGTAAGCGGCATTTGAAATTCAACAAAAATAAACCCTGTATGGTAACAATTTGACGCTTTATTGCGATCTTCCGACTACATTAAAGCGATAAACTGCCAATCATGATACAGTGTTTCTCCTATGTCCACACCGTCGGTATCTACTAAAGAGCTGGATGAGTCGGATGGTGATTACGAAGGTACGGCAGCTCGGAAAAACACACTCTAATCATTCTGATAAGAAAAGAACTCCCGAATTTAGTGGCGTAGGCTTACATCGAGTGATTTGAGGAAGTTGTACTATCCTGGGTGAAGAGTGTGGCTGCTGGAAAACTTTATGTCTGGCAACAGGACTCTGTACGATTCGACACAAGCAGGAGAACACAGTCATGTCTGCCAGACAATTTATGCGACCATGTCAACCCTTACATCTGGCCACCTGACTCCCTAGACTGCACCCCCCCATGGATTATCATGTGTAAGGTGCAGTTGAGCAAGAGACAAACAAAACTCCTTTTAGCACCAAAGATGAACTGAAGGCAAGGATTATGACAGCATTCACCAACTAAAACAAGAAGACCGTCCATAAGAGTTGCTGGTGATTCCGAAGTCGTCTGTACGCCGTGGTTGAAGTTCTTGCCGATTTTATTGACTCTTTAGTATTTCAAGATACTTTTGTATAA
>CAHIKZ030004034.1:3002500-3022500 GCA_903632075.3 Acanthosepion pharaonis | reverse complement strand
AATCTCAAAGCATCCTTTGACTGCAATCTCATTCATATGTCAAACGTGTTCCCAAAAGTTACCGAGTGTTTTAAAACCTATTTATATTCTTAAATCCTATATATTGGTCTAGATCAGAAAAAAAAGCAATGCGATAAAAAATATTTTCGAAAATGTAATTAAATTTTTAAACCGTATTTCGGTTTGGCTATTTTGAAACTTAAGTGCGATTTGTTCGCCATTTTTTATCTCGAGGTGAAAAATGAAGGTGGAGTTTTTAATTAAATAAATGAAAATTGGCGTTCTTATAAGGAAACTTGAATATAAGAAAGATGGAAGAAAAGATGATTGATTTGTGAAAGAGTTAACGAAATTAATAATTCCTTTTTCGCTTCTGATTTTGAATCCCGATGAATAGTTTTTATAAAGTGTTATATGAGATGCCATTTTAATTTATTTTGATTTGACGTTTTCATTACATCTAATTCATTCACTTATGTTTTTCTTTCGACTTATTCCTTAAAATTCCTTTTACTCATTTATTCAGACGTTTTTGTCCTGTTTTTTTTTGTTTCTCGGGAAAATGTTTTGAGACGATAAATAAAAGAAAATTAATAAATGAGATGTGGAAGGTTTGCAGTGGTTGTTCGTGTAAATCTTAAACATAAATGTATAGGAAAAGGAAGAAAAATTCACTATCCCATATTCGTTCATTTATGCAAAAATAAAAGAAACGAAGTGGAATCAAGTGAAAGATGAAGAAAATAAAGAAAGAAATAAGCTTTATGAAATTTGAAGAAAGAAGCAAAATGAAAGTATAAAAAAAAGAAAGAAAGAAGGAAAGAAAGAAAGATATGAGATGAAATTTAAAAAAAAAAAAAAGAAGCAAAATGATATATGGAATTAAGAATAAAAACGTAGAAAGGAAAAGAAAGAATGAATGAAAGAAAAAAAGAAAGAAAGAAAGAAAAGAAGAAAGAAGCAAACAAAATGTCATATAGAATTAAGAATAAAATGAAGAAAGGAAAAGAAAGGAAAAGAAAGGAAAAGAAAGAAAGAAGCGATATGAAATTTGAAAAAAAAAAGAAAGAAAAAAAGAAAGAAAATGACATTTGGAAATAAGAATAGAACGAAGAAAGAGGACTGTGACAGAATGAATGTTTGTGACGGAGTGAGATAGATAGATAGATAGATAGATAGATAGATAGATAGATAGATAGATAGATAGAAAGAGAGAGAGAGAGAACAATCAGAAATGGCTATAGATATACTTGAATAAACTGATATAGTTAGATAGATAGATATATAGATAGACTTGAATAGACGCACACACACACACACACACATATATATATTTAGACATATAGATACATAAGAATAAACTTTGGTAGATAGATAGATAGATAGATAGATAGATAGATAGATAGATAGATAGATAGATGTACAAAGAAAGTTTGAGAAAGTGAAATAAAAAGAAATGTGGCAGAATAAAGTTACAGTGCCCAAAACGGAAAAAAATAATTTCCCGGTAAAAGTCGGTATTTTCGAGTCGACCGCACCCAATATCAAGCACATCGGATTTATTCATATGGCCTTGAACGTTGGTCGAACAAAATAGTCAGGGGTAACATGTAATTACCATAGCCAAAAGTAGTGGAAGAATAGAATAATAAAAAAAAAAACGCAGACACAGTCATCTAAGAATATCGGGAAAAAAGCAGACCTCAAGAAAAAAATAATAATTAAAAAAAAAATGAATGCGAAACATTCTTAAATATCAATCATATATCATCAGAAAACAATAAAAAGAAAAGAAAAGAAGCAACGAAATGAACAGTTTTATTGTTACTTATAACTAATTTTAGTATTTAGTTGTTTTAGGTATTTACTTTTTGCTACATGCGTGATTTTCTTTTATTAATATTAAGAAAAATCATTTTGCCTGGGAATTTTCTCGCTGAATAGATTGAAACCGTGAGTGGGCGTGGTCGTGAGTTTGTGGTAGGAGTCACCGGTAAAGAGGCGTGGAAGGCTCTCCATCTTAACCGCATACGGAAGAATGTCTTTACTCTTTAACAACAACATAAAATACGTTTAAAAGGCAAACTTTTTTTTTTATATAGTTTTAGCAGTGCTCATTTTTGAGTCAATTTGCATTTTACAAACGCTTTGATCACTCGACTAAGATTCTCTTTTCTTAACATAATTTGTACGTAATTCATGATTAATTATCATTCGTTTTCTGTAATCAACTCTAATTAAGACAGGTTTTCCCGAATGTTTACTGTTTTATGGAGACTTTGAATTAACGTTCTCCAACATGAAATAATTAAAGTGTGTGAATATCTATTGATTATTTAATTAATTTGAATTGTAGTTATTTTTATAGATCTACTTAACGGTATTTAGTAAGGGTTTATTCTCTACTTATCTGATAATTTTTGTGAAAGAAAATGATCTTTGTAAAAAAATGTGCATAAGTTTTGTTGAGCTTAATGTGTTAAATAAACATGATTTGTACACCAGTTATTTACTTATTGATCTCGGATATCGATGTTTACCGCGTAAAAAAAAAATCAGCATTTCGTATACTGATTTTTTAGGTAGGTATTTTTTTTTCAGTTGGAAATTTGGAGTAAATTTTTCTCTTATTTAGACTTTATGATTGCTGATATGCATTTTGAAATCCTGACAGTTGGTTATTGTCTTCTAATATTTTCGCCATTTTTTTTTCATGGTTACTGATGTCATGATTAAATACTTGACATTACTGTTCCTTTTAACCTTTCATTTTCTTTTCATTTTATCGTATTTTTGCCACCTGACTAATATTACCATTACCTCTAAAGTTCTTTTCTTTCTTTTTTTTTACCCTTCCTCACTTTTCTTTTTTCATTTATTTTTTCCCTAATCATCCCATCTTTTTTTCCTTTTTCAGTTTTCTGGTCTCTTGATCTTTTGATCTTTTACCCAGCTTTTCTTGGATTAATCACATCAAATGCGATCTCACATTCGTTCATCGGCCAACTTCCTTGTTCAATTCTCGAACGCTTCCTTGGACATCCACGTGTGACAGGCGCTCTATCTACGCAGTATCGAGTTCTTGTCCTTCCCAGTTTTCTGCCAAATGTCCGATTAGATAGTAATCAGAAGCCAGAAAGATGGCTTCCATCGCTAATTTCTGTTATTAACCGAATTGAAAATAAAGTAATGAAATAAAGGGAGAAGACAAAAAAAATGACAATAAAAAGAAATCTGTGAACAGCTCGTATCCTGAGACAAACAAAAAGGAAACTATCGGTAATTTCAGTTCTTGTCGTTCATCTTCTTTCAAATGTAATCTGAACTTTTCCTCTTCTTCTTTCCTTTTTTAGCGACGAGATTCAAATGACAGTAATAGCTGACGCAAGATAGTATTAAAGACTAACAAATATGGGTAAAATGACTGCGTGACATAGCGCATCCCATGAACATACGAGAAACAAATTGAAGGACCTGGTGATTTCCCAGCACTTATTTTTCACTTCATTCTATACTGTTTCATCTTTCTTTTTTTATTTCACGTAAGAAAAAAAAAAGCAACAACAACAAAAACACACACAAAAAAAAACAACAACAAACTTTCGAATTTTCATGGCCGCCATTTTATAAGCGATACGAAGGCGGAGTTAGAAACCATTATTGTATCGCGCCATTTTGATGGGAAACGATTGTGGTGACGCGATCTAAACTTTTTAATTCGTCAATATTTACTTCCTTGCATCCCCAACGCGCACACTTTCTGTCAAATTAGATTTTCTTCTGTATTTAGGCGACTTTTTGTGTTCCTGAGACCTTAACGACGATCACACAAGTCGTCCTGTCCTCCATGCCCTGAGGGAAGCTTCCGCTTTGAGCGGCGCAAAAACCATTTCTTTCTCTTCCACCCCGTAACAACCCCGTCTTCTCCTTGTAAAAAGATCCATCTCAATTCGAATCTCTTTCCTTAGAAAAGACAATGGACTATAAATGACGTAAAAATGTAATTAAACGTTTTGTTGTTTGACTGCCGCTGTGGCTTTACACAGGACCGCACGTCATGTATGGGTGGATAGAAAACGTGGATTTTTACCATATCGGAGTGGAAAACGAAACCTCCAACTTTGTAGCACGTGTATACATACATATAATACATAAAATGGAACCAGAACTACGCATTATTTTATCTTTAAATTTGTTTTAATTAAATTTTCTATCATTCTTTATCTGTTTAAATTTGTTGGTTGAATCTATAATTGGCAAAAATAAACGAAGTCTCTAAAGAAATTAAGTAAAACAAAATAAGTTGTATGAAAGATCATTTTTCACTCTTGAATATTTTTTAGAAGAGGATCACATATATGAAAACTGAATTAATGAGCAGTCGCCATGAAAATCTCAGTTTTCCTATTTGAATTTTCTGATAAAGTCTAATTCTTAACTTAATGTTTGAATAGGCTTCTTGCGATTTCTACGACTATAAAATAATCATAGAAATACCTTTATTGCACTGTTGGGTATATCAGCTTAAGGACTTTAAGCAGTTATTGCAAAAACGACCATAAGTATGGATAGAAGTCATTATTTAAAGAAGTAAGAGGATACAAATAAAAAAAAGATTTTAAATTGACAACGTTTTGTATTTGACTAAAGCAAACCATAGGCACATGAGACCGTTATCGCATTCTCTAGCTTCCGTAGTTGAGTAGATATAGATGGAGGTGCGTTATATATAGAAAAGATCTTTACAAGTTGCCACACTTGTTTTTGAGCACTTTTCTGCTATCGATAGCATTCATATGTCTCATACAATAATAATAACTATAACATTTAAACCGCAGACTTTAAGCATGCTTCATCTCAATATACAACAGGATGAAGGAATCTTTATTTAATCAAGATGGTTTTAAATTATATCCGTATGCATAGCGCGGTGCAAATGGGTTATGGGGTCTTTGTGCATAGAAATTAAACCTGTGTACACATTTGTAGCGTTTTTGTTCGGCGGCTTGCACCTGAGACAACTAA
Organism: Acanthosepion pharaonis; assembly: GCA_903632075.3. NCBI lineage: Eukaryota > Metazoa > Mollusca > Cephalopoda > Sepiida > Sepiidae > Acanthosepion > Acanthosepion pharaonis. The sequence goes on along the minus strand of CAHIKZ030004034.1, from coordinate 3,017,475 downwards.
TTCAGTGAAAAGAAACAGAAAAATGCACAAAGAGATTCAAAAAGCCCGCCTATGAAACATTTTAAACGAATCCCATTCAAGCAACCAGACTGAGTTTTATTTATTTATTTTTTGGAAGCGTTAAATCCGTAGCTGAAATAAAAAGAAGGAAAGAAAGAGAAAAAGATCCCATCACAGCATCTCGCTGATCGACTTCCATCAAACGCTTTTATTTCTCTAATTGTTCTCTGTGCCCGACAGCTAATACCTAATTAATAAGTCGACTGACAACTAAACCGCACATCTCAATTTTCAACCATCTACTCATCATCATCATCAGGATCATCATCATCCTTATCATCATCGTCAAATTCTCTTATTGTATGGCGGTTAACGTGATTTTCTTTCTTTTTGTATTATAGCTGTTTACAAATCAGTTCCGCTTGAGATTCTTGCTCTGATTTATAGAAAGGCCTTTGACGCGGAAGGAGGTTGCGGCCTGCGGTCTACATCGGCTGCCTCTTTAGTCGGCTACTCGCTTGCTTCAGATGGACTGCTATTATTAGCTCTATTATCAACTTTATCTGTTCACGTTCCCCGAATTATTTTGTGTTTTCTATAGAAAGCGAGAATAACTACAGCCTTTTAGTTCAATTGGCCGCAATTCTGAAATAACGGAAGAGGCGAAGTAAATAAATAAATAACGTGGCAAAAAAAAGAGAAAAAACAAAATAAAAAACAACCACATTATCTTATTTTATAACAAAAGTTAAGCAATTTTCTTTGTTTTAGCTTAATTCTTTCCACGCGTTTAACCCCTAAAATATTATTAATGAGTGACCCTAAACTTTTTAAAACGACCAAAAATTTGAATTAAATATAATAAAAAAAAAATAATTAAACAAGTTTTACCAACAAAATATGCAATAAATAAAATGGACAAATTAATAAAATACATAACTGAATTTATAAAAAAAAGTAAATTTATAAAAAACAAACACAGGTTGTGTTAAAACATGAGATTAAAAGCGAATTGATGTGGTGCTGATGGTTGGCATAAACTCAGGTAGAGTCGACGCTTCATTGATGGTGTAATCAAGGCTGATGATGTGTATGCCAAATAAACCGTTTCTGGATATCCAATTTGAACATAGTTACATATATGAAAACTTAATTATCTTTTTTACAGATGAATATCCCTATATATATATATATATATATATATAAAGGACCCTTGTCGGAAACGCACACACTGATCCCAGCTCCCTTTCCGCTTTTCAAATATTAGGCCAAGGCATCTTTAGTTACTGGCATCACCTACCACATCGTGTTCTCTTTAATCTCGCCCACGACTTGAAATCTTGCATTGTTCATGCTGATTTTCTGAGTATTTATCATTTCACCCACGGGAAACGAATATGGCACAAGGCCGGTTTTATTGTGGGTATCCCCGAGCCCGCAGGCTCGGCCAAAAAAATAGCCCTTGAAGCCGATTAGACGGGTTCAGGCCCTGTCTACCTCCCCGGACGAAACCTTGCCCTTCGGCAAAGCCTCGTCCGGGTTCCTCTCTGCTTACGCAGAGAGTTCGACAGGAGGCGTGCGCAGTCAAAGGCCGCGGGACGCCACTTCATGCTGATTTTCTGTGTACCCCACTCGTTTAACATTTGAGGGCGTACAGCTTCTAGAACGTTGATCGCTTTCAACGGATTCCTGACCAAGTTTTGAAGCAACGGTGCCAAATTTCCATTTGGGTCAAGCCCGCTAAAGCTTCCACGAATGTCTTCTTAATCATTCGAACAATTTAAGCAAATCTTGATGCATACTCGCCGTGAATGCGACAGTCGAACAATACACAAATTCACTCAAGGACGACTCACTTCCGACTGAGTAACCTCGAGGGAGAGTCTGCATGCACTTCCACTTGACTGGTTGCTAAGTTACATCAAGGTCCAGTAAACGATTTTCGATAATTTGAAAATGACTTAACCCTCTACGGACAGATCTCGCACATATATAAACTGATATGGTGATTTTCTAAGCGAAGCTTAGATTTGGCGTAGGGCCGATGGTATGGGAAACTCAGTGAGGATCGAACTCACTATTTAGTCGTAATTGACGTAGTGAGACAAGCTTGCTAAACATTACACCACGTCGAAGATTCCAAATGTGTCGCGCCAGAAAGTTTTTCTCGTCCGAGTTCATCCTTCAAATCTATAAATCAACCATTCGCCCTTGCATGGAATACTGCTGCCATATATAGCCCCCGCTTTCGTCTCAAGGTCCTCGACAAAATCCAGAGATGGATATGCAATGCGATTGGCCCTGATCTGGCTTCTCATTTACAGTCACTCTCTCACAGACGTGCTGTCGCTTCCCTCTGTCTTTTCTACAAATATTTTCACGGGAACTGCTCCGACGAGCTACTTTCGCTAGTTCACAAGCTGCATGAATTTAAACGTGCTACTAGGTTGGTATCTCAGTCCCACCCTTTCACTGTCGAAACGGTTAAATGTCTCTTCTACGCCAATAGCATCATGTTTCGCACTTCCGACCTGTGGAACTCCCTTCCTTTTACTCGCTTCCCTGATAGCTATAATCTCAAAATATTCAAATGCAATATCAATCGACATCACCAGATGCCTTGATCTATTCCCCGTCCTTCTCTCCATCCTTTCTTCTATCACGCCTCTTTACGCTTTCTTCCACTCCCTGTAACCCCTTGCTTGCTAGTGATTGGGGTGAAATGCTTAAAAATTGTTATGATTTGATGTATGCTAATCCTATAATCGCCTTGTAGAGTTTAGAATCACAGCTTCACTATACTCCATGTTGCTAATGTGGTTTCTGTCGATGGAGTTATCCTTCACCTAGACTGGTTGCCAACCAAAGCTAGAGGATCCAGTCAACCCTTAGATGGTGGTTAGAAGGTATGGATTCATATCTTTGCCAAGAATATTTTTGCTGGAATTTGTATTGCACACGCCAATCCTCCCATCAACTACGCATTATCATGAATTGATACGGTGATTATAGAATAACTGGCATTTCTAACGTAATATTAATCAGTAGGAAAGCTTTACTGCAAATGTATGGGTGCGTGTGTGTATCTGTGAGTGTGTTGATGCCAAGCAAAAGTCGGTGTTCCACTCAAAATCCGCCAAGGAATTAAGATCAAAATAGAGCGAAATAAGAAAGAGAAATTGCGGATTCTAATGCTTGTCTCCTAAACAACGGCAGTGAATGTCCTGAAAGATATAAATTTGCTGCCATTAGCAATATTATATATATATATATATATATATATATATATATATATACCTGTACCCAAGTATAAGATTGGTGTGTACGGAATAAAATTCCAAAAAACACTGTTCTTAAAAGAGTGCTCAATACAGAGTAGAGCAAATATTATTTAATCAAAAATTATAACATAAGCATGTCATAAAATCACAACAAAAAAGCCATTTTGTTTAAACACTTCTGGTGTCTTCTCAAGTGATGGTGTTGAATGTAGATTCTGTATAGGTTCTCCATTCAACAGCATCACTTTAATAGACGCCATAAATGGCTATTTTTGTAGTGATTTTATAACATGTTTATGCTATAATTTTTTAATAAATAATATATATATATATGTGTGTGTGTGTTTGTGTGTATATATATATATATATATATATATAGGGTATGCAAAGGTGTGTATGTAGTAAACAAAAACAAAACGTGTTCACAAAACGTATTGTATTGGTTACGCAAACATATCAATAATAAACATATTAGTAATTAACCAATCAGTTATTAACCAATCACTCACTCAAATGTTCAAACTGTTTGCACCCCCACCCCCGTCATTCACACACTCTTCTTCACCTGAAAAAAAAAAAAAACATTTATTATTATTATTATTTATTAAAAAATAAAAATTATAATAAATTTATGAAAATAAAAATATGAAAAAATGATTTTAACGAATGAAATGAATTCTAGTATTAAAAGAATCCTAGAACCACTATCATAATATACTTAATACTGGTACAATACTTACTGTATACCTACTTTTTGAAGACACTATATATATATATATATATATATATATATATATATATATATATATATATATATATATATATATATATATATATGTATGTATGTATTTATATATAAGATAACGATATATAGAACAATATTGGGGAAAAATATATGACCAAAGTGGAAAATCTCTGTTTAACGATAATGACACATATTAAAAAATAAACGAGCAGAAAAAATGCTGAAAGATTAGGGAACTAATTATAAATGAAAGTAAATCATGGTATACACTAATAGAATATCACCCCAGAATAGCCGAGATTTACGGTCGCCCTAAAATTCTTAAAACAGGTATCCCAATGTGTCCCATCATCTAAGGTTAAATAACGACCTCCACAAACTGGCGAAAGTCATAACAAATTTCTAACCTCTCTCCTTGGAACAATCATCCCATCACATATAAAGAACTCAGACAGCCTAGTTGTAAAAAAATAAATATGACAGACTCATGGCTAGTCTAGATACAAAATCCATTTACACCAACATCCCCAAAAAGGCCTAAATATAACCTGGGGCTGTGGAAAGCCACACTATACCTAAATGAAACCAAAGGTACTGCCACTTCCAACAAGGAGTTTCCCTGTCATTTCTTCTCCTGTCCTTCCTGTAACGGCATTCACCCGGGGTGGGTTGAGCCGGCTCCAATATTGGAGTTTCATGGGAATTTGGAATTCATAAGCGGTCCCCAAACCCGCATGTATAGCACATGAGATTTGATTATAGTGGTGAAGATTTCGTGCAGGACCATCCACACTTTTTGAAGGGCCGATGACCAGAGACCTGGTGCACTACGTGCCACAAGGCCCCCAAACGACCCTCCGCAGGCTTTGAATTCAGAGTTTTCCTTCTAGACCAGTTACCATATAGAACCCAGGTTGTCCTGCTATTTACCCATAGCTGGAGGGAGAAGAGGAGGATTCACACCTTTCCCAAGGGTATTAACACGTAAGAGAATGTAATGGATTCGACTGGAATTCGAACTCGGCTCTCCGATTCCTCAATCCGTGCCTTCTTCTATACTGTATGTTCTTAATCCCCCTTTTGCATGAACTAAACAGTAATGACTATAGATACAAAGTAAACAAGAAAGGTTTTGCTCAACTATTCTACATGGATTCAAACATTTTTCCAAAGACGACAATGAGTTAAATGACATCCTTAATACTGCAAAATGTTTCAGTGTTGACATCGGTATGGATTTCGGATTAGAGATATGTGCAAAAGTAACATTCAAGAGAATTACAGAAATACACTCAAGAGATCCAAATTTTTTTGACAATATTTAGGGAACTGGAACAAGAAAAAGCCGATAAATACGTAGGATTCAGCGAAAGAGATGGGATACAGCATACCCAAATGAAGGAGAATTAAGAAAAGAATACTATAGAAGGGTACGTCTGATGTTAAATACTGAATTGAATTCACAAAACAGAATATCAGCCATTATTTGGTCGTCTCTCTGGTGCAATACAATTTCAACTTCTTTAATAGCATTAAGCTGACATTAAGCTAATGGATGTCAAAACGAGAAAGCTTTCCACTTGCTGCCGCATGCATCATCCTAAGCCTGATGTTGATCATCTCTGTGTATCCAAATCCGAAGGAGGCAGAGGATTAGTTCAACTAGAACCGTGTTACAAGTGTATAACAATCAGTCTTCAAAGATAACTGAAAACTAAAGAATATTAGATGATGATCTTTGTTAAAGAACATGACAGAAATAAGAAACTTTATTCAGTAATAAAGGAAGCCAACAAATTGAAAAGGGAATTTCAAGTGGATGAAGAAGTGCAAATAAACCATAATGGCACCGACTGCAGCGGCAAAGAACCTAAAAACAAAGCAGAAGCAAATGCAATGTACCACATGCAAAAATGATGGCAAGATAAGCCTCTTCGTGATCAATACTCTGCCCAAACAAGCTGATGCAGACACACCCTGTACCCATCAGAAGTTACGTAGTGCAGGCTTAAAAGCTGAAGCCAAATGTTTTCTTGCGGCCAATTCTTGCTAACTAGATATTACCAAGCGCACATACTGAAAAAATTGTGTTATATCGAAATGCAGATTCTGTGATAAATATCCAGAAATAATTGACTATCTTGTATTAAGTTGCATGGTATTAGAACCCACTGAATATAAAACTCGGCATGATAGCGTGGGCCAATATCTGCACTGGGAAATATGCAACTTTTACGGGAATGTAATTGATAGAAACTGATATGAACACCACCCAGACCCGTTTACAGAGATAGGACCTGTAAGAATTTTATGGGATTTTACAAAACACGCGGACAGAACAATCAATTCTAATCACCCAGACATCGTAATCAAAGCCCACAAAATCAGAATATGCTTTCTTATTGACATGACAGTCCCTGCAGGTTGTAGTGGAAAAGTGAAAATCTTCAAAAAACTCAAAATATAAGGATGTTGTTGTTGAACCCCTTGGATTGATTGGAAAAGGTACCGATAGACTCTATGGCTTAATGAAATACACAATATTTTACTCACAAGTACAGCTTACATATTACGAAAAGCTTTATCTATATAAAATGTGTGAGGCTTTAGATACTTACCTTGATTTCTTTGTTTTTTTTTTACGAAATGATCAGTGGAAAATGTCATGATGCCATTTCTGGACTTAGTTATCTGGTTGGGACCCAGAAGGAAATGTTTATACAATAGAAATCAACCATAATAATAATAATAATAAAGAAATACAAAAATCTTCTCACAAATACTGCTCACATTATACGAAGGGGTTTATCTATTGCTCGGTGGAAAATGTCATGATGCCATTCCTGAATCTTAGGTCTCTGGTCGGGACCCGGAAAAAATGAGTACAGACCAGAAATAAAGAAAAAATAAATAAATACGATAATAATAATAATAATAATAATAATAATGCGCATTCCACCTCCATTGTAAAGAGAATTGGTGTAAACAGAAGCCACCACAAGTTATGCAGAATGATGTTACCATCATTTGAAGTTCACACTGATACGAAAACTCAGGCAAATTTTGAAAAATCATCTTGCCATTTTTGTCTTGTCCTACATGTCTTATGACAGATGTTGCAGTCCCAGCCGACAAAAAAACACATCTTCGAAAACGCTTGAAAACCTAAGTAAATGTATGGACCTCGATATAGAAATCCGTAGAATGTGGCATCTGAAGACAATACCATTATATGGCGCTCTGGAAAAGATATCAAAAGGAGAAAACAAATAGGCGGATCAAATTATTAGTAGATTTGAAAGGTAACTAAAGAGACAGATAGGTTGTTGATAGGATGAATTTTGTACAGATCACCTAGTGGCAATTAAAACCACTTCGAATAATCAACTAGACTAGGCTCACTAACTAATAACTCATATAGAGATACACATAGATAAACCGGAACAGATTAAGAAGGATATAGAAACGGATAAATAGGCAGAAATAAATAAATAAACAACTATAGAATTATCGAACATCCAGTTTGAGCTTCGGTAGAGTAGAAATATTCAGAGGTGGTATTAAACCATTGCAAAAGTTTTTGCACTTTTAGAAGATCAAAAAGAAAAAATTACATATCCACAAAAAACATTCAGTAGTCAAATATATCTTCTGGACTAATTTTAACATCTACTTCTCATCGTTTTACAAGTTGCTGATGCCATTTTCGTAGAAACTTCGCGTTTTTGTTAGGAAAATGTTATGAGGTAATTTTCAACTGACTGTATAAATTTTTCAAATATATCCTCTGGATTGATTTTAACGACTGCCTCTCGTCGTTTTTCAAGCTTGTTAATGTCATTTTCGTAGAAAGTTCGCGTTTTTGTTGGGAAAATGTTGTGAGGTAATTTTCAACTGACTGTTTAAATTTTTCAAATATATCTTCTGGATTGATTTTAACAACTGTCTCTCATCGTTTTACAAGCTTGTTGATGACATTTTCGTTGAAAGTTCGCGTTTTTCTTGGGAAAATTTTGTGAGGTAATTTTCAATATAAATTTTTCGTCATTTGAACTGTTCTGTAAAATCCGAAACAAATGAAAATCCGAAGGAGCAATGTTAGGAGAATACAGAGGACGCTGGAGGTTTTTCCATTTCAACTCTAAGCTTCTACAAGGTCTGTTTTGCCACATGCGGCTTTGCGTTGTCGTGGTAGAACATGGCACCATTTTCTTGAATAGCCGCAATTAAGATTTAGTGAGCTGGTCGCAATACTCCTTTGTAATTATTGTTTCGCCGGATGCAAGATACTCAAGGTGAATTATTCCCCTGAAACGGACAGCAACATCTTCATTGTAAACAAGCCCCCTTTAGCCACGTTTTTTTCACATTCACAAACTTGTTTCAGGCTCCGTTTGCATCGAAGGTTATCATCATATTTTTCATCGGCTGTGACAATTCCATTCAAAAACAACCCCTCTTCGTGGCGTAATAGCAAAGAAATCGCCGCAAAAAAAGGGATCGAGCATGTTCTGCTCCGTTAGAGAATGTGCCACAAAAGTTTCGAGCTCGGAAATGAATGCATGTCTCTTCAAATGGCGAAAGGCAGTTGAGATTTTAAAACTCTTAGCAAACTCTTTCGTTGAAATATTCAGTTTATTCTTCAGAATGACAATTAGAGCATCTTAAGTGGCGTCGGGAGGCCGCACGGAGCGTGGTTATTCATTTCTGTTAAAATCACCCTGACGAAATCTGCACCCCCCAAAAAAAAAAATCAACCGGCCGAAAAGTGGAACACAGTCCAAATAAAAATGTCAATTTTTTTATCGCAGTTTCGATGCTGAGTCCTTTCTGAACTTCATAGAGAATAATATAGCGAAAGTGCAACATTTCATCTTCCATCTTTATGGCATTCGTTTGTGGACAAATCTTCAACATTCAACAGCCTGACTCACAACTGAACAATGTAAGGTTTCAAACAAGAACACACCAGAAACCGGCACCAAAAAGTCTCAAGATTTCGTCATTTTATATTAAAAATAAAAATCGGGCACGATCTTTGCAAGAATCTGATATTTTCTTGATAAGAAAAAAAAATTATCTGTTAATTTCATTGTCTTTTTCTAATTTAAACGGATATTTAAAACAATATATGCAGAAGTGATATTATCACTGCTTTTTATCATTAATAATGCTAGTGAATAAACCCATTTTTTCTTCAATATCTGTCTATATATTTGAGATGAGACGCCATGATTGCATGGCCCAGTGGATAAGGGCGTTGGCTAGATCTCACTAAACCCAAAGAGTTGTGAGTTCAATACCAGACTACAGTAGTGGTGAAGAAAAAATTTGGAGAGCTGAGTTAAAGGGAAATAACTGAAACATTCGGAAGAAGCGGGGAACTAGAAGGATCTAACCCGGTGGAGAAAATAAAGGGTTCGGTTCTAAATTCCAATTACCTGGAGAAGGCCGGAACGTACAACGGCCGAATCGTTGTGAATATGGGAATGAGGATAACTGTCCGAATAATGTTAGTAACGATTTTATCTTTTCTACCTCTTCGTAGCTTTGGCGATCATAGTTCTTATTAACTTGCTGCTCGAAGTTGCTTTTGTTCTTTACTATCATTTTTGTCTATGTTCTGTTATTTTTCATTACGGCAGAACATATTCGTATCATTCATACGAATTCGTTTAGTTGGCTAATCTTTTCTACATAAGATGCCCTGCGAGCGTTACATTTTCCAAACATTCTTTCTTTATTATGTACTTGATAAATCCCAACTGACTCTCTCTGATTTTAAGTGTAAGTGTCCTTATACGAGAGCAAGTCAATAAAGAAGTCTTAAAGAAAATGATAACTACGAGGGTAAGTCAAAAAATTATACGTACTTTCGCCATTACATATATTTAAGTTTGTCACATTGTCTTCTGCTTATGGGGGCTTATTACTATTACAGTCACGTGATCGAAGTTTGAGCTTGATCTTGCTGCTATTACAGTGTAAACCTGACCGCTCCGCTAGTAGTATGCACTAAGTAGGAACAAAAAGCAGTGATCCGATTTATGTAGTTGGAAGTGGTGTCAAGGTTTGAAATTCATCGGAGGCTTTTAACGCAATACGGCGGCAATGCACTACCGCGTGAAAGTGTGTATGAGTGGACCAAGAAGTTTAAAAGTGGCCTCACAAGCGTGACGCACGAAGAAGGAACAGGGCGCCCGTTAACATAGCTCCACCACTGAAGACATGATTCAGCAAGCATGAGAGAGTGTAATTGCCAACCGGCGAGTTAGCATCGATGGAGTAGCATATTCTCTGCAGATTACGATCACTGTTCTTTGTTGCACCTCGGTATCAGACTGCCAGCGGAGCGGTCAGGTTTACACTGTAACAGCAGCAAGAAAATTGATATGATCAAGCTCGAACATCGATCACGTGACCACATTAGTACCAACTATAAGCACGCATAAGCAGACGACAGTGTGAAAATCCTAAAGATAACTTACGGCGAAAGTGCGGATAACATTTGACTTACCTCGTAGGTGCCATTTTCTTTGTAACTTCTTTACTGCTCACATGTTCCTTCCATGGAATTCTCACTGTCCGCTTGTAGAACCATATATGTTTTGAGTCTTTTCCTTTCTGAAGAAAATTGTGCCTCATTCGTAGTTATATTGGAGGACAGGTGTAATATTCCAGTCCATAACTCTTTGTTTCTAAAGAGACTGTCCCATCTCTTACTCATTTGTTTAGTTTATGAAAGGGATCTTTCGCTATTCTGATGCCCTCTCGGATTTATGACCTACGCTCATCGTCGTCCGTTATTACAATAGACAACTTGTGTTCAAACTCTGCCCGGAAACAAGGAAAATGGTTCGAATCGAATATAAATTTTAAAAAGTCCTAAATGCACACACACACACACACACACACACACACACACACACATACATACATACATGCATATATATATATATATATATATATATATATATATATATATATATGAGTTAAAGATTAAATATGGATCGAAATCCGAGAAGATGATAACAATAAAGAACACATAGGAAAGGTATATCAATCTAACCTGATCTACAAACTGATTTCGTATATATATTCTATTCATACGGACATACTGTCGGTGTTAAATAAGGCACTGAGGCTGATAAGCCGTTAAATAAGCTAAACCAAACCAAACCAAACTATAAGCCCCCAGAAAAAATCAATCATTAAAAAAGCATGTACGATATTTACGATAATTTTTGAATTAATTCTTGCTGGACACACACACACACACACACACACACACACATATATATATATATATATATAGAGAGAGAGAGAGAGAGAGAGAGGCATTTTTTTTCCCTACCAGTTGTATTGTATATTGTATATATATATATATATATTATAAATTAATTGATTTAAAATATATTTTTTCGCTACACAGTTCTAACCATGTTTCAAAAATGGAAGCTAAAAGCCCCAAATTTAATTTTTGTGATTAAATTAAAGACATTCTTTTTTTATATACATATATATATATATATATATATATATATATATATATATATATATATATATATATATATATTTTTTTTTTTTTTTTTTTCCTCTCATTTCATTGTTGGAAGTGTTACCTGATGATCCAAAATCCCTTAAAAGGATTTTGGTGAAATAAATTATTGTCATGGCACCTTGAAGTGTCTGTTGTTCATTATATATATATATATATATATATATATATATATATATATATATATATATACTTTTTAATTCTTGTTCTTTTTGCTTTCATTTTTTAACGAATATCGTCTCTTTTTGTCTCAGCTAGTAAGATATACTGCCCACCCTACCACCACGAGAATTGGCTGTCAGTTAATGTAGGGAAACAGTTACTCTAAATTTAAAATCATGGAGAAGTTAACTAGAAACTTACCCTTACTTATCTTAACTAAGAAGTCATGGTATTTCATAGATAATAAAGAACCACGATCGCCTACATCCTGAAAGTACTTTTATTCTAAAAGATAATTAAATATATAACTTATAATTGAAGAAATCTGGAGAAAACATAGTATAACATGTATCACCTCGAATTGGATTCGATGATACTAAAGGATGATCAGATCGTACATGGTCGAAACACTAGGAAAAACGAACAACAAAAATGTCAAAGATGAGAAAATTCATCCGAAGAAAACCGAAAGCACCATCAAAGCTCTGTTTTTTCAATTCCCACAGAGCGTACCTGTGGTTTATACTGCTACTCTGCTGAGTAGTCATTAGTTACATTTCATTTATGTACCCCAGCAAAACCAAGGCCACTTGTAGTTTTAAATTCAGAATTGTCTTTCTCCTATACTGGCTGAGAGTTCAGTTTGCCCTGCTATTTAACCTATAACTTGGGGGACGGAGGGATTTATACATTTCCCACTAGAGTTTGTGCGAAAATAAATGTAGCGATCTCGACGAGAATGTGAACTCGCCTATCCTCGTCTATAACCACTACACCGCCTACCCATACGACAGAATGAAATGACTCAAAAACCTCATTTCACAAAATTCAAACCAGGAAGATACTTCGAGGTACGATATTAAATTATAGCAAAAAGAGCGAACATACTTAAAAGAGGACAAAAATGAACAACTACTTCGGCAGTTTAATACGAAAGAAGAGGAAAAAATAATAACAGAATAACAGAATGAACAACCAGTTCGTTCTTTTTAACTCCATCAAGGAAAGTAAAAATTTCGTGTATCACTAACTAAAAAGGAAACATCAAAAAGAAAAAAAAATACGCGTATCAAAAACCTATTGAATCGTGGTTATTTTTTTAATAAACAATTGGGTTTCCGGTTCTTTTTTTCATTCTCTTTCAACGCCATTAACCCCCTTGTATCTTAGTGGCATTATCGCCTTACTTGGGGTAAATTAATTTTGAAAAAAACCACGTTCAGCTCTATCAACCAGTCCTTCTGTGTACATAAAAAAGGTTATCTTGACTTAACAAAAATATTACTTTCTCTGATCGAGTTATGATGAGTAAAGAGCGATAACCGATTCTACATTCTGTTATTTTCTTTTATTTGGGTACTTCCACTAATTCGGTATACATAAGGAATTTTGAAAAATGAAAATAAAAACTTTTTTGATGTGTTCATTTTAGCATTTTAGGTAAAAAAATGTGCTGTTTTCAGTAAGCAAAATACTCTGTAATGTATTTCAGACAGAGGTTATATTGATCGGAATCGAGTTTTTTTTCAGTAAAATCGATAAAATCGGCCAGTTTGCCACATTTGTAAGCAAAATTAATTCTCGGTTTTAAAAATTTTGCCAAAATAAAATACGTATTTCTGAAACGTCCTTTGAGGATAATTAGCAAATTTAAAGTTAAATTGATTTGAGTTAAAACAAATATTACTTACTTATTGCATAAAATGTATACAAGCATTTCTTAACCATGTTTTTTTTTTTTTTTTTTTTTTTTGACGTGTTGATCGATTTATTGACAGCCTAACGTGTTGAATAGTTAAATATGGTAACACATAGCAGACAATAAATTTCATGTGAGGGTATTTTTTTTTCTTTAAGGGGAGGGAAAACCCTTAAAACACGTGGCCTTTTAATAATAATGTCATGTACATACATACTTAGAAAAAATGAGTTTAAGCACACACACACAAAATCGAAATTATTTAAAAAATATTCGGGCTCGTCAGATTATAAGCTTTACAATATATGATGAGTAAATATAGTTTTACTTAAAAACAATATTTCCTAAGAGTTACACCGTTGGAATTGAATTTTAAAAGATTTTAAATCTTCAAAAATTATTCAATATACAATTGTAAAATGAAAACAAATTTCGTAAAAATTCATAATTCATCGAATTTTTTTCTTCAGATAAGATTATCTTTAATATATATTATTCATAAAACAATTAAAAGCTTCTCTTATTAAATAATGTCTGTTGTATTGCTCTTTTATTTTTCGCTTCAGAACAGATTTGCTAAAAGAATTCGGTGATTTGAATTCTTTAAAGAATTCTGTTTTAACTAATATAGCCACTAAAAATTATCAAGTTGAATTTCTCGAGTTTTCATAAAATCAAGTAAAGGGGTGAAAAATGTAAAAAATGTTTTTACCAATATTTTCTAATAAAAAAAAATCAAAAAATAATTTCTTTCATATGTGAATAAGTCCTAAAAAATGTCATTAAAATCCGACATTGATTTTTGCTAAAGCTTTCCAAATTAATGTCTGTCATCCTAAAAAAGAGGCTAAAATTTGCTCTACTAAACGTTACTACATCCACTGACGCAAGAGAAACAAGTGTTTTTTAACCAAAATTTTAAATGTTCTAAAAAGGAGTAAAAATTTAATTAAATGTTCAAAAATACATTGATCCTTCCTCTTAATAATAACATAAAAATTTTGGCGATAAAACTGTTTTCTTTCAATTGGAACATGTTTTCATTACGGTATGCTACTTTTTTTAACGATTTCGTTGAGGTACCTACTTTTATTAATTTATTTTCATCTTTCGTATTAAACTACTCTAGTTGTTTTCCCTTTTGCTCCCCTATTTAATTAGGAATACACTTGTTTTCAGACTTTGTTTATGTTTAAAACCCACGCGAAATTCATCCCGGGCAATGCTGGGTGTCTAGTCGATTTATATTCAAAATAAGGCAGTTCTTTTGACTGTATTTGGCAAACTTTATAAATTTCTTTTCTCTTTGCATGAAAATTGAATGGTAATCTTATAGTAATATCAATTCTATTATTTTTATTTTATTTTATTATCAAGACTTCGCTACTGTCGTATAATGTAAAAGTGCAGGTCAGACGATTGTAAAAAATATTCCATCTATTATTATTGTCGAAATCGTTTTCAGTTATTTCAAGTGCTGCTAACAGCATTGCTTTTTTTAAACAATATATCCAGGAGTTTTTTTTTTAT
>CAHIKZ030004034.1:2925000-2997500 GCA_903632075.3 Acanthosepion pharaonis | reverse complement strand
CTACGTCAGTCAGTGCTTTGCAGAACTAACGCCGTGCAGACACCGGAGAACCGACATTCACCGGCTCATAACAAGCTTTCCAGTCCTGGTCCCGCATTACTTTTTCTCTTTTAAGCGTTTCACCCCAAGCAAGGCGGGAAGCCACTAGGACGCAAGGGGTTACAGAAAATTTGGAGCAAGATCAGATAGGAGTGATAGAAGAAAGGATGAGGAGAAGGGTAGTGGATAGATCAAGGCAACTGGAGATGTCGATTGACATTACATTTGAATAGCCGGAGATTATAGCTCTCAGGGAAACTAGAATAGGGAAGGGAGTTCCACAGGCGAGAGGTGCGAGACATGAAGCTATTGGAGTAGAAGAGACGGCTACATTTAATAGTTTCAACAGTGAAAGGGTGAGAGCGGGATGCCAGCCTCGTAGGGCGCTTGAACTCATGGAGTCTGGGAACCAGCGAATGCAGCTCCTCGGAGCAATTGCCATGAAAGTATTTGTAAAATAGACAGAGAGAGGCGACGGCGCGTCTGTGAGAAAGTGTCTGTAGGCGAGATGCTAGATCAGGGTTAATTATATTGCATATCCGCCTCTGGAGCCTATCAAGAACCCCGAGGCAAACAGAAGAGGCTCCAGACCATATATGGCAGCAATACTCCATGCAAGTGCGAATTGTTGATTTGTAGATCTGGAGGATCGTTCCGGGGAGAAAAATTTCCTGGCGCGGCACAGGGAGCCAACTTTCCTTGCGGTGGACGAACTGCGCCGTGTATTTATTAAGTTTTCTTTTCGTTCGTCTCCTCCAGGTGTCCCTTCCTCGGTACTGTCAGTTCCAACGTGCTCACCTGCTGGGTGAAATTTGAGAAGATCAGTTTGTCTGGCAAATTATTGTTTGATTAATGTGGTCTGGACACTTTAATAGCTTTCCGAGATCATCTGTCAGTTGCTAATCTCAGGCTTGTTGAAAGCAAATATGGTTTTATCAGTAAGGCTTAGGCTCTATATCGTTCAAAAATGGTATATTTTTCTTCTTGGGTCGTATTTATTGGTTTACATTGCCACAGTGACCACTTCAGCGGCCAATGCCATTCAACAAGTACGAAGACGTTGAAATGTCCCTTCCCCAGCATATAGATGGCTCGCAGATGTTTCACTGTAAGTCCATATTTAAAGATTTAGAAGACATAGTAAGGTATTACAGACCAGCTGGATCCGGAATATTCCATGTTAAGAAGCCATCCACCAGAAATCTGTCTAGAAAATACTACGACGCGGCGTGTTTTCTCACCTTTTCCCGGGTTTCTTGCTGACACTATGTTATTCCCACTATATTATTGGTCGTTACCCTCTATACAAGCATAAGCACATTGTTTTGTACTAGACTATCCGTGACCCGTTGGGTAAACTTTGTTGTGATACTGTTTACATTTAGTTTCATGAAGAGTTTGTGAAAGTAGAGATATTTTAAAAATATATTTATTTGCAATTACTGAAGTTGCTTTCAATATTAAATAATTGTCTGTTTGAAGAAAGTTAAAATAAAAATACTTACTGTATAAAGAAATCGTATTTTTAAATCAATATATATATATATATATATATATATATATATATATATATATATTACCCGCTGAATGTTCAGATTATAAAGCATTATAAAACAAGTTGCTTTCAACGTTAAAAAATAGTCTGTTTGAAGAAAGTTGAAATAAAAATATTTAAAATATTGTTTGTTTAAATAAAGCTAAAATATAAATAAGCACGCACGAATTCACGGGAAGGTGGAAAGAGAGAGAGAGAGGTGAGTGGAAAAAGAAAGCGTATTTTTTTCGCCATTTCCTTTTCTTTCCTCCCCCCCTGCTTCCTACACGATAATAAATTCATATCTTTCTTTCACCACTCTCTATATATGACTTCTGGCAAACACACAAGCAACGTTCACAGACTTTTATAGTAATACGAATGATATGTTGAAACTCCATTTTTCTTATGCGATTCATACTACCCGGAAATTACCCCGGAATCGATCGTCCCTCTGTCAGTATCCCATCAAGTGTCCTCTGCCTTAAACCTTGTTCTGCGATTCACAACTCTTTCACAGAGCTCCTTAATCTACCATTACGTATTTCAATACCATCAGCCATCATTCTAGAATACCTGGAATTGCTATACTGAATTACATCTCCTGCCCGTGCTACAATTCGTATATGTATTTAAATATTAATATAAATACAGTGTGTTTTTAAATTATTTCACCCCAAGCAAGCGATAATGCCACTAAGAAGAAAAGGGTTACTGAAAGTGAAAGAGAATGAGAAGCCTTTAGTGAGGAGAAAGGACAATAAAAGAACAGATTCAAGGAAAGCAAAAAATGGCGATTGAAGTTGCATTTAAATCTTTGAAGAATATAGAAGGCATGGGAGCAAGAAATTAGTAGTGAGTTCCACAAGCAAGCAAACGAACTATTAAAATATAACATGCTTGCATCTGACTAGTCCAACAGTAAAACGGTGAGACCTAGTTGCCAATCTAGTAGTACGCTTAAATTCATGCAATCGAAAAACCAAGGAGGAAAATTCATTAGAAAAATTAAGGTGGCAAGAGTTTATACAAAAAAAACCCTCTAGAAGAAACTCTTGCCACCTTAATTTTAAGAGTGTAATGCCCACTTAGATATAAAATAATAGTTATAAAAAAAATCATAAAGAGAGCACACGAGAATTCATCATGTTGTCTCTTTTTCCTTAAAGAACTCAATAATTTAAAACAGACGCTAGCTAACGATGGCTTTCCTAACAACCTCATCAACCACCATATAAGACGATTTCTTTCAAAAGTAACTAATAGCGATAATGAACATAGAGATAAAAACAATAACATTAACATCTACAAAAGCCAAATACATGTCAACTATAAGCAAGACAAATTTTCTATTAGAAATAGCAGAAAGAAATACACAACCTCAGTCAACCTGAACAAGAAAATGAAATTATCTATTACAACAAAATTAGAACAGCTAAAATTATCATTAGAATTAACAACACACCCGCAAAATGAAAGCTACAAAGAACCAACATTATTTACGAGTTGAAATGTCCCTTAAAGAACTGTATTCCTGATAAAACCAAACTCATAAATAATTACATTGGTCATACTACTACATACATATCGAGACGACTTACGTTACATCTACCCGACCATAGATCAATTACGACTCATTTAAACACACACAAAATCCTACAAAACTCCAACCGAAACGTACTAGTAGAAAATACATGTAAAAAAGATTAAAAATAATGGAAGCCTTAATAATAATAAAAAAAAGAACAACGCTCAATAACATTAACTACGAACACGGCCACATCGTGACGACCGTGTTTAGAAAATAAAACATTCCTATAACGTCAGATACATACATAAAAAAGCTACATGGGAGTCTGTTCCACATTGCAACAATTCTGATGAAGAACTTACTTACTAATGGCACATGAAGGGAATGAGAAGGGAATTAAATGTAGCATGGAATGTCCTAAATATATGTTCAGGTTCTTGTAACCAAGGAATGTAGTTCTCCCAGACATCTGCCATGATAATAGCGGTAGAGTAGAGAGAGGCTAACAACGTTTGTTTTCTGGTAAATGGGTTGAAGTATGGAAAACAATTCATTATAATACAAGACCGCGCAAAGGTTTTTGAACTCGGTTGAGAAACATTGATAACATGATATTAAATTATGAGGTGTGAATATTTTCGATTTTTATCTAATACTACAATTTTCTTTTCTTTCATTAGCAAATCATATATTTTCTTACCAATTATTTGTAAAACTCTCTCAGCTACCAAGGAATAATTACACCGTATTAACGTTTCGCCTATAATGACGATAACATTAAAAAAGACTTGATTTTAAGGTACGAAACCCGAGTTTTGCGTAATTCTCAATCGTTTCGTTAGCTTTTTTTTATGACGACAGGTTATGTTACAGTTTACGACCAAATGACAATTGTCTCGAGCAGCGTCTCATTTTATCCAAACCTTTACAAATAATCAGATCTGGCAACAGATATAAAAGGCTGAAGGGGAGGGGTACAATTTTGGCATTTGTCATTATTTAACGTCCAGACGAGCATATAATCTTCTCGTTGTTTGGTTTTACGACATTTAAACTCTTGTTAGATTTTTTAATGTCGACTCTTGTATGCGGCACCCAGTAAAGATCAAACTCTCTATTTAATAGTTAAAGCCAACCAGACTAACTTAACACACAAATATATCCACGATGGTAAATAAGCAATTTGAATGTAATGAATGTCTTCTGATATATGAAGGCCTGTGTCAAGGTTGACAAGAGATGTAGCAACATTTTACACTTATTACTACTACTTATGAAAGTATAGATTGCCCTCCTTCTTATTTACATGTATTCTTTCTGAGAGCCAATATACTGCGCCAGAGATGACATATTTTTTTGTTCACTCACTCATTAATTTCTCCGTGAACTATTGTGCCATACCAGTGACAAAACATTCTTTTCGCTCAATCATCCATGTAAATTTGTTTATCCAATGAATAAAAATATATTTTCATTTCTATTATCTAAATTTGTTGTATTATTTTCATTATTCCGAACGAGTACAAAGATGCCTTACAAAAAGCTGAGCAAAGTATTAAGGAACAGGAACATTTCGTTGGAAATAAAGTGGAGTGTACTGAATTGTTATGTAATACCAATCCACTTATATGGCAGTGAATGATAGACAATTTCCTCATAGATCAGACTTGACGCAACAGAAGGATGCTGTGAATATCATGCACTGAATATGTTATTGATGTGGGATTGGTAAGGTATTGATGTTTCGCCGTGAGTGCGTTTCTCGAATACTCGTCGCCACTGATGTGGTGCCAAAGTTGGGACCACAGAAGTAAAACACGGAACACGGATTAGATGTAAGAAAGACATATTAACAACAGGTTACAGAGATGGTGTAAGCGGAGCTTACTATATCACTCTATGTCACTCTCAGTGTGACTCTGTAGAGTGCTATGTCGCCTACTTAATACAGGCCTGGAAGAGTCTATTATGTAGGTAGTTTCCGGTCTCACAATAGTTATTAAAGAGGAAATCTTATGGAAGCTAAATTGATACTTACACTTAGATTTACACATATATTCCTTTTACTTTTCATTTCAATTACTTTTCATTACAACTACTCAGAGCATTATTACTCATTTTTTTCCTTTCATTTTCATTTCAGTTATTTTTCATCATAAATACCCAGACCGTTATTAAACGACTATTTCTTTCATCTTCACTTCAGCTACTTTTCATTAAAACTACCCGGACCGTTAGTAGACATTTCTTCCTTTCACTTCTGCTTCTTATCATTGCAGCTACTCAGTCCGTCACTCCATCTTATTAGCATTAATAATGTTTGACAATGCATCATCTAAGATTATTCAAGATATTATTTGGTTAATTTTAGACTATTCACTATCAGCATCTAGTCAAAGAAGGGTAAATAGTGGCTGAAGTAGTCATCACTAAAAGCAGGAAGCCAGGTTTTGAGAATTATAACCAAACTTCCGGTCACGCATAATCTCCTTTTCCGAAACACAAGATTAAAAACACTAAACAGTATCTTACTGCTATACTTACTGTTTCAGAAATTTCAGGGTTTAAACTTTGAGCACATATTCAGTATTAGCGCATTGGGATAGCAGAAAATGACTACCAAATGTTAAGCAAAATATTAAGCATCAGCGTTCAGAGTGCCAATATCCGCCGAATTTATTGTTTCCACTTTCGCACAAATGCCTATTGGAAAAGACATTATTCCGTCTCCTCTACCCCGCACCAAGTAAAAGTCAAATATCAGATTGGGCTTTCTAGAGTTGGCAGTCGGTCAAGGACAACTGTGATTTCAAAACCAAGAAGAAAACAACCGGAACACGTCCACACACACTAAAGTCCCGTAGAGGAATACAGAGGCCACAGTTCTCAAGTTCCGTAAACTTGTTGTGAAGTATTGTGGCTACAGGTGTCATGTCCCAGAGAGTTAGCTAAAGGTTATGGTTACCACAGCTCTCAAGTGTCGTAGACTTCCCTAGGAGTAATGGGCCACAATTCTCAAGTCCCGTAGACTCACTGAGCGATATGGTGGCTACAGCTCTCAAATCTCGTAGACTTCCTGAGGTGTATGGGGGCCATGGCTCTCAAGTCACGTAGACTCACTGAGCAGTATGGGGACCACAAATCTCAAGTCCCATAGACTCACTGAGGAGTATTGGGGGTCACAGCTCTCTTGTCATGTAGACTCACTGAGGAGTATGTTGCCACAGATCTCAGCACTGCTACTGTGGTTACCATAGCAAATAGTAGTTTGATTGCCGGATGCTTAACTGTTTTTTTTTAATTGTTTTCCTTCTACTACACTGGCTAAGGAACCCATTCTGAATAAATATTTAAGATTCATACCTTTCTCAAGGGTAGTTTCACAAATGTGAATGTAATTAATTCGTCTGGAATTCGAACTCGTCTCTTCGATTTCTCCTTCCGAGCCGCTATCCATTACACCATCCGACCAACCTCGACGGGAAGCTACTCCAATGTTTTTCCAAGAATTCATGGCAATTCACAGATAACACAAGAAAGCGAATTTGTAGAGATGTGTAATCACCTACGCCTGAAGTGACATAGCATTCTAAGAAAATACATCCCATCTAGCGAATTACGAATGTTAGATTCAGATTCATTTGCCTCATTCACACGCCGCTAATTTATGTCTTATCCGTCTTCCCATATTTTGGATGAGAGTATCGTATTTTTTAAACATGTTTTATCAGCGGTCATGTGGAGCGCTAAGATGAAGGTTAATAAACTGTATATATTTTCTTCGAAACGCCATTTGTGTAAACTTATGTTGGATAGTTGAACTATTACATCACGTCTTCTGTCTTTGTTTCCATTATCCTTCTCCCACCTTAAGCCGCATATTTTTAGTTTTTCTTTTTTTTTACAGTGGCGTTCACACTGTACAAGCCCCGAGGGACACTCGATATAGAAGGTTACAAAATTATAGGTACAGTCTATGCGGATATATGAGAAATATAACAGTTAAAGCTAGACTTGAACATGTTAATATTGTAGTGATCGGGAAAACATCCCCTTGGGCTTCGGGTCCACAAAGCAGTAATTCGCGGGAAGAAGATGCTCGAGCTGAACTTACATCTCACCAGAGTAATATGAAAGGAATGAGGGTGGTTTGCTAGTGGCGAGTCCTAGCTGTGAGGGTTAAAACATGTGGAACTAAGGAATGTAGTTCGTCTGAGCAATTTCCATTGACGTAGCGATAGAGCTGTGAAAGGCTTGCGACGTTTCGTCTTTGAGAGATAGGTTGCGTGGTACATAATAATTTGTCACCCGCAAGCACGCGGAGACCCTTTTGGACTCTATCGAGACTGGTAGCTCCTATCCATATATGGCCACGGTACTCCATTTTTGGCCTGATCTGGCTCTAGTAAAGTTAGAGGAGTCAGGTACATGCTGAAGCCACTTGAATGTAACCAGTCAGTTTATCCTTTAGTGAGATGTTAGATCTAGATCGAAAGAGGGATCAGTTGCCAATCTCTGGTCATCTAGAGTTTGGAAGGTGCACACAGATATAGTTGCATCAATAGCATAGATATTCACAAATTATCGGATGTGATCTTAGGCCGATCATTTATGTAAAGTAAAAAGAAGGTTGGTCCCTAGAGTAAGTCTGCGTTGATTTCTAGGGTCTGGAATGACTTACCGTTAAAAAAAAATACCTTCAGAGACCTATCAGTTAGGAAGGACTTTATTACTGAGAAGACTCCTCCAGTAATTTCAAAGCTATGTAGATTGTGCAGTAATCCTTTGTGCCACACCTTGTCGAAGGCCTTTGAAATATCTAATGCTATGGTCCTTGAGATGTATTTGTTGTCTAGCACAACACTGATTCTGTGAGTAGTTCTGACATCAGCAGTAGATCGGGCCGATTGAAATCCGTACTGCTTGTTGCTCACGATGTTGTTCTTATTTAGGTGACGAAAAACCTTCTTGATTATATCTCCCAAAAATTTGTTTATGGCTCTGAAGAGACTATATTGGGAAGGTGATAAGCGCTCACCCTTGAAAACTTGGCATACTCTTGACAAGTTTCACAGACTTAAGAAGGATTTCTCCAAAACAGTTAAATAATTCCGATAAGATCGAGATAGTTCCGGGTTAATATTCTTTAGAACAACCACTGGGATTTTTCTGAGCCAGTGGCTATCTTAAGGTCAAGACTTGATAAACCTTGAGACTTCATCGTCCGTAATAAAAGAACTACTAAGATTGTGATCAGTGAGACGGAGAAAGCCGGGAAGGGGTGTCTTGTTTCCTTTAATGTTGAGGTAGATGCAAAGCTTGAGGCGAAGAGATTTGCCTTATATGACCTTGGGGCCATTTATAATAGTGAACACAGACGCTTTGCTTCCATTCATAATTTGGTTGGTGATCTTTCAGAACTCTCGAGATCCAATTTGTTTGTTTTCAATCTTGGCCTGGACCGCTTGTGTATGACTAAACTTCGCAATTCTCAGAATTTTCTTGCATTGATTGTGAGCAGTTCTAAATGCTGTAAGAGTCAAAGTACAGCGCTACTAGTGATAGATGTTGGATTTACTGTGAGCTATAACTACAGCGCTTACAGCGATGAACCAGGGATGGCGGTTTTTTTTTTTTTTTTTTTTGGCAGGGGGTAGAAAAATCTCCATCCCGAAGGTATCTATTCTGAGAGGAGACCAGCAGTTTTGGTGAAGTTTGAGAGAGAGGCTCTCGCCATGTAAGATCAAAAACTGTCCAATCTGCTTTCATATAGCGAAAAATCGTAATATCCAACGGCAAATCAGGGGATGCTTTGGTTTGGCATCAGTTTGCACATTGACAAGGGAATGGTCTAACGTGCCCAGCGGAGTGAGAGTAAAACTTTTCGAAGCATTTTCCAGGACAGGATGTGAGAAAATGTTAAAGAGGTATATCCTATCGAGGAACGCGGAAGGGTTCTTCCATGATCTGAGTTAGTTCATAGGCGATGGAGAAGTCTCTGCAATATTTGCCGTCTTCATCGGTTTTATAGCTGTGGAATAAACGCTCTTTAAATATTGAAGTGTAAAAAAAAATCAGTAGCACATACGTTGTAGCAGTTTCTATGTGAGCGATGGGTCCTACGTAAAATACATACGGTAGCAGTAATCGACCGGTATTCGTCGTAGTCGCAGGTAATAAGTATAGACCAATAGAATAGCCAATGGCATAGTCTAATGGGCGTCGTCATAGACTTAAACTCTGTCGTATCTACACATCCGTCTGTATTTATGACGGACACCAGCCAATCATATTGCAGTGAGGGGGAACTCATGTGTATGCATATTCCATTATATCACAAAGAGACAACTTAGATCGGCTGGTCATGTTGTGAGAATGGATGAGCATAGGCTTCTAAAGAAGGACAACTACCAAACTCCAAGCGTTCAGTTCGACGTCCACTGTTACGCTACAAAGGCAAACTGAAAGACAACTTGAAACGTCTCAATTTTGATCTGAAAATATGGGAAGCCCAAGCATCAAACCGAAAGGAGTGGTGTCAGACATGTTTCATTAAGTTAAAGGGTTTTAAATACAGTAGACTGAAACACCGTGATCAACTTCATCAAGCTCTGAAGCAGAGACGCCATCAAAATTCTGCTTTAACAAATTTCATCTGTCAGTGTGGCTTTGTCGCCCGCAGCAATCCTGCGCTAGTATCAGACTTGAGAAAGCACAAACGAAATATTTCTTTCCCTTACTTGATAGTGTTATGGGGCCTTACCCATAATAACATAATGGACTATTCCATACGTAATAAATACTGCGCCTCAAGAGGAAGCAAGGAGTTCAGTCCGAAGTCGGGCGACCGGCTGACCGGCTGATCGGTTGAACTCACTGCCTTCGGGCGGGAGGAACCCGAACGAGGCTACGTCGAAGGGCGGAGTCTCTTTCCCCTGAACCCGGACGGGTTCAAAAGGGCCGACCCACGGGCTCGGAGATCCCACGTTAAACCGGCGTTTATACGGGTTCTAAATACTGTTCAGTCTGAAGTCGGGCGACCGGTGATTTTCGGTTGGCCTGAGCCCCAACGAGGCTGCGCCGAAGGGCGGAGTTTCCCCCATATTTTGTATGGGTTTAAACCGGCCTTGGGCCACGGAGATCCTATGAAACCGGCCTCGTGGGTGGGCCCCTCGTGGACTAAATACTGTTCAGTTTGAAGTCTGGAGTCCATGAAGTCCATCAGGAGCGACCGGCAGTCAGTGACCGGAGAGTCTTCAGACAATCGGTTGAACTGGTCGAGACTCTTTTCCCTACTAAACCTGATTGTTCGTACAACACTTTTCTACTTCTCTGTATATATTCCTGTTTGTAATATATCTGTGTTATTTCATATCCGTGTTCGAGTTCTTTTTATTGGTTCTACCTTGGACTATCACCGCGGAATAACGTCATTTAAACAAAAATCAAAAGAATGCATAATAGCGACGTGATCAGCTCATCCGGGTAATATTTTTTTTCTATTAGCCTCAAAACTTCTAAGCCAAGCTTTGATTCGTGAATTTAGTGTCATATTGTGAGTTCAATCTCTTGGTTGTGTAGTATTGGCAAACTCAACTTACGGCCATATAACGGCGAAAAACCGTACGATACCCAAGTTAAACAACCGAGCTTGATCCATACCTATAGGTGATCGCTTGGGAATACCAGGTGCTGTATGCTTGGATGTATGAAATGGTATAATGTATAATGTCTCGAAATTGTTAATCAGAGAGCCGAGTTCCAATTCCTGTTGGGTTCGTTATATTCACTTACGCTCAAATACCCTCGAGGAAGGTATGAATACCATCTTCTCCCCCAGCTTTGGGTTAATTAGTATAACTTGTATCAATATACCATTATTACATCTAAAAATAAAATAAAATTGCGTACAAAATATTTAGATTTCGGCATTAAATAACGCATAGAGGTATTGATATGCCGCTGAATAAGAAATAGCAATGACTGAACAGTATTAAACAAAATGAACAAAGATATCTCTAGATATGAACAGCGGAACGAGAGCGATTGACACGCATAGATTAAATAAAGAATTCAGCTCGAATTTTACCCGGGTAGACAAACACCCTAAAAAGGCCGGGGATATTACAGCCGAAATTTTGTAATAATAGCGACAACGTTTAGAATATTAGTCCCACTGTAAATAATGTAAATGAAAAAAAAAAGTCGTTCAGTTGTATCGTTTTTGTATATTGTTGAAATGGATTTTAATGCATGTTTTTTGTTTGTTTGTTTTTTGTTTGTTTGTTTGTTTGTTTTTTTGTTTTGTTTTTTGTTTTTCACTGTTGTTATTTTCTTGTCCTGGTGTTGAAAAGCAAATTAAAATTCACTGGCCCAGATTTTTTTTTCTAAATTTTGTATTAAAAGGACAGAACGCATCAGACGCGCGCTGTGTTCAGCCACTGTACATCTGGTGGTTGCAAAAGAACATGGTCCATCTGGATGGGAAAATATTCTAGACACACCCAATGGAAAACACAGTTGTAGATTGTGAAAAGTTCATTTACACAAAGCTTAGAATCATGTGCGTGTATGTAAACACACACACACGCGCATATATATATATATATATATATATATATATATATATATATATATATATATATATATATATATATATATAGTATTGAATAAAAGGCAAAGTTATCATGTGCTGCGCTGACACATTACGTTGTAAAATTTTCCAAGTGGCGAATAATTGTGAATTGGGCGTTAAGGGGAATGTAAAAGAGACGCAACCTCATAAAAAACGAGGGAACATTCCCGTCTTTTGCTAATTCTTCCTTTTCTTGTTCACTTTTTCTTTCCCTTTTTAGCCTTTTTGTCTTCGGCGCTTTTCTCTTCCCTTGTATTATAATAAACACACGACAGCGTAACTTGACGTACTCAGATCTTAAATCTTCTCGTGTTTTGATAACTTCTATGGACAGCAGATTTGGTCTAAAGACAGCACTAAATAATGACACAGTGAATTGCGGTAAGAGGGGAAGGGCTGTGGCATCGGGTTCCCCTGCCAGGAATATGCAAGGGAATGTGGTACTGAATAAAAGAAAAAAAAGTGGGCATGTGGGAGTGAAAAATAGTGGACCGATGTGCGGTAAAAGAAAAAAAGAAAGAGAGACGGTAATATGAAAAAAAGAAATTGAAAAGTTCAATGAAGAAGAAGAAAGAAAAAGAAAGAAGGAAGGAATGGAAAAACTGGACTGAAAATAAAGCGTAATGAATAACAAAGAAAGAAAGAAAGAAAGAAAGAAAGAAAGAAAGAAATAAAGAAAGGAAAAAGAAAGAAAGACGGTATTATGAAAAAAGAAATTGAAAATGAAGTTCAATGAGAAAGAAAGAAAAGAATGGAAAAGAAATGAATTGAAAATAAAGCACAATGAAGAAGAAAAAGAAAGGAAAAAGAAAGAATATAGTTAACAAATTGTAAATAAAGGGCAATGAAGAATAAAGAAAAACATAATATGAAAAAAGAACTGTAAAATGCAATGACGAAGAAAGAAAGAAAGAAAGAAAGAAAGAAAGAAAGAATAAGAAAAGAATTGAAAATGAGGAGTAATGAAGAAGGGAAAGAAAGTCACATGAAAAGGAAAAGAAAGAAAGAATGAAAGAAAGAAAAGAAAAAAAGAAAGAAAGAAAGAAAGAAAGAAAGAAAGAAAGAAAAGAGAAAAAAAGCAAAGAAAGAAAGGTGGCCGATGAAAGGAAGAATGAAAGTCAAGAATAAAACCAAATAATAGAAAGAAAGTGATAAATTAACAAAAGAAAAAGTCATGGTAAAGAGATGAAAGTAACCTAAAAAGTTGTTAGAGAGCAAGACTTTGCAAAATGGAAGAAAGAAAATCAGAAAAAAAAATGACAATGGAACAAAAGGAAGAAAAGTAAAGGTGTAGAGATCTTTAAGGAAGTTAACTAAAAACAGTGATTGTAAATTATCAAGTTTAGTATAGTTGGATACAATGCCCTATTTGTGGAGGACCAAAAAGCATTACAAGAGAAATTCGACATTACTAGACATAAAGAATTGGAGGGGGTGTGGAGAGAATAAGAGAAATAAAAGGGAGAAAAGACATGCGTAAAAAAGAAAAAGGTGAAGAGTAAAGCGTAAGGGACAGGATGTAAAAAAATTCCTTTGACCGAAAAGCCCATCCAAAATAAAACCTGATATTTGGTTCTTTGGACAGATTCTAGAAAGTGGAGAGGGCGGACACATATTCAGCGCGCGCACACACACACACACACACACACACACACACACACACACACACACACACACACACAGACAGACACACACACACACACACATATATATATATATATATATATATATATATATATACTTTCATGGCAATTGCTCCGAGGAGCTGCATTCGCTGGTTCCCAGACTTCATGAATTCAAGCGCCCTACGAGGCTGGCATCCCGCTCTCACCCTTTCACTGTTGAAACTATTAAATGTAGCCGTCTCTTCTACTCCAATAGCTTCATGTCTCGCACCTCTCGCCTGTGGAACTCCCTTCCCTATTCCAGTTTCCCTGAGAGCTATAATCTCCAGCTATTCAAGTGTAATGTCAATCGACATCTCCAGTTGCCTTGATCTATCCACTATCCTTCTCCTCATCCTTTCCTCTATCACTTCTATCTGATCTTAATTCAAATTTCTGTAACCCCTTGCGTCCTAGTGGCTTCTCGCCTTGCTTTGGGTGAAACGCTTTAAATATATATATATATATATATATATATATATATATATATATATATATATATATATATATATATATATATATATATATATATATATATAGTGCGATGGGTAAATTAACGTTTGTTTTTTATTTTGTCGACTGCACAGTATAGCAGGGTCATTTGGGCACTGTCTGTTAGAAAAATAGCACCCTGACGCAATTCACTCTAGAAATTTGGAAAAGGCATGGTGTAAAGCTTGGCATTTGCACCGGAAGCTCCAACACGAACATTTCAAGGTGTTTGGGTGTCAATTTGAGGACAGTGCAGAGAATTCGGAAAAAGCTAGATGAGTCTAATGGAGATTACGATGGTGTTTGGAGGGATCACAAGTAATGGCGACGTTATCCCTCCATTCTTCTTCCCACGGGGCCTGACTCCTCACGGAGGCCTACATCAAGTGCATTCAGGAGGTAGTGCTGCCCTGGGTCAAGAGCGTGCCTGCTGAAAGACCCTAGGTCTGGCAACAGGACTTTGCCTCTATTTCTGATTACACAGACAAAAATCCTCACATCCCATTATATATATATATATATATATATATATATATATATATATATATATATATATATATATTTATATATAGTAATCCGTTGGTATAATCCAGGTGAGTCCTATTAACACAACATAGAATTTGAAATATGTTAAAAATGACCCACAAAAGAGCGCTCAATATTTTTAATTTTAAAATTCGCAGGATTTTTCAAACTGTCTATGGCATCAGCTTGTAGTGTACTCTTTATTTGGGGAAAAGAAAGAGAGAGAGAAATGTATGGAGAGATGCAGAAGGCAGCGTTACTGGAATCATATTATCGAGGTAAGAAAGCCTGGTTAGGGGAGAGGGGAAGACCGATGAACTGACATATATCCTAATGGCCATACGGTATCTTAATTCCAATTGTAAAGAAAATCTATCTATCTATCTATCTATCTATCTATCTATCTATCTATCTATCTATCTATCTATCTGTTATATTATTATTATTATTATTATTAATAATAATAATAATAATAATAACGCGTATTGATATACATAACATTATGCAATTTAACCTATGTCAAGGTGAGAAGAATTTTGTCAATAAAAGTGCCCAGTACATACCAGGAGTAATAATTATTATCATGAATTAAAAAGTTAAACAATCTGATCCCGAGGACTTCATATTATTTGATAATAATAACAATAATAATAATTTGTTGTCAGCATCCGCTCGCATCTGGACATCGGGATCGACATCCTCTCCCCCTGTTCGCTTTCTCTCCCCTGAGGTCGATGGCGGAGATGGCTGTGAATTAAAGAGAGTTTGACGAGGACATTTGTGTGGATTTGATTTTGTGGTGAACAACTCTGTGCAACTTACTTGGCCAGAAGCGGCGCCTCCTCGTGGCTCAATAATAATAATAATAATAATAATAATAATAATATATATATATATATATATATATATATATATATATATATATATATATATATATATATATATATATATATATATCGTGAAAGAGAAAAACGATGGCAAAGAGAGGAATCTTCATTTTCCTTTACTTTCCTCTCTCTGTCTTTTCTCTTACTCATTAACTCTTCCCCTCTTTTCTTTTTTTTCCCACTTTCTTTCTTTTATTTATTGGTATTACAATAAAAGTGACTGAGTATCAGTTAGGAGGATGGAAAAAAAATTTCCGGGAAATTTTCCATAGTTTTAAATTTAATAAAACAAAGTCTAAAATATATTTTTTAAAGATACATTTTTTGGATGATTAACCTGACACTCACTGCCAAGATGGATATTATGCAGGTAACATAGATCAAAATGAAGGATTGGTATATTACTAGTATCCAGACATCTAATCGACGTTCCTTTATTTATTTATAACATGAATTTGTGAGTATTTGCGAGTGAACACTGCATCGTTCACTATGAAGAATAAAGTTATGGGCTCAATAATAATAATAATAATAATAATAATAATAATAATGATAATAATAATAATAATAATAATAATAATAATAATAATAATAATAATAATAATAATAATAGTAATAATAATATTGCTTTTAAATGAATCAAACACGTCAAATCATAGCTGATTTATTACACACATAATTAACCAATGCTTAATTCTTAGATTTGCATGATATATATTATTCTTATTGATAACAAGACCACACTTCTTTGTTCTTGTATTGTTTGTGTTTTTTAATCATGTTACACCAAGCAAGGCAATAAAGTCACTAAGACGCAAGAGATTACTGAGTGTTAATGAATATGAAAAAATACTACTACTAAGGAGAGAGGGCAATAAAAAAATAAGAATAAACAAGATAACGACTGATTACTTATGCCTAGTCCCTATACAACCGTCTCTCAAGGAGTATCTTTCTATTTCGCTAGAAAGACAGTTAGAACTGTGAAGTGTTTACACCTACCTAAACAATTACCAAAGAAATGAATTTACACACAGAAAAAAAAGCATTGTGATATATTTCATCTCTGTAGGGAGATATATAAATACTGATATTCAACACTATTTGATTTTTTAAAAAAATCCTTATTCTTTGCATTGCTTGGTAGAACTATATTTCCAACGTTTCAACTCTCTCCTTTATCTGTGAAGAATATGTTTCCCTTTGCTTCTCTTGCTCTCGCTATATTCTCTTAGTATGAAATTCTCCAGACCCTCTTTCCTCATTATGTACCCCATAAATTTCGGCTGTTTCTTTCCGATTGTAATGTATCTTTGTAGTTCTGTTTTCCTTAAAAACCTTCCTTTTTTCACATATTCTTTCCATTGCTTGGTAGAACCATATTTCTAACGTTTCAACTCTAAAGGTAGAATGAAAGAAAATAAGAATCGAAATAAAACAGAAGTAAAGTAGAAAAAGAGAGAAAGAAAATAAAGAAGGACGCCTCCTCCACAAAGAAAGAATATAACAACGTAAAGAAATAAAAGATAGAAAGAAACAAGTAAAATGAATAAAAACAAAGAAAGAAAGAAAA
Organism: Acanthosepion pharaonis; assembly: GCA_903632075.3. Taxonomy (NCBI): domain Eukaryota; kingdom Metazoa; phylum Mollusca; class Cephalopoda; order Sepiida; family Sepiidae; genus Acanthosepion; species Acanthosepion pharaonis. The sequence goes on along the minus strand of CAHIKZ030004034.1, from coordinate 2,980,620 downwards.
AGAGAAAGAAAGAAAGAAAGAAAGAGAGAAGATAGCAAGGACGTTTAAAGAAAGGAAGAATGAAAGAAATGAAAAATCAAAATAGAGAAAGAAAGAAGATAGTAAATGTAAAACGAAAGAACGCAAATGAAGAGAAAAGATTGCAGTGAAAAATTATTGAATTAAAATGAAAAAAAAAAAGGAAGCTTGACTAATGTAGAAATCTTAAGTTGCCCCGGCTTTCATTTCAAGCGCGACCAAATATAATCATAAACCACGTAAAGGGCTGTTGATCAAAAGTATCGTCCATTGAAATTGACAATGGAAGCCATGTTTATCTACTGACTTGCCATTCTGTTTTCATTTACATTAAGACCGACGCGCGCTCCTTGTCTCTTTTAATCCTGTACCATATTCCCGGCCCCCTGTAAGAGATTTAAAGCATTTGCACAGTAACGTTGTAAATGGATGAAATTGTGGATGCTGAGAATAGAAAAACCTAAATGTCTGATTCAGTTGTTATTTAAGCTTCTTGGCGTTAATCGTCTACGGAGTTACGCGGTCTGCGTAAAATCGACTCCAGCAAACAAATGAATCTAGGAAAGTGTCAAGTGTATTTCTTCCTTTACAATACAGTGGATTTTTTTTTAAATTGAGGTTACAATTGAGGTTAGTAATGTCAAATAGTTATCGTTTACATCTGGGTGCGATAAATTTACTATATAGCTTTTTGACAAAAACAGCACACTGACATGCGTAGTTTACTCGGTTAGACAGTTAAGAAAATTAGCAGTCCTACCTGAATGTTTTTTTGTTTTTTGGTGGACAAGAAAATTAGCAGTCCTACCTGAATGTTTTTTTTTTTGTTTTTTGGTGGACACAATCTTAACAATATAAGAGACAGTGTTGATAGTAGACACGGATAGAAAACTGCAGGTGATCCTAGAGAATTTAATAAAGAAAAGCGGGAAGAAAGAACGGCTCATCAACTGTAAGAAGACAGAAGGTATGGTCGCTAATAGAAAGATCAACCAAAGATGAGACCTACAAATTTCAGTCAATAGAATCATGAAAGTAGAGAACTTAATTATCTGGGAAATGTTTTAAAAGATGACGGAAAATGTGACACCGAAATCCGAAAGCGCATGTTGAGTAAAGAAAGATGCCTTCAAAAAGCTAAGCAAAATATTAAGAGAGCGACAGAGAAAAATGCGTTTTGTTAGAAACGAATAAATATTGCTGAATTCTTATGTGATATATATCTTCCTATACGGGAATTAATGCGGTATAATTTCCTCACAGATGAAAATCAACAAAGATACGGATCTACACAAGAATAATGAGAATACTATGAATAAAGCATGTAAACAATTAGGAAGTTTTAAGGAAAATGGCTGTCTTGGGTATGACGATAAACTACATCCGACGACAAGGCTTCTGATCAGGTGGTTTTGAACCACCTCTTAATTATTGTTGTTCCCGGGTCTACCGTGTTAGCGTCTCAGGTATGGATAAATACTGAATCCCCAAACTGGGATTTAATCACTATGAAAGTATAAATATTTTTATAGTAAATATACCAGTAATACATTAAAAAAAAAAAACAATTAAAAAATACCAATACGTTTTGGTAAAATATTTAAAAATAATAAATTTTAAAAAAAATCACCAGCAATAAATTTTTGTAAACAAAAATAAATTTTCAGCAATACATTTTTTCAAAAGAAATTTCTAATGCTCCCCCCCCCAAAAAAAAATTACACTCGGACATTAAATGACCCGTGCCGCTAAACAAACAAATAAATATTTAAGGAAAATGGAACCAAAAAGCCTAATTATCAGAAATAGGTGAAATTTATGGGATACAGAGGAAAGAGGGACTGGGGAATTTGGCACTTGCCGGGCATACTGAAGGCAATAGCGTTAGAAGGAAATAGCGAATAACTTATCTAACAAGGCTGTGTAAATGGATGGTACAAAGGACAGGAAATTATGGAGTGTCATAATCCACCAGTTCTGAAGAGACATGACACATAAAAGAAAAAGGAGTTTAATCAGTAAGTGGTTATCTATATTATGCAGTCTCTCAAGGATAAGAAATGCAAGTTCAAATCGATTTCACATCTGTACCACGTGTTTTATTTTCGCATGCTGTAAAAATATGATGAGCGTTGAGCTAAAAGGCTACAAAAACAAGAAAAACTAATATCTATCTATATTTCTGAGACGAGGTATTGTAATTATTTACATTATTTTCATTGTTCACAGTGTTGTCCCCATTTTTATTGACATGTTCACGAACATGACAATAAAGGACACATGTCACAGTAGATGAAAGCGCTGGTTGGATCCAATGACTGCACTCAAAGATTTGTGAGTTCAATATCTGACTACGGCAGTGATAAATAAAAACTTGGTGAGTTAAGTTAAAAGGAGATAACTGAGGCATCCGGAAGAGGCATGGTACGTGGAAGTAGAACAATCTACTCCGGAGGGCGAAATAAAGTGTTCAGTTCGAAATTCCAATCACCTGAAAAAGGTTGGAGCGTTCAACGACCGAAACGTCGTGAACATGACAATAAAGATGAAGACACCAGTCCGAAAAATGTAAATAAATAAAAACTAGTAAAAAGAATAATGTTTTTTTAATTATGTCAACCAAAGAAATTTGATAAATCCACTAAGACGCAAGGAGTTACTAAGAGTGAAAGAAAAATTAGAACACATTAGTGAGAAGAAAGGACAAATGCCGATTTTTGATGATCATAGTTGACAGCAAAGCAAAAAGGCGGAAGAGAGCACCACAGGTGTGAAGTAAGTAATTATTAGTATAGAACTTATGGTTACATCTAGCTATTTCAAAAGTAAACTGGTAAGACCTAGTTGCCAATCTAGTACTAGAAACATTTAAGATACGTATTCAGGTAGTGTAACGGATGTCGGCATGGAAAGATTGGAATATGCGAACCGAGTTCAAATCTGGAGCTAGTCACTTGCGTTTACTTTCAAACAACGGCCCCTGGGAAAGTCATTAATCCATTTTGTTGTCTCATCTGCCCAGCTATGGATTAAGTACACAGGGTAGGCAGTACTCTCTAGCCTTGGATGACAAACTCTTAGAAAAGAAAAACTTTGAATTCCAAACCTTACAAAAGGTACTGAGTAATCACTTCACTACCTTTCTTAAGAATACCTGTAATAATACTCATAATAATGAGAAATCAATAGTGATTTGATCACCTGTCCTGAAGGGATTTTTAAGGATGTGAATGTTCATGACACTTTACATATTTCTTTTATTTATTATCTGTGTTTCCTGACAGAGCTAGTGGGGTGATCTGACATTGCTTTCTGCACAGTGTGGAATGGGCTTAGATTGGCTGCCACCCAAGGCTAGAAAGCACAGGATATTGCGTTAAGCTATAGCTGGGAGGAGAAGATTCAGAGTAGTGACTTTTGTGCGAAAATGAACGCAACAGAATAGCCCAAGATTAGAATACGGCCCTCCCTTATGCCTTACAATACCGCAACTGAACGGAACATGGCATGCAAAAAATTCCGAAGGTAAATGTTTATTGATTTTAAAACGGAAAATTGCTATATGAATTTTTGAAAGCTGGGCTATATGAAGCGTGCATTCTCTGTTGCTTAATTCGACATGGATTTATTTCTCTGTTGCTTATATCCATCAGCTGATCAGAAATTTATCTCTGTTGCTATATCAAGTGTGTTTTGTTGTCATTAGCTGTATCAATGTGATCATTGATTCAGGTCAGCGTTCTTTAGCTTTCTCTGTTGCTTATATCCATCGGCTCAGGCCAGCGTTCTTTAGCTTTCTCTATTGCTTATATCCATCGGCTCAGGTCAGCGTTCTTTAGCTTTCCCTGTTTCGTATATCCATCGGCTCAGGCCAGCGTTCTTTAGCTTTCTCTATTGCTTATATCCATCGGCTCAGGTCAGCGTTCGTTACCTTTCACGAGATATGAGAGCAGAAACCTAAATAAGGTGCACTGTTAACAGCACAGTGCTGGAGAACAGCGCTTAACCTTAATGTGTGGGTGGTTAGATAAGTCACGGTTCCAGTTGTCTCTTTTTACAAGAGTCAGATCAGACCAAAATTAGAATAAGCGAAGTGAACAATAAATAAACTTTTCGACAGTATTTCTGAATGCAATTTCCTATTTAAACCTAAGAAAAATTCGATTTTTATCAAATTATAATATTAATTACTAATGTTACGAGATACTAGAAACGTTTTGTCTGTGGAAATATAGTCGCCGGGTTAAAAACAATTTATCACCCACAAGGCTGCGTAATTTCTTTGAACTTTGCCAAGGCCTGACAATGAGCATATAGGAAGCTCCAGCCGAGTTATGACAGCAATACTCCATTTTTGGTCTGCTGTAGCTCTTGTAAAGATGAAGCATGGCAGGTACAAGAAGCCGGCCATTTTCCATCGTCTATAGCGATGGATCGTATATAAGTGATTCACTTAAAATCTCGAGTAAGTTTGAGTACCAGTATACGTTGCAGGGAAGGAGATCTATAGAGAAAGCAACCATTCATCTGACTGGTAAACATCTAGGAGTTTGCTCTGTGATGGCGAAATGTAAATAACTTGTTTCTGGAGGTATTGAATGTTACAAAATATTTCTCCTCTCCTACTGTTACAAAATAGTTCTCCTCTCCTAAACGCCAGAGGATAGATCATCTGCCAGGTTTTGGTCATCTAGATTTTGGAAATGCACCCATAAACTGTAGTATCTTCTGGATATATATTTACTAATGATCTGATAATGTTCTTAGGGAGACCGTTAATAGAAAGCCCCCAAAAGAGTAGAACCGGTGGGGGTGGGGGTAGGTTTCTTTATGAAATTGAATTTATACTTTTTTTTTCTTTTTAAGAATTTACAGCAAAAATATTAAATACAATTTATTTATTAGATTTTCTATTTACAAGAATAATTTTCAATTTACAACGTTCTAAAAACTAATAGACTTGTATTAAAACTAATGCAACGAAATATTTATCGTTTACCAATTTATAAATAAATACATTTCAAATATGAAAGCATTTTTTTCATAAAGTTATATACATGTACTAAATTATTAAAATATGCGAAGCAACTATTAAAAAATCCTTATTATTTACCATTTTATAAAGTTCAAATCGATTGTCAATTTTGGAAGTTTGTTTATAATAATATAAACATACATTATATATATATATATATATATATATATATATATATATATATATATATAAAAACATATATATATATTATATCTAATATATACATATATATAATAATAATGCAAACCTATATATGTATTATATACATATATATATATTATATAAATATTATATATATAGTAATAATATAAATTATATATATATATATATATATATATATATATATATATATATATATATATATATATATATATATATCTATAATAATACAAACATATATATATATATGTATGAGATTGTTTTATAATAATACAAACTCATGTCCATACAACTGAATATATATATATATATATATATATATATATATATATATATATATATATATATATATATATATATATATATATATATATATATATATATATATATATAAATTATATAATTATATATATATATATATAATTATAAATATATATATATATATATATATATATATATATATATATATATATATATATATATATATATATATATATATAATAATTTGATACTACAAAATTTTCATGAAGCTTTTAATAATACTAATGAAAATGTTATAATACTAATAATACTTTTGGCACCCTGTCTCTTTTAGTGTTTATAAATATGTATATTACTTGGACGAATACAGAAAAATTTTTTTTTAAAAATCCGGAACAAAGTATACGAAACCTACGTGTAAATATAAGCATATTAAACAAATGTTAAAAAAAAAATTAATATCAAATATAAAAACTTCCTTTCTTTATAAAAAATGTGTTGGAAGGCTTGACAACCGTTTACCAGGCACATAGTCCTGGGGGAATATAACGAACTGATTTAATGAAATTAATACACACACGTACAATAACTGAAAATTACGTTGGTGAAAAATGAAATCAAAGAAAACCTAAGAATAATAACTAATAATAATATCTTCTTTAAATAATAGATGATAATATAATTAATAATAATATATTTAAAGATAACCTAGCCTATTATTGTACCTGATCTGCCTTTAATAAGCAATCAAATTACAATTAACGGTAGATAAAATAGTAACACTTTAATTAAACGGTTGATTGGATTATTCAATTTAGGCCTGAGGTGAAGTTTTCAAAATATTGCTATGAGATTGCATCCATTATTTTAGTCAATTAGGCATATTTCGATTCTTTAACAGTTTTGCTAAAGTTTTTGTTTACCTCCATAACTGTTTACCCGGTATACGGTTGTCAGGCAGAAAACGTTATTTTTATGTTTATACATATAATTTTGTTTTTGCGATCTGTAAAACTTAGTTCAGCCAAAAATATCTGTTGAGAAATTGATGGAAAAAACTGTGAAACTGACTAAAGATAAGTGAGCTATTTCATTTTATATATATATATATATATATATATGGCCTGACGATTGCGTCTGTCGCCTCTAAGTGTTGGCATCAATGTTCACTTTTATATTTACACACGCTTTATTTCTGATATTGACCACTTTATTCCATAGATATAGCACACCTATAATATATATATATATATATATATATATATATATATATATATGATCTAGACATAACGTATATTTATTTTCATTTTAATCCTTTCAAATTCACGGATAAACTTCTTAGTGTTGTTACAAAACTGATTAAGAAAGACGTCACAGTTTTGGTTATTTCTTTTCTTTTCCCAAGTACTTTCAGTCTCATCCAAGAACATCACCAGGGGTGAATTGCAAAGGCAAATAATTAATGTAATTGATAGTTGTGAAGTTTTGGAAAATGTGCATGATAGGAGCTCTTTTATAATCAATTTAAAATTTAACGTTAAGAATATGTAAGAAGGTAAATTAATTTATATTTTTGTATTATTAATAATGTTTTGAAATACTCAACCTGCCATTTTAAATAAAATCAACAAAAAACAATATGAACATCTTGCTTGTAGTTACAGTGTATTTGATTGGAGTATAGCGTGAAACAACGTACACAAACACACACACATAAATATATATATATATATCAACACCATCGTTTGAAAAGACACCAGGAGTGTTGAAACAAAATGGCTATTTTTGTAGTGATTTTATAACATATTTATGTTATTATTTTCGAATAAATAATTATATATATATATATATATATACATGTGTGTGTGCGCGCGTGCGTGCGTGTGCGCGCGCGTGCGTGCGTGTGTGCGCGCACGCGCGTGTGTGTGTGTAATATATATAGAAAAATAGGGAAGAACAGTTACGTTAATAATCCAAAGGTCTTTAGTATTTTTTTTTTAATTCTTTGAAAAAAGTACTCAATACATAAGTAGAGCCTATATAACAAAAGCAAAAGAATATGAAAAGCGCATGAGATAGCGGACGTGAAATCAATAAAAGTCATCTTATACTGGGTGTCAGTTCAAGCATTCGTGTTTCATGAATCTGTAAGTTCAAATGTTCATAATGGCAAATAGACAGAATCTTTTTAAAATATCCAAATCGGTTGTTCTTCTTTCCGCAATACGCGCTGGATTACTTCGAAATGGTACGTGTACTTCTTTTCTCCTCTGGTTATCTAATTACATCCACGATAACATTGGGATGATTTCTCCGGGTATAATATTCTTTTATTCTCTACACATCAAGTAGTTGGATAAATTCAGGAATGATATCTCTTCATTCCTTACACAACAAATGATAGAATAAGTTCATAGACATATCTCTCATGAGCGCATGATGAGAGTAGATTTACTCGCAACCAGTCTTTGTCAGAGATTATTGGAAAACTGAAATTACAATTCAGAAAAACACACTTGGTATCGCATGTCAGGAGAGGTTTGGTGAGTGACTTCTACTTACTCCCTTGGAAGATTAATCTGTCTAGTTAACAAGTGACATAGATTCTTTCCCGTCATTTCTCAGGCGAGACAGGATTTTTCTCGTCAGAAAATAAAAGAAAAAAAGGAAGAAGAGGAAACACAAACAAAAACGTGTCCCTTAATAAATTTATCATACGTCTGATATAACATTCAATACTGAGGCCCATGTATTAATACATACATATATACATATATATATATATATATATATATATATATATATATATATATATATGTGTATATATATATATATATATATGTATATATATATATATATATATATCAAATGTAAAACGAATGTAAAAGAACGAAAAGAATATAAATTCAAACGTTCATAACATTAATTTAAAATGGTTCGATACAAGAATATATATATATATATATATATATATATATATATATATATATATATATATAAGATTGTGCTGAAAAATTATGGATCTTACCCTCTTCCCTATACAATTACTTTCTTTGTTGTGCTGAGAAATTTTCATCGCTCCATATATGGAATGTAAGCTCGTTTCAGTTGACTTTGTAAAAATGCGCTCAAAGAGCAATATAAAATCGCATTTAAAATGTAAATATTATGACTTCACACACACACGCACAAACACAGACGCACCCAAACACCCCCCCACACACACACACACACACACATATATATATATATATATATATATATATATATATATATATATATATATATATTTATATATATATATATGTATATATATTTATGTATATATATGTTACTAAAGAAAAATGATTAGGATTTGATTACTAAATACTTAGTCTCTGGAGTCTATAAATTTATCTAAATAACCAAATCAGTAGAAAGATAAAGAAATTGAGGAAAGAAGCAGAAAGAGAGACAAAGGGTCGCCGCCATTATTTATGTTTTGTATTTAAAAAAGCCCTAATTCAGAGAAATTACAAGAATTAATAATAAGTATCATATATAATAATAGGTGTCATATATGTGTCACTCTTGCATATATCATATATCATGTATCATATATCAGACAATATCATATATCATATAATAAGTATCATATATAATGATAGGTATCACATATGTGTCATCCTTGCATAGTGGATGTTAAAATTACGGTTTATGGCAACTGTACAATTTATTTATTTATTAAAGTTTATAGAGGTTTGAAGGGTTTTGTGTGTAAAAAACACCTTTAATCATGATACATTAATATTAAATACTGTTACAAGTGGATTCAGTACTTTGATATGATTTTTAATGGAATTGTGGAACATTCACATACTTTTTCAGGTCAGTCCAGATATTGTAAAACGAAGAACATTAAAGCAAGGAAAATGCCAAAGATCACTGAAAAATATTGTTAATAATATAGAGAACGATGAAAAACAGTAAGGGAAAGCTATCCATTAAAGACATGCAATATATAGAGAAATAAAGAAAGTCTAAACGAAAGGAGTAAAGTGAAGAAGAAGGAAGAAAACAAAAAAAAATAGCAAAAGAAATAAAGAAAGACAGCTAGAAAGAAAGAAAGAAAAAAGAAACCGAATTACATGTAAAAAAGGAAAGAAATAAATAAGAACTATATTAAAAAAAACGAAGGTAAATCTAAATTCACGGATAAATATTGTATTAAATGAAAAAGGAGGAAGAAAACATACACTTTTCCTTCTTAATCTATTGGCAGCCTAACATTAAGACATTTTGATGACGTGTTAAAAAAAAAAAAACGAGTGACTGTCCGTACTGTCATTCCTGTAATAGCATTTGATTCTATTGTCTGACAATTACTAATTTTTGCTCGCCCGGTAATCCAACTGAGACGTCTTATGGCATATGTAAGAAGACCGCTTCAGGACTACCTCGGAGCTTTTTGCGTTCAGAGAATTTCAAGATTGATTCATACTGAGCAAATGTCTTGAGTGAAGAAAAACAAACAAAAGAAACAAAAAAAAAAAAAAAAAAAAAATAAAAATCATGAAATCAGAAAAAGGAAGGAATTACGAAATAAAATGAATGAAAAAAAAAGTGAAGAATAAAGAAAGAGGTCGGGGTAAAAGGTAAAATCATTATGCAGATCGATCAAATTCCACAAGATCATCTTGAAATCTGGTTCCTGTGGCGTTCAGAGAATGGCCTTTTTAGACATATACGGAGGTTGAACAAGGCAGAAATAGGACTGCCATCAAATGATTCCTTTCGCCCCTGCCCGCCATTTAAAGAATCGTTCTGGCTGGAGGGAATGTGCATGACCATCTTGCAAGACAAGCTGGATGGTGGTCTACATGAACCAAAATGTTTTGTTCATTTTCATTGGCCTTAATTCTTTTATTTATTTATTTTGTCATTTTACTGTCTTATCTTTCATGTTCCTACCCAGTTTTTGTTTGCTTGTCTTTTGCTTTTTTTTTTTAGGCATTTGTATCTTTCTTTTACAACATCTTTCTAAAATTTCGTCTTTGTTTTTACCTTTCGTTCTTAATGCTCTGTTTGTTCTTTCTTTCCTTCTGAATTTTATTCATTATGTTTGAAATTGAATTCTCTATTCCTGCATTCCTATATGTTCTAATTCATTTCTCATTTTTCCCCTTTCTCTGTTTTATTAGATTTTTTTTTCTGTTTCGCTTTCTCAAGCTTTTCATAATTTAATTCTTTTCTTTTCTCTTTTTCCACTGTAAGTTACTTTCATTCTCATTTATTTAATCTCATTTATTCTCTTTTTCTTGCTCTTTATTTTCCCCCGATATTTCTTTTTTCTTTTTTTTTTTTTCTTTTACTTTTTTCATTTTTCTTTCTTCATTTTTCATTTCCTCTACTTTATTATTCATTTTACGTATTACTCTCTACATGTTTCTCTTCTAATACATTTTTCTTCTTTGTTAACTTCTCTTCTTTCTTTATTTCTTTCTTTACTTACTTATTTTGTTCTTTACTCTTTCTTTTCTCTTCCTTATTATATTCTTTCTTTCTTTCTTTCTTTCTTTCTTTACTTACTTATTTTGTTCTTTACTCTTTCTTTTCTCTTCCTTATTATATTCTTTCTTTCTTTCTTTCTTTCTTTACTTACTTATTTTGTTCTTTACTCTTTCTTTTCCCTTCCTTATTATATTCTTTCTTTTTTTTATCATCCCTTCTACTTATTTCGTTCTTTAATCTTTCTTTTCTTTTCCTTGTTATATTCTTTCTTTCTTTTTATCATCCTTTTTACTTATTTCGTTCTTTAATCGTTTTATTCTTTCTTTCTTTCTTTCTTTCTTTCTTTCTTTCATTTTATCTATTTCGTTTTGAATAATTTTACTTATTTATTTTTTTTTATTATTTTCTTCCTTGTTAGATTATTTCTTTCTTTCTACTCCACTGTCTCTGTTTCCTCCATTTTCTCTTCATTCTACTCTCTCTCACTTGTTCACTTTCACTCTATCTCATTTAATTCTGGTGTTAATATGACCTTTATTCAACACCCCAATATCCCATAGTTCTTCCCCTTTAAGGTATATTTCAACTAATTAAGTTGCATATAAAATAGCTTCTGCAAAATGCATCAGCGGACTTGATGCTATTTTCAACTAAATTCTGCCCTTTTCATGTCACTTCCAGCGTAGCTTAAACGCCAATGCCATTGACTAGTCAATACCAATTATCACCCTAGCCTCACCTTCACGCCATTGGTCAGTTTCATAACTAGATTGGCTAAAACATTCAATCAAAAACTTCCCAAGCTTCTAGGGGGTATGGCTATTTTAGCCAAAATGTGATAAGAAAGAATTATAAGAAAGAAAGAAAAAACAAATCATGTTCACTCATCAATGTAATTATTTCTGGAGATTATTAAATATTTACTCATATGTCTGCCTATATGAGTTCATCGCCCCCTGAAAGAGATATCTAGCAGAAAGAAAGTAATGTCTTTCGCTTACAAAGACGAAATTATCTTTTTTTTTAGGCGTATGTTTGACAAAAATAAAGTTCTTTTCAACTTAAGAATGCAGAATCGAAATAATTGGTTCTGGTTATTTTTACAAATACTTTGCCATAGATGTCCTGTTAAAATTGACTTTAGCATTTCTAACAATAATGTGTAAAATTATATGGAGACAAGATGCGGACAGTCGTGAAAGTAACTTACTGCTTGCTAACATCCCTACATAATTTGATGTAAATTTCTCTTTTCTTAGCCTAGCTTTTCAATTTGTCTTTTCTAAAAAGTACTTCTTTTCACAATATCTTATTTCTGAACTCCTTCGATATATTTAATAATTTAATCTTAGTTTTACACAAGAGCACAATTTTGGAACTCCCAGTGAAGCTCTAACTTACTAAACAGGTAGGAGAATCAGTTAGACTTGTTAGTTATCAGTTCTCCCACGCAGTGGCGCCCTTGATGAATTCTTTGACGCCTTCCGCTGTTTCGACCATTCGTAACAAAGTGTGTAGAGTCAAGCAAAGAGGAAACAGTAAACGATGAATAAATTGTACAAGTGAAACATCTTAGCGAATTATCGTTAATAAGTCCTTCCGAAAAACAGGACGCCATCAGCAGAGCTGATTCGGCTTGAAGACACTCCTGCAAATCAGTGTTATTTCTCATCTCTAACGTGCCCATCAGTTCAGACCCATTTGTGTTTCTTCAATGCCCGTAACGCCAAACGGAGGTTTATACAGCAACTATATTGGGCGAATATTAATTACGGTTCAAGTATGTGCACCCATGTTAAAATCAGTCTTTTTTCTATACCATGGCTAGAGTGTTCTGTATACCTTACTATTTGACCCAACGATGGCATTTGTGCGAAAGTGAATGCATGATCTCGACATAAATTCGAACTCGGTTCTTCGGTTTCACAACCTATACACCCACCCCATCCACAAATGAGATTTTTTAGATAGCTTTGAATTATTTTTCCTGACCAGTTCACTCCCCCTGATACCAATTCCAATTCTAGGATGGATTAAGCACTTTTTTTAGCACTCTTGTTGGAACATGATTTTAATAAATATGCTACTGGGGATAGGTGGAAATTTAATGCTTGAATATAAAATGTTTTATGTCACTGATTAAACACATGACATCGGGATGACTGATTATGATACAAGTGGCTTTGAGCCTTTCCAAATGACACTAATGTCGTAAAACAAGCAATAAAACAATATTTTATTTTTCATTGTCTGGTTTACACGACGTTTTATTTAATTCAAGGCACTTATGAGTTGTGGATGACATTTTCTTCAGGAATATATTTGAAAATACTAATATTCTTCATCTATGATCCGTGTCTCTTCCGGATGTGGGCGATCATAGCTCTCCACATATCCTGTCATTTCTAGTTCTTGGTAAATTGTGTCTTTTCGCAGTCCCTCCTAATCTCTGTTCTATCAATCATTTACACAAGCTCATTAGGCAAGTTATGCGATGTTTTACTCTGTACCTCTTGCCTTTAATATGTCCTGTCAGTGTTAAATTTTCTAAGTCCTCTTTTCTCATTATGTGGCCTAGAAATTTCAAGTGCCTCTTTCTGATGTTAAGTATAAGTGTCCTTTTTGATTAAATTTTCTGTAAAAACGACACTGTTTACTTGTTAAGTACATGGCATACACAACAACCTTCTGCAGAAACACATTTCTGCAGTCTCAAGTCTTTCTCACCTGTGAGGAAATTTTCCAGTATTCACTGCAACATAAGTAGATTGATACTACATGACGGTCCAGTACTCTTTTCTTTGTGTCTAACTCTTGTAGCATACCCACGAACGATAATGAGTATGTCCCCATTAACATAAATACAGTAGTAAATATGTTGGTCTGCAGTTGAAGATTCGTCCCCAGCTGTGCTGGTCAAACTGTCGGCAGAGAGGATCCCCGTACGAGGCTATGTCGAAGAGCAGTCTCGTTTCGGGAAACAGCTACCCGATCTACGAGGAATTTTAGCCGAGCCTACGGGCTTGGATACCCGGCATTAAATTCGGCCTTGTGCCACATCTGACCGCATGGGGCGGTTGGTAGATATCCTGCAGTTGGAGATTCGTCTGCTGGTTAAACTCTCTGCCTCCGGGCAGAGAGGTTCCCCAGACGAGGCTATGTCGAAGGGCAGAGTCTCGTCTCGGGAAACAGCTACCCGACCCCATTTTACACGGGGTCTGCAGGAAATTTTTAGCCGGGCCTACGGGCTCGGATACCCCACATTAAATTTGGCCTTGTGCCATATCTGACGGTATGGGGCGGTGGTAGATATCCTGCAGTTGGAGATTTATTGTGGAATGGACTTGATTCACTTCTAGCTGTGGACGAATCTTATATGTGTTGTTCTCGTCCTAAGTATTATCGTTTATTACCAACCTTTGTTTGATTATTCTATTCAGTAACCTCCCTAGGTTACAACACTAACGAAATTGTCCTGTTCCTTAATACTTTGCCTAAATTTTTATAAGTTATATTTATACTCGTTTGGAATAATAGGTTGTACATTAATATTTATAATTAATGTTGGATTCTACAGCGGACGATGAGTTAAGTGCAGATACAAAAATTGTTTTAAATGCGCTATGTTAATTATTAAGGTGTATCAAAAGTATTTTCATTATTTAATCTCCTGAATTTTTATGAAGCTTATGCAATGTCAGAGCAGCAAACGACAGGAAACTGTGAAGAGGCATAATTATGCAAATCTTTAAGGTATAAGGCACATAAAGGAACAGGCACAAAAGAACAAGAAGAATATATATGGTATTTTTGATGATCCTGGCTTTTTTGGAAGTATTCGAATGCTGGTGGTCGGATTATGTTGCTCATTGTGTTTTAACATTGCAATCGACAGCTAATAAATATCTATACTGGTTCTCATGCGATCACCGAAGTTAAGCAACATCGAGTTTGGTCATGGGTAACCGCTTAGGAATACCAGGTGCTGTAAGTTTGGATGTACGCGTGGTGTAATGGATAACATCTCGGAAATCGGAGAGACGATTCCAATTCCAGTCAGGTTCGTTATATTCACATATGCTCAAATACCATTAGAAAAAGCATGAATCCAACTGTTCTGTCTTAATTAGTGCGACTTAAATCAGCATATCATTATTCCTTCAAAACTTCTTATAATCTAAAAAAATATTTTCTGGTTTTAAATAACCTGCAAAAGGTTGATAAGTCGTAAAAAAAAAAACAAATCCATTAATCAATGTCTATTTCTAGACTTTATTTCAAGAAACGGTTCATCAGTCTAAAACCAATTCCAGGTACTATGTTCGGATATTGGTTTATATTCTATTCGCCAAATTCTGCATGTAATTTCAGCTGTGTCAAGACCAGGGTTAGAATCATGCCTGAAAATTGTCTGAATCTAAATACTTATATCCGCCATTCTAACATCTAAAATATTTTATCAGGAATAAAATAAAAACAAAACAAAACATAAAGCTACAAAAATAACTAAATGATCGTTTTTATAACGCAACTGCAGTGTTCATGGCAGGTCCTGTTTAAGTCACTGAGCACAGAGCTATTAATGTAGTGTAGTGTAACGAAAAACTGGAACAATAAACAAAATGTTTTGATTTGATAGAGTGATTTATTTAGTTTAGGGTGTTGTATAGCCCCTTGGTGGACGTCTCTTGGGCCAACGGCTATCGCTCAATAATAAACTTGCATTCTTCTCTCGCAGCCGGTAACCTCTAGTTGTTTTGGACACAGATGAAAGAACTTCAACGAAGGGAATTTAAATCTTAACTAGTTTATTAGACACGTCGACGTGCATTTCTAAATATCCAGTGGGGTAGCTTTCTCACTCCACTGGTGTGCAGATCTAGAGACGAAAGAACGCGTCTACATTGACCAACAACCTGAAAACCCTTTTCTATATCTCTATCATTTCCACGCTTGTTCAGCCAATCAAAATCGAATTCCTTTATTTTGTCTTGTATCTGACCTCAAAGTTCAAACACAGGAAGTCCGAGCAGAGATATACTTCTCTAAAAAATAATAGCCTGTTACCTATTATTTAACAAGATGACATCGAACACACTGCACTAATAGTGATAATTTGCTATCACTCTAGACTAGTCGCTATAAATAAAATATCATTTACGAAATGACCCATATGACCGTCATCGCAAATCATTTGACGATTATGTGGTGGTTGCTAATTTAATACGTATTAAATTAAATATACCTTGTATCGTGAGAAAATTAGTTTTTAAAATGTAGCAAATGTAACGTATTGACAGTTTGTTTTACATGGTTAATAGACTGAAAAAATTTTCAAGATATACCTTGCTGAAATTGGACTGCGTTTAATACATCTAATGAGGTTTAGACATTTAGTAAATTAGAGCAATATATTACGTTGATAAAGGATCAGGGAATCCCTGAAACACACACGCGCGAGCATGTGAACAATCCACACCTTCAACACACATACATGTAGTTGTCACTTGAGTGGGCATGGTTATTTATAGGCGGAACATACAATTATAATCAGCCACGGTATAAAATTGTCCTAAAACCCAGTCGTATTTGTCAGTATATTTCATCTTTGTATTATGTTAACTTTGAGCCGAATTCCAATTCTAGTCAGGTTCGATATATACACTTATTGGTATAAGATGAGAATTGGGAAAAAAATCTTCGTTTTTTGTTGACGCGTTTCGTCTTCCGAATTTTCAAGGCAAAAATGAAATCGAAATGTTTTTTTTATTATAGTTACATTACATTACAAAATCCAAATTTAAAAAAGATAGACGCTTCTGCGTAAACTTCTTTCTAGTTAATGTAAATTTCCTTTATACTGTGTGTGTGTGTGTGAGAGAAATACAGATTTCTATTTTGGACTTGGTGTTCGATAAAAGAGAACCTTCAACGTCTGTGCGTTTAATTTTTTATTAGATTTTTTTTCCAATTTTCGGATGTGTTGAGTATTGTACTCAAAGTTGTTGATAAACTGACCGAAGTTCATATTTTGTTATTTTTCTTCAAGTACTTTCGACATTCGCAGTCATTATCAAAAAGCGATGTGGTATCTGTATCTTAGTTAGAAATCCTTTGTCTGCATCGTGGCATCGGAAATTTGGGCGTTTGAAATAGTCTAGCGTGACGTCATATGTAACGGTTATTGAGAACAAGGCTACACACAAAGAATCCTATTAATTTATTTTATTTTATTAAGTAATTATTTCTTTTTAATAATACTAATATAATATTTACACACATTAATCATATCATATGCATTTCAAGATATCATCTCCTGTGGTGAATGACGTTTTATTTAATGTCGGCTGTTTATTTTGTATAATAACGTTCAGACTTTCTTTGCATTGAGTTCTGTAGAATATTTTGATGTTATCTACTAATTTTTGTCTTATGTTGTAATTCTGGACGATCATGATCGATGTGTGCACGGGTTGCACTGAGTTTCGACAGGTGACAGGTCAATCTGCGAGAGATGTGGTGCATGTGTTCCCAATGTAAGTATTTAATATTGTTTTTTTAATTATTAGTGTTGGAGATACAATCTCCCAGGGTGGGGGAATGAGAATTCCTAAACAACAATGTTTTTTCATAGGTGAGGTTTATGTTATGAGACCCAGTATTGTTGGTAATAATTAAGTTAAATGTCTGTTCACTTTAATGAAACTTGTATGAGTAAATACTTGCTGTCTGTCTGTCTGTATATATATATATATATATATATATAAAAACCAGATGCACAAAAATTTTACACAGGACGAATTTGCCATCCGACGAATCATTAAACACCGTATTTCAGCCATAAATCTTGCCAAACAGCTAAAAATATTACAGAAAATGGAAAACTACCAACCTCGTCATCACTAATCAAAATATTCCTATTAAATCTGAACTAGCAAGGCCAATCTAGTGTATCAATTTAACTGCCCTTTACAGGCCTGTTTTTTTTTTGTCATAAATCAATTAGCTATACCGGTCATATCACTAGCTCCTTGAGCAGATGCCTCACATGTCACTTATCTGATCAAAATGCCATAAAAAAGACATTAAGTTACCCACAATATTCAAGAACCCATAAGGAAAATTCTGGTTGACAAAATGATCCTCCTTCACAAATCCTGTAGCCGAAAACATCAACTTAAAAAAAAATCATGGTAAAAAATTGACAAAAATAAACAACTAAACCCATTGAAAACGGTTAAAAAAGTTGCCGAAACCGCCTGGGACAATAGAGACCACGAACAATTTTACACTTCCACCAAAAGGGAAAGAAATATGTATATTAGAAAAACTAAATAAAAAAATTTCTGTGTTTTTCATATTCAACGAAACATGTATAAAAGAAAGGTTGCTGCCTAAACACACCTCTCTCTCTCTCTCACGCTCTCTCTCTCTCTCTCTCACACACGCCACTCTCTCTCTCTCTCTCTCTCTCTCTCTATATCTATATATATATATATATATATATATATATATATATATATGACGGAGATATCGATATGAATTAATAGAATTAATATGAAAAAGGTTTTTCACTTAACTGGGAAATGTTGAAATTAACCAATAAGGATTACAAATTTCTACCTGTTACATATACACAGTCACCAAAACAAACAAATAACCAGCTTTAAATATAACAAATAAACCCCCATTTTTTTTTTTTTAAAATTTAAAACAAATATAAATAATAATAATTTTTACCTATCATAATTTTACAAAACCCCACCACACGTATATACATACACGCGAGGAAATATTTTCAGCGGAAAAATACATAATATGACATGTATACATTCACGAGACATTAAGAGACATTTCCGCCACACTTCCAATGTTTAAATTTCAACATTTCAACATACAAATGCGTATGTATAGACATAAAACCACCTGTATACATACATATGTCATATCAGAAACTGCCCACATATGTTTATATATGTATGAGTCCCGACGGACGACCAAGTATGTATATGTGTCTGCATACATCGATGTTTGCGTTAGTACGATAAATGACAAAACGACGAAGTTTCCCCCACCACTTCACAATAACACCAATACACGCAATCTACATAAACCCACATTTTTTAAAATATTAATCAGTTTGTCTGACGATCGCTAAAGCGTGAAACCCAGGGTCACAAACTCACATCTATCCAACCAATATCTATATATGTATATATATTGAGCACTTTGAACTATTGCGGAAGTCGGTGTCTGTCATTTCGTTCTTTTTTGTTTGTCGGGTTTTGTTGGTTTATTAGTTTATTACTTGTTTATTACTTGTTTATTATTTGGTTATTAGTTACTTTTCTGTTTTGTTTGTCGGTTTTTTGTTGTTTTATTTGTATGTTAGTCCTTGTTTTCTCTATATAATTTCTTTATTTTTCCACGTTTACTCAGGAAATTTTGCCATTTTTGATTAAAGTTACTTGTTCAAAACCCAATGATAAATTACCGAGAAGATTTTAAAATTTCTATTTCAACATATTTGTGCCGTTTCCATTCAGGACGTGGCGATCATGTCTCGCCACAACAACCTTTCCCCTATATTTCTAAGAAATGGTTGACACTTTACCATCTCTCCTTGTCTTTGCTGGGCCATCCATTCACACAAACAGGTAAGTTACTCTCAGTTTCCCTCTACTGTTCTTTCACTTAATACATCCTGTGAGTATTCAGTTTTCCAAACCGTCCTTCCATATTATGTGTGCCAGAAATCTCGACTATCTTTTTCTGATTGTAAGTAAAACTTATCCTTTTTTGTTCCAGTTTTTCTTAAAACTTCCTCGCTGTATACATACCCCGGCTATGGCATTCTCAGCATCTTTCGGTGGAACTATATGTCTGTTAATTCAAGTTTCCTCTTCATCTCAGATTAAATTGTGCAGCATTCAATGTCATATAGGAGTATTTCTATTCAATAATAAATCAGGGCTCTTTTGTTTGTTCCTAACGAAAATTTCCTTTTTCTTAATACTTTATAGTTTTTAGTTTTGGAAAACATCTCTCGCTATTCCAGTGGATCTTCGGATTTCGGCGCCACATTTTCCGTCGTCTGTTAATACACTTCCCAGATATATATATATATATATATATATATATATATGTGTGTGTGTGTGTGTGTATGTGTGTGTGTGTGTGTGTGTGTGTGTGTGTGTGTGTGTGTAGCCTGATAGAAATCTCCGTATTACTTACGTATGGGTCGGTCCTTCAGCTTTGATTTTAAATGAACCGTGTAATTTGCTTCGGATAAAAAGTTTCTTATCTCAGCCCACTTGTCTTAGAACAAAGTGTATGATCTGTTTTCCATGGTTAAACTTGTTACACTGGCGCACACAAGTATAAATTAATCGTTTGACCCCCAAGCAATGTGTAAAAGCCACGAAGAGGCAATGGGATTTGTTGACAGCAAAAGAAAGCGAGAAAACGTTATTGAGGAGAAATGCCAATAAAGTCAGATGATCCTAATTGATGTTGTATTTAAATTTGTGAAGATCGTGTTTGACTGGAAAACAAAATAACCGGAAGAGAGTACGACAAGTGAAAAAGTACGAGAGAAGAAACTGTTAGCATAGAACTTACGGTTGCATCTAGTCATTTCAATAGTAAAATGTTGAGAACTTACACCTTACACAGATTTAGTACTGCATTTAAATTCATAAAATCTAGGTGAAAAGTTCAGTAGGAGAAATTATTACCATTAGATCCATTCTATCAAACTTACGGTTACATCTAGATAATTTCAGTAGCGAAATGAATATATATATAATTAATATTCGTAGAATAAATTTTGATATCTGTTTTAATCGGAGACAATGTTCTTAATCAGGTGTTTATTTTTAGGGATGCATGTAGCTATTTACTCAATTCTCGTGTTCCCCAAATTAGGGTTATTTAAGTGTTTTAATGTTCATTCCTCTACTAACTTGATTTTAACTTCTTCAGTTTGTAGCTCAAACCTGAGCTGCTCCTCTTGTTAACGACCGTACATTCTGTCTTATAATTGATTGTTAAACTTTTTTTCACGCTTTCCTTTACTCTAGTGTCTCGGAGATCCTGCACTTTTCTTTCCGTATCTTATGTTGTTAAGATTGTATCTCTCCATTGGTAAATCCTGGCAGGACTTCTAGAATGAAGACTAAAATTGAATCACTTATGGGTCATTTTCCAAGAGGAATCAATTCATTTTCAAAGTCAGTTTCACCACCACCTTGATGTAATTTCACAACCAATCAGAAGTACTGTGACGCGTGAGCAGACACTCTACTATTAACAAGGCAGGGTCTAGCGTTGTTAGCACCCCGGGCAAGCTGAATTTTGGCTACCTTTACAAGTATATTTTTTTTTTAAATTTCACAAGGAGAAAAACGAAAATGTAGAATACCGAGTTTATATACATCTTAATACAAGCTAAAGAAAACATTTATTATCCTCCTTAAAACATTCTTTAGATAAGTAAATCATTTCATGGCACTTTCTACAACTATCTTCTTTTACAAGATCATTTTCTATTGACAGAATAGCCAAAGAATTTAATCTGCCTTGTGTCATAGACGACTGCAAATATGTTTTTATAAGCTTTAGTTTACTAAAGCTGCTCTCTCATGTGGCCACAACAATGACTATAGTAAGCATTATTCGCAATACAACCCACAGATTTGGCATGAGATCTTGTAACTTGTTAGTATTTATGAACTTAACGACTTCTAGTCCTGGGTATGACGATAAACTACATCCGGCAGCAATTCCGCTGATCAGAGTATTGAAGGTTTTCAGGAGCGTGGGACCACATCTTAATTGCTGTTGTTTTCAGGTTCATTTTGACCCGGGGTGGTAGCATCTGTTAAGGCCCCAGCCATGAGAAAATAGAGAACCTCCAAACAAAAACAAAACACTATGAAAGTACATGTATAAAAAAATACTTTTTATAGTAAAAAATACCAGCAATACATTTGTATATATAGAAAAATTACCAACAATACATATTTATTGGAAAATTACCAATAATATATTTGTAAATCAAAATTATCAGCAATTGATTTTATGGTAGAATTACCAATAAAACATTTTATTGCAAAATAACCAAGAATGCAGTTTATCTGTAGTTGAAGGTATACAATTGCGTTCAAAATATATTTAATTGAAGCCATAAAATTGTGTACAGATTATTTCGGCATTAAATAACCCATAGAGATCGATATGCTGCTAAACAAAATCAACCAACCAGAACACAAATATTAAGTTTTCGGCATCAAATAACCCATATAGGTGTTGATATGCCGCTAAACAAAATCAACCAACCAACCTAACGACTGCTATTGGTAGCTTTACCTTCAAGAAATAATTCTTTTGCAATATTCAGTTCAGTAATGAGATCACATTTTTGGTTAGAAGATCCCAAAAACATGACATGGCAGCATGATGGTACCCCGCCTCGAGCGACTGTCCGAGTTGCCAGTACCTTGAGCCGACCCTCATTGTTGGGATAACTCAGTCTATACAGAGACTCTTTTGATTAAAAAGATTATTCTATATGATTGTCGCCTTTCACAATGACAAAAACAAATAGATTCTTTATGTCTTGTGTAGTTTTTTTTTTATTCACTGAAGTCTCTAAATTCCCACACCGAGTACAGATTTATTTCCCTGCGATTTTTGGATTTTCCCAACGCTAAGCTTTCCGTAGGAAATCAAGTAGAGTGTACCGAGGCATTTGATGGCGATCCTGAGAAGGAGACTTTGCAGAATATTTTGAAAAGTGGAAGGAAAAGCATGTTATCTCTTAATGGGAGTACTCTGAAGGAATGGCAGGTCCCATTTCCATAGGTAGACAATATTTTTGTTGATATTAAGTGATTGAATGCTTTCCAGACAGGCTTTATTTGGTTTGGTTCTTTTGGTTTGGTTTGGTTTGGTTTGGTTTGTTTGACGACATATCAACCACAGTGGGTTATTTAATGCCGACAAGATTTATTACTGATAATAATTTTTTCTTCAAAAATTCATTGCTAATAATTTTTTTACAGAACTGTATTGCTGGTATTAAAATTTATTTTTACACTTTCATAATGATTTGACCCAGCTGAGGGGTTAACTAATTGCTCATAGCTAGGACCCTGACAGGTGCTACCACTCCGGTTCTGAGTGGATTTGAGAACACCAGCAATTAAGAGGTGGTTTCACGCATCACAAAAGCTCCTGATCAGAATCCTTGCTGTTGGACGTAGTTTATCGTCTTACCTAGGACGCGGATATAGTTTATCATCATACTCAGGACGCGACAAGCTTCGTAAATGGAAATCAAATTATAGAAACATTTAGAATGCTGACAGAGAAGAACTAGACTGCGAGTAACATTAATGGGAGTCACCAAGACGTTAAATGTAATCATGATGATGATGATAATGATAATCATGCTGATTTGTGGTCACACAAATTTATTACGATCTCCCCATCCCGATCATATATTTTCTTCTTTCTTCCTTCTTTTAATTCTTTCTTTCATTCATTCACTAATTCTTTCTTTCATTCATTCACTAATTCTTTCTTTTATTTGACATATTTTCATCAATTGTTCCCTCTTTTCTCCATCATCATTATCTTTGACCCGCCTCCTTTTATTTTCATTTCCCTCGGACATTACACGGCACCCCACGTACCTTTAGAAAATGAATCCTTTTGAAGACAGACGGTGTAAACAACGTATCCAGAACCATAAATATCCCCCTGCTGACCCCTGGTCGAAATTCCAAAAGAGATGCGGTCACCTGCTGTCCACGTCAAGCCTTCTGATTCCTTCAGATAGCGCAAGAAGCAACGATATTTATTTTGTGCATGTGTTTGAGTGATAGTGTTTAAATAATTAGTTGTTAAAAGCACACCAGGTGGGACCCCAACTTTCGTCAGTGACCCTTCTTCTAATTTCTGTTCGCGTCTTTTACTGACAGGAAAGAAAGCGCGCCATACCGTAGTGGGGAGAAAAAGATGTACGAATCAATCAACATTTTGGAATGAGAGTTTAATTTTGGACTTTATGAGCAAGCAGGTAGTTATTTACGATAATAACGAGACGACAGTGTTGAAGCTAATGTTTTAAATAGTAAATATAATAATGAATAATTACGGAATCTGCCTAGCGGCTGAGATTGTTGGGTTCCAGACATCGTAGGCAGTATTCATAAGGAAAACAAATTCGTACATTGACATACTCTCTGCATAGGGTGAAACGATTTTCTTTTCCTCGTTTTTTTTTTCGGTTCGTGCTAAGCAATATTTTCTTACAGAGTGAATAAAGATAAAAGGAAAACTTATCTTAGACGAGGCGTTTCGTTTGTGAAGGAATTTGTCAGGGCAAATGCAAGGATTTTATTTTATAATAAGTATTTTTATACAAGAGCAAAATTTTTTACTTTTTTCAAATTTTTTAGTAAGTGATGTTTACACACACACACATACACACACATATATATATAAATATATATATATTCAAACATATATTGTTAAATATAATAGTTATAGGTATCTTCATAAGATTGCTAAAAAAAGAGCATAGCATGATGAAAAAAACGCCAAAGTTAACGAAAACAAAATTTTAGTGTCTAAATGTTTATGTTATTATTGAGAAGAAAGATCAAAGTAATTTTAATTATTTAAAAAAAAAATTACTTCTTTTTAGAACATTCTAAATTTTGATTAAAAAAAACTTGTTTATTTTTGTGTCACCAGAACTAGTAAAATAACATAAAATTTTAGCGCATTTTTTTCTGTATGACAGACATTAATTTTCAGAAACTATTAAAAAATGATGGAACTTATTATAAATATATTTTTCTTTTTTTAAAGTCATGGCAAAATAATTTTTTTCACATGTATTAGCCCCCTCTCCCCCTAACTAATTGTACGAAAACTCTATAATTTCAATTTTGGGAATATTAGCGATTATATTAGTTAAAAGCTCAAGGCTTTGAGGAAACCAAATCATGTTTTTTTTTTTTTTTTAGTTGGACCACCTCTAACTGAAAATCATCTCTGAATTGTAACATACAAAACTCAATAAAACAAAAATATTATTTAATTTCAAAAGCTTTTAATTGCTTTCATTTATTTTAATGAATATAGACAATATTGTCTGCAAGCAAAAAGATATTTCGATGAAAAATGAATTTTTAAAACAATTATTTGTTATTTCTTAAATATTTTATTATTTCACATAGTTAATTCTTCTAAAATTAGGGAAAAATTTATAGAATTTAACGAATGTTGTTATTAAGTAGATATATATTTACAGATTATAATTTCCAAAACTTCTTACAAACTAACGAACGACAGTATATAAAAAAAATAATTTGTGTCAGTAATAACACTGTAAATCAAATCTACGGAAGACCAGAAGTACCGTGCGTGCAATAAAAAAACGTCACGTGGATTGAATTTGTCTAGTATTTAACTTAAATACTGAATTTTTAATACAATTATTTGTTATTTCTTTAATTATAATAGATTTCACATTTAAGTCGCTAAAATATTATAAAATTAGTCAAAAACCGCATTCAGTTTCGTAAATGTCCTTTTGAGATATAGATTTATTTTTGCGAAACATGTGTGAAGTTAATTTGATTTTTCAATTTTAACTGAGAAGCGTATCAAAAGTATCAGTATCATCTTATGAAATTTAAATTTGTATTTTATGTTTACTTCTGATAAAATTTCATGAGAAAGGTACCTATAAATTAATTAGATACCTTTCTTATGAAATTTAATCTCACTCTCAACAGTCTTATTTTAATTTCATTATAATATATTTTCCATAAAGCATCGTAAACGTAAAGGTAAAAGCTAAGTACAAAAAAATTAAAAAAATAGAGCGCTGAAAGTTTTCCTTAAAAATAACGAGGTAAATAATTTCTTCATTTAAATCTAAATAACTTCACATCTCTCCTTCCATAGAAGGAATTATCCTTACGTAAGCTATCAAAACGTGATGAATGTCTTTCGTCATCTTGCTAAGTGACGCGAAAGGTTATGACCTGCTTTGTTTTATTTTCAAACTACTTCATTTCGGCGCAGAAACTAAGTTAAGCTTAGTTCAAAATATTTTAAATAAGCATTATAATTTCTGATTTTCTTAAAATAAATTTTGAAAAATTTATAATGGATTTTTAAAAGAATTTCTAACTGAGATTTTCATTTTTTTTTTATAAATTGGAAAAAAATGGCTGACATGATCGATTATCTGTCAAGTTTGCTGACTAAAAAAAAAAACAAGATTTTTAACAAAAATTTTGGACGTACTAGGAACGATTAAAAAATGTAAAAAATACTCCCAAAAATCTTTCCTCGTAATAATAACATAAACATTTAGATGATAAAGCTTTGTTTTCGTCAAGTTTGGCGTCTTTTTCGTCATGCTATACTCTTTTTAGCGATCTCATGAAGGTACCTAATATAACAGATATCGAATGTCTATTATGTTTGATCATGAGCCTTTTTAAGCTTTGTATAGTGACTTTAGTTTTGGGAGAAAATAAAGTCAAAACCTATCCAATATTTGGATATTTTTTATTATGCTTTCTTTACTAAGCTTTCGGCTCACATAAGTCATCATCAGAATGGTTGTATGGACATTAAAACAGAAATGTTCCTCATCAAAGATGACATTCTGTTAAGTTTGTTATGCGACAATAACGGTCGCAGAATAACAGACGCAGGTCGTAAGTCGTAATGCAGTTCTATGATTCACGAGACTAAAGCCACTATACGAAGCTTAGAACGGTTCATGGTCAAATATAATAGACATTCGTTGTTTGTTATACTTAACAATATATGTTCAAATATTGATCTGCTGCCCCAATACACTAAATATATATATATATATATATATATATATATATATATATATATATATATATTTCAATAAAGGTGAAATTAATTTACAAATTCATGAATTATTCATACATAAAACAAATACAAAGGTTAATGATTTAATTGGCGAGAAATCCATCGTCGCAAACAATTCAAATAATATACAAAAACCCCGAACCTGTTTTTTAATGAAAAGATCCTTGTTTTTATAAGTTTCTGTTGCATAAGTTCTTATTATTTTTACAAGCTTTCGTCTGTTCTTACAGACATCCTCAGGTATGGAATAGATTTTGTTCTTGTTTTTACTCTCAGTAATAAGAGGACAACGAAAATATATGTATTGTAATCTGAAAAATGCTATTAGAAATGAGTTATTGTTTTTGGAGCGTGCAGTCGCAACGCTGAGTTTGAATTTGAATTTTACGATTGTGCGTTCTTGTACAAATATAGTGATGAGTGAATTCTTTTTTACTGGTAAAAATATAGTTCATGCCACTTTGACAGAAAATTTTAACCTTTGTATTTGTTTTTTGTATGAATAATTCATGAATATATATATATATATATATATATATATATATATATATATATATATATATATACAAATTGGTATTTAAATTGGATTTTTCAATATCTCCATTACTGAAAGAATTACGACTTTCCCAATCCAAGATACATGACTACAGAAAAAGATTAAAAAATTCAAAGAGAATTTTTAAATCCATAACCTCATGCTATTGAAAATATCATGATCACGAGCCCCGTAACCCGTTAGGGTCGTAGGGGCATCACACGCACTGTAGCCAAAATAGAAGTGGTGTGTTTTGGGCAAGATCGTCAGACGGAGTCCAACTCTCTCTAGGTTGGTTTGAATTCAGAGAGGTTCCTTCTCCTAGACTATAGAACCCAGTCTGTCTTGCTATTTACCCATAGCCTTTAAAAGACGGATTCATAGCTTTCCGATAGATATTACCACGTAAATGGTTATAATGGACTCGATTCGATCAATAATATTTTTGTTCTTGTATATAAATACTTGTTACAGAATAAAATACTCGCATTTGCCCAGAAGACAAAACGCGTCGGCTGAGATAAATTTTCCTTTTCTCTTTACTGACATTGTCCTTTTACATATCTACTCTATCTGAAAATTTGCACTTTCTTACAATCAGTTATAAAACACCTCATATCTCATACTTACCGAAGGAGATAATTCACATTATTTTATATATAGTACCTCTTCAGAAGGTGAAAGATCATGGTTCTTCACAGCTTCCTGTTCCTTGTAGCTCTTAGCAATGATTGTCTGTTTACCACACCTACATGTCTCCACTTTGTCATCCATATGCACAAACATGTTAGGTAGAATACTCAATGTTTTCTTTACATCTCTCTATCGGTCCAAAGTTCCTATTTAAATTCGAAGAAATTGTCCCGCAATAATTGCCCTAGAGAAGAACTGATATTACATAATTTTGCACTCTTTTCTTTGTTTCTAACGAAATTTTCAACGTTTCTTTATACTTTGTTTAGTTTTGGTGAAGCATCTTCCTATATTCGCTTAATGCAGTTAAAATACAAAAACGCATACAAATACCCCCCTTACACACGTAACAGGTTTTCGTCCACATCACGTTGAAAACAAGTTCTTGTACGATTGCCGAAGTTAAGCAATGCCACTCCTAGTCAGTATCTAGATGAGTGATCTCTTAGTAAGCTTCGATGGGCAGCTGGTGTAATGGACAATCGCTAATAAATAGAAATCCATTACTTTTTAGAATATATATATATATATATATATATATATATATTCATATATATATATATATATATATATATATATATATATATATATATATATATATATATATATTCATATATATATATATATATATATATATATATATATATATATATATAATATATATATATTCTTCATATATATATATATATATTCTTCATATATATATATATATATTTCTTATATATATATATATATATATATATATATATATATATATATATAGCATAGCTGGCTACTCGTATTACTTCCTATTGCAGACTCTTGCTCAGGCACAGCGTGTTTATTCAACACCCACCTGTGGTTTATACGGCAACTATGCTGAGCAGACCTTAGTTATAGTTTCTGGGAAAGAGCGTGTTATCTAACGTGATCAACAATTTGAAAAAGGCCAGAACGCTCATTACCTTGGTCACGATGACTTGTGACTTCGTGCTAGCACAGATATCGACGGTCCCATCTACCCAATTTCACTCATAAGTCTTGGAGCAACCCGTGGTATGGTTTTCAGTCACCTTCCAAAGGTGCCGCATACTGGGATCTCCCTGCCCAGTCCGATAACATCAGCAAGTCTCCTTGAAAAATATGATAGATCGATAGATAGATAGATAGATAGGTGTCTGTGTGTGTGTGTGTGTGTGTGTGTGTGTATTTTTAAACGAAATCCTGACAAGTGAGAGGTTATGAAAATCAGAGCGGACATCCGATAAGTGTAGTGATTTACTGATTTGTTTTTTTTTACGCATTATCAACTCTTTCTAGGTTATTTGAAACCGAAAAATACCTCGAATTGTGGGAGGTTGCTTACAGTAACCAGTGATACCACGTGGTCCCCCCATAAAAATCTCCAAAAATAAAGTGTAGATTTGCGTTGTATTACTTACCACTTTCCTGTCCTGTAGATAGCTTTTTTTTCCTTCGATTGCTCTTTTGAAACTGAAGGAGGCGACACTAACCTTCTATAATACCAGTTTTACTTGGCATTGATAATTCGTATTGCACTATGGCCTTCATATCCCAGAAAATTACAATAACTGTTTTGAAAAAGGTTTTGGTTTTGCGCTTGATGCATATGGCTGTCCTAATTTGGCTTTCGATTTTCGATGCTTTGGATTATAGTTGGATTATATATATTCATGTCCAAAGATAATCTTCTATAAAACAAAAAGAGTTTTCATGTTTGGCAAGAAACGATGTGCATTTAGATTTTACACTTTTCAATGCTTGAATCTTGCGGTTCATAAACAACTCTTTTTTATGGTTTCCCATATTTTGCGATCCGACTATTCGTTAATTTGCACTACAGACAGGATAACCGCTAGTTTAGAATGAAAACTCTGGATTCGAAACCGTGGGGAAACTATTGTACTATATTTCCCAAGAAATCATAACGATTCACGGATAATAAAGCAAGGCATTCTGTTGAGAATCATAATTGCCTACGTCCCGAACGGACATGGTCAAGTCCCAAAGCCATTGAGTGATTGACAAGAAGTCTTTCGGCCTATTCTAACGTTGACGGAATGGAGACGTTATCCAAAAGTTATCACTTCAAAATTCTCGTAGCCTTAAACTTCGCAAGCAATTCACAAAAAACATTGTTTTCGACCGACCCATCTCCAGAGGCTTCAAGAATCATCTTCTTTACTTCTGCTATTATCTTTCCCAACTTCAGAAGAGCATTTAATCTTACTTATTATAAAACGCAGATTGTGTGTGTGTGTGTGTGCGTTTATATATTGGATCGGATTTCCTACATTTTTCAACTGATTTCAACAAAACTTCACAGGACTGCGTAAAATTACCTTGCGGTGGTTCCGACAGCGCCAAAAATTGGAAAAACACAATTGTTTTTGCACGAAATCAATTCGAAAACACGATTAAGTCGCCAGAATGAAAGAGAGACAACTCATATCGAGTTATACTTATTATAAAACCCAGGTTGTGTGTGTGTGTGTGTTCCTTTATATATGGGATCGGATTTCCTACATTTTCAACCGATTTCAAATAAAACTTCACTTTTTTTGGCAGGTAGTGTTTCTTATTGTCTTGCACACTTTTTCTTTATTTTTTACATTCAGAATGCTTTAAAAATTCCATTTACGAGACAATTGTTTATAATTAAATTCTATCCAATCAATAGACTCATAACGATTGAAAACAATGTTTTTGCTTGAGTTTGGGTTTGACCAATTCGTTAAAAAGAAAAAACAACTAATTAAGACATGCGTGTCCGTCAACATTAAACAATAATCTTTGTCAATTTTATTTTTCAGTCTTTATGACGGTCGATACTTGATCTATCTCTTACTGTTACATCCCCGGGCAACGCCGGGCTCTACTGCTAGTCTTAAATATAATTAACAATGTTTTCTATAATATAAAAAAATGTGATTTTATACATTCATCGGTCACGCAGCCTAATAATGCCTACTTAATCATAACATATTCCATTAACGCCAATATGTGAACACACCTCGACTCAAGTAACAACATAATTTCTTTAAACGTTTTTCATACTTTTGATGATTTAAACAGCAGAATATTTTTCAAGAAGTGGATGGTTGGAATTTTTGCAAATGAACATAATAACGAGTATGAGAAAAGGGCAGTAAAATACATTTATTTCAGATGACAGTGTTCCAACAGTTTTTCAAGTAAAAATGGACTGACTTGAAAATTAGAAACTTATATTTTCGATTCTACCTATACCCAGGAATCAATCACTAGCGTCGGTAGCAATCAAATAGTCATCAGAGACAACCACTTCACCATGCTTATACACGTATACACATCGTAGGTCAACTTGTTCACTTTCTTTCCCGGTCTGTTGGACAGGAATAGAGAGTTGAATCTCTTGTTTCCTATATAATTCTGACGTCTCCGCCTAAACTCTAAAATTTTATTTTATTTTACTAATTTCACCCAATAGAAGACCTAAAGGCCACTCAAAATATAGCGTTACTGTTACTATTTATTTTTACTCAATAGGTTCGCCTATCGTCCGGTTCACACTCCTTCCCGGTCTTTTGAACAGGAATAGAGATTTATCCCTTTTTTCTTGTTTAGGATTGTGTTTCCGGTTCCTTCTAAAATCTACTTCAACACTATCGTTATAACGTTTCCGCACAAACACTAAAATTTTATTTACTATTTATTTTTATCGTTATTTTTTTATCAGTAGAAGTAAATAATCCCGCATATGATCCGCGTTATATTTCTCCACGGTCTTTAGAAAAGGAGTAGAGGTTAGTTCTTTGTTTCCTGTTTCGAACTGGGTTTTCTGTTTCTTCTAAAGTCTTCTCATTCTTTCTTTTACTTCCGGTAGCCTCGTTTTAGTGGCATTACCGCCTTGCTTGAGGTGAATTGATTTAAAAAATATCGAAACGTATAGCGCAAATCGTACACATATCGATCAGCAGATCAAGAACAATCTAAACAAGCCTAAACTATCTATTAGCCTAAAAATATATATATTTGTATATAACAACAATAATACTATACTTCACTTATTGTAAGGTAAAAAAGTCAGAATCGTTGAAACTATTATATTGCAAAAGAAACCACCCGTATTAAACAAAATATATTTCATCACAAGTGACGGTATTTTAAAATGTGTATAAAACATTTAAATTTGTATGAAATATTCGAAAATGTTGTCGACGCCCGATGCTGTCAAGCTCTTTGAAACCGTTTTACACATGACGTAACTTACACGATACATGTATATTAAATTTGAATTTAGCGTTCAAAGAACGCTAGGATAAAAATAAGAAAAACACCCTTTCTGTTTCGAACAACATTATTATTATCATTATTATTATTATTATTTTTTTTTTTTGATACATAAATATATTTTGGGTGAAGGGCTAAAGAAACTTCTAAAACGATGAGTATCTGCCAAGCAGTGGGAGTGAATATGTGGAATATCATGGAAATTTCCCCAATTCTCTTTTCTTCTTGTTTTAGTCGAAAGGCTTTCAGCATCTATCTATCTATCTATCTATCTATCTATCTATCTATCTATGTGTGTGTGTGTGTGTGTGAGTTTTAGTTGTGTGTGTTTTGTGTGTGTTCATTTTTTTTCTGACACCAATTCATCGGCGAAACACGTCAAATTAAAGTTTTCCAAATTGTCTTAGTGTTTAGATTATGAAACCCGGGTTCGAGTCTCACCATGCTCGATTTTTCAAAGAGATGACTTCTTTATGGTATCTGCCTGGGGAGGCGATCTTATCGTGAAACGCTGTTGAAATCTGCCTGAAAATTCATACATTGGATTGATCCAAGCCTTGTAGGGGAAATTGGGTAGACGGGCGTGTTTGGAAGCGGTTAATAATTATTTTTTCGTGGTTGAGGGTTTGATCGTACTGACCTTGTTCAAATTGTTGATCACGCTATTTTTTAAGCATTTCACCCCAAAGTAGGCGGGAGTGCCACTAGTATGCAAGGTGCTACAGAGAGTGAAATTAAAGGAAAAGACTGGGTATAGAGGGACTGAGGAAAAGATAACAAGAAGAACGGGGATCAAAGCATCAGAAGATGTCGATTGACATTACAGTTAATTTTTTGA
Organism: Acanthosepion pharaonis; assembly: GCA_903632075.3. Lineage (NCBI taxonomy): Eukaryota > Metazoa > Mollusca > Cephalopoda > Sepiida > Sepiidae > Acanthosepion > Acanthosepion pharaonis. The sequence goes on along the minus strand of CAHIKZ030004034.1, from coordinate 2,947,383 downwards.
AGATTATAGTTATCGGGGAAAGTAAGAGAAAGGAAGTTCCACTGTCGGGAAGTGCGAGAGAAGAAGCTGCTGGAGTAGAAGAGACGATTACAGTTAACTGTTTCGACAGTAAAAGTGTGGGAACGAGATACCAACCTAGTAACCAGCTTAAATTCATGCGTTTGGTGCACCAGTGAAAATAGCTCGTTGGAGCCGATACCATTAAAATATTTATAGAAACATCAGAGGGAAGTCATATTACGTCGGTGAGAAAGTGACTAGAGTCGAGACTCCAAGTCAGGACCGATCACATTGCATATCCGTCTTTGGAATTTGTCGAGAACCTTGAGATGAATAGCGGGGGAGGGCACAATATATAGTAACAGTATTCCATGCATGGATGAATGGTAGATTTGTAGAGGTGAAGGATTGTCTCAGACGAGAAAAACCTGGCGAGACGCAGAGAAGCAAATTTCCTTGAGGTAGATGCAGATTCAATGTAGTTGTTCTACCTCAGGTCAGTGGAAAACATGAGACTAAAAAGGCACAGTGAGGAGCTTAAATACCACAGGTGGGCTCTGTTCTAAAGAAAATGTGAACTAGAAGGACAGTCATATTTAAAATCAGGAGACAATTGAAATTTCTGGGACATATTGTAAAGAAGGAAGGTCTGTAAATTTCAATGCACTTAGGATGTACTGATGGTAGTAAGAACAAAAGGGAATAATAATACTCTACCTAAGGTGTTTTTATGAATGAATGGCACAGCGGATTGAACAAAGAATATAAAGAGTTAAAAGTTGTTTAAATCAGGCAAGTAATAGAAATTTGTGGAGCGCTCAGATGGACACGACACATACACACATGCATACACATATTTATATATATGTAAATGATTCAGATATATTATATCTGTAAAAGGACAATATGAATAAAGACGAAAAGAAAACTTATTTTAGCCTAAGTTAAGTTTTCCTTTTGTATTTATATAAAAAAAAAACAAATATATATGTTGGGTATACGACAAATACGCTAACAAGAAGGCTTACATTACACATGTCCGACCATTCGTCCATTGCGAGACATCTACAACAACATTCTTGTCCACATTCATAAAATAAAAAAAATACTAATCAACAACACAACTATCCTACACCATGAAAACAACAAATTTAGATTACAGATACTAGAAGTAATTTATATTACAAAATTAAAGCCGGCACTGAACAGAATCAATCATGAATACTGCAGTAATGTTCTGAAATGCCTGTAAAGGAACAGTTTTTTCACGCTTTAATTCGCGCGTGAACATGACATTATAGCACAGAGAGAAAAAATCCATAATGTATAATTTTTCACGTTCTAATGAACGGTCAGCACATTGTCAACCGTTTTCCATTTAAAGACATTATGAAAAAATTATGGTAATGGATAACTAACGCACAACTTTGTATAAATACTTATATTAAAGAACAACATATAGTTTTGTATTATTTGCGCCACTGAAGATGATCTTGGAAAAAGATCGAAAGTACTTGGGAAATGAAAATAAAAGAAATTTAAACATCCATAGCACATTTCTCGCATCCTTTAACATCATTACACGGAAGGTTATTCGTGAATATGAACGGATTTTGTTAAAAATTAGCAGACATAATGTCTGTAATTTATTCATTCAGACATGCCTAAAAGAAATATATATATGTGTGTGTGTGTGTGTGTGTGTGAGAGTGTGTGTGAGAGAGAGAGAGAGAGAGAGTGTGTGTGTGTGTGTGTGTGTGTTGTGTGTCATTTCCGACGTGTGAGAGTAGACCAACACAACCAGACTTGCTCATATGATTTGGCTATAGTGGTGAACGCTTGTGCAGTTTTAGGAAGAGTAGAATACAGAGAACAGGCGCACATTGAGTGCCACAAGGTCCCCAAATGACCCTCCTCAGGTTGTGAATTCAGATCTTACCTTCTCTCCTGTTTATGTCTTGCTAAATGTGTATTCTAAAATACTTGACTCATCCTAGATAGATAGATAGATAGATAAAAAGGATGAGATAGATAATCAAAGGGCTTAGATAGATAGATAGATAGATAGATAGATAGATAGATAGATAGATAGATAGATAGATAACCAAAAGCCTGAAATATATAGATAGATGGATAGATAATCAAAAGGTTAAGATACATCGATACATATATAATTAAAAGTGTGAAATACATGGATAAGAAGAAAATCAAAAGGTTAGATAGATAGATAGATAGATAGATAGAATTCATAGATAGATAGATATTACCTAGATAGATAGATATCTCAGACTGTTTAAAATGATCAGATAGATAGATAGATAGATAGATAGATAGATAGATAGATAGATAGATAGATAGATAGATAGATGTAATTAGACTGCGATAGATAGATAGATAGATAGATAGATAGATAGATAGATTCAAACTGAGATAGATATTGAAGAAAATTAGATAGATAGATAGATAGATAGATAGATAGATAGATAGATGAAATTGGTGCGTATTTGGCTGTGATGTATGTGCATAAAGAAATATGAGATATAGATAATCAAACTGGGATAAATAGATACATATGATAGATAGATAGATAGATAGATAGATAGATAGATAGATAGATAGATGATAGATATGAAAATATGTCAAACTGCGATAGATAGATAGATAGATAGATAGAAAAGGATAGATTCAAACTGAGATAGATATTGAAGAAAATTAGATAGATAGATAGATAGATAGATAGATAGCGTTTCTTTTTATAATAATAGTTATTGTATCCCATCAATTTGTTTTTTTTTTTCATTTCCCTTGATTTTTATGATCATCGTTCCTTTTTATTTTAATGACATAAATCTCTTCATTCCAGCTTTCTTTTGTAATCGCTCAAGTCTTTTTCTGTATACACATATCTTTCATTATGCATTTATTTATTACGCCATCTTTATTGTCTTCTAATTCCTGTTTCTTTCTCAGTGTCTTTACAAAATTGTTGCCCACCCGTCGTTATCATCTGCGTTGAACAATAATCACGACATTATTTTCCTAAAAGGTCTGACTGCTGTAAAATTAAACAAATAAGTAAATAAATTAATGAAAAGGTAATAACGCATAACGAATCAACCAAACTAAACTAAACAATAATGAAGGTAAAAATGAAATTAAAAATAAAAGTCGACACCAGTGAAGCATGAATCGAGCTACGGGTGGTGACCCTCCATCTTTATTTACAATCCCGCCATTTTTCTTGTCGAGTGCCAGTTGTCATCTAATATTCAAATGGATGAGATTAAAAATCTAAACACTATTCTCTGCTCAGACATACACAGAGCACCGAATACTTTTTTTTTATATATTTTTCTTATCGTAAAAGTTGATTAATATTGTATTCTTATTATCTTTATTATTTAAAGTTGTTGCTTTGCAGGAAAATTATTTATTCCCTAAATGGGCTAAAGTAGCGATTGAATAATTTAAGATGGTGATTGAAGATGCCTAGCATGGAAAGTTAGAAGAAAAAGGATGCACAAAAAAAATGGTGTAGCAAAGGAAGAAATAAATTGGTAAGTATTTAGTTTTATTCAGAAGGTGGACAAATACGCTGCTTTTATCAAAATTTGTCACGAAATTGCGCGTATTTGGCTGTGATGCATGTGCATTGTACACCCTTATCAGGCTAGGCGTCATGGCAGGTATATTGAATTTTATATATCTGTACACCAGCATTTTGTTGTTGGCATATCTAACTCAATACTACTATTACAACTACTACTACTACTACTACTACTACAACTACTACTACTACTACTACTACTAATAATAATAAAAATACAAAAAATAGTTCTCACAAGTACAGCCCACACCTTAAGCTTTATCTATGTAAAATATGTGTTTTTTTTCACAAAATTGTCCAGTATAAAATGTCATGATGCTATTTCTGACTTTAGGTCGGAACCCGGAAAGAAAGGAGTACACAACAGAAATCAAAGGAAATAATAATAATAATAATAATAATAATAATAATAATAATAACTCGCATAGACTTCTTTCTATATAGTGACCAAAATTACATGATTTTTTTTCTTTCTGATTGTGTGGAACTCTTTGCGTCTTTGCGTCTTTGCCGTATAAATTAAAAAGTTATTTTATAAATATTAGTCTTTTTTGCGTCTTTGCGTCTTTGCGTCTTTGCTTTTCTCTTGAAGTATCTTGTCGAGTTTTGGAGAGCAACTCATACTACACAAAGCAAAGATAAAAAAAATCAATAATAATAATAATAATAATAATAATACTGTACATGAAGACAAATGGCAGGAACATCAACCTGACCTAGTCATAGATTGTATTGGTCACAACTTATTGGGACTTTATCGTTTATAGCCGCAAACATATAAAAGCGCACTGACCAGATATAGTGATTAAAGACTACAATAAATTGCCTTATAGATTTGACATTGTCATAAAATGAAAAATATATCTGTTAAAGAATATGACAAATTAAATACATTTAAGGATCTTAAAGAAGAAATGTGACACGTAAAAACAATATACTCATTAAAGCTGTACGTATGATATCAAGGAAGACTATTAATAAGATGCCTGTTATCCTTTGTTTATAAGTAATTTAAAACATTGCCTTGTGGAACCGCTCATCTACTCAGGAAAGTATTATTAAGGTTAAAGACATAAACGCGGCTCATGTTAACTATCATTTAACATCAGGATTTGCGCAAATAGAATGCGTATATTTACTAACTTGGTTTCGATTAATTATCCGGTAATGGGGTTGCATTAAACTGAAAGCAAGAGATAATAATAATAATAATAATAATAATAATAATAATAACAATAACAACAACAACAACAACAACAACAATAATAATAATAATAATAAATGACAAGGTAATCTTTTGGCTCTATTATCTGTCATCAATCCATAAAACTCTTGTGCAAACTTTATCAGTGCTAATTAATAACCCCAATAAAATTCCAGAATGGATCCTTGAAAGTATTACATATCACTTACCAAAAACGGGTGAAATGGATGATCCCAAAATGTATAGGCCAATATAAATTGATCACGTCTGTCCTGACAAACTGTACTTATTCTTTCCTCAATGAAAATAACATTCTTCCTCTGTGGAAAAGGTTCATATGGTTGCAAAGATTAACGACTATAAATAAAATGAAATAAATTACTGTAAAGCCTTTGATACTGTGCAACAGTCTTGGATCTTTGGAAATGTACAAAGTCTCCTCTGTAATAGTAAATTTGCTTAAATATAACATGGGATTGTAGAAAACCACACTATACCTAAATGACACCAAAGATACTGCCACATCCAATTATTTGAATATTTCCCTGTCGCTTTTGCACGAACTGAACAGTAATAACTATGGATACAAACTAAAAAAGAAAGTGTTTAATCACCTATTCTACATGGATAATATCAAACTATTTTCAGAAGACAACAATGAGTTGAAGGATATCATCAATACTGTAAAATGTTTCAGTGATAATATCGGAATGTATTTCGGATTAGATAAATGGGCAAAAGTAACATTTAAGGGAAAATTAAAGAAACACACTGAATAGATCGAGATTTTGTCGCAAATATTAGAGAACTGGAACAAGAAGAAACCTAGGAATTAGCGAAGGAGATGGAATACTGTATATCCAAATGAAAGAGAAACTAAGAAAAGAATACTACATGCGTCTGCATCTAGTGTTAAATACCGAGTTGAATTCACAAAACAGAATATCAGCGATAAACACTTTGGCTGTGTTGTTCATGATGACGGTCGTCTTTGAGTATAGAATCCAGAGGTTAGCAGTGAATATTTCGAAGACAGTAAGAAAGCGTTGTTCAGGTTAGCAGTGGATATTTTTGTAAAAGGTAGCAGAGCATAGTTCGTCCTTCTGTTTCTCTTCGCCTGACAAGCTGGACTGGACATTCAGGTAGAGTGAACAAAATGGCCGCCTTTATACACGACGGATTGAATATTCTACGTTTTCTGATTGGTTAACCTTCTATTGGTGGACTATAATGTGAGTCAAGGCATTTTGACTGGCTCACTAGTTATATATATATATATATATATATATATATATATATATATATATATATATACAAAAAACTGCAACAGGCTGTCCTTGTGGGGCAATACAGTTGCAACATCCTTAATTGGGCCATAACTGACATTAAGCTAATGGATGTAAAAACGAAAAAGCTTCCCACTTGCCACCGCATGCACCATCCTAAGGCTGATATTGATCGTTTGTATGAGCCCAGATCCAAAGGTGGTAGAGGATTAGTTCAACTAGAACTTAAAAAACCACAACAATTGATCTCTAAAGATACATGGGAACTACAGAAGACTGGATGATGATATGTGTCAAAGAACATGGCATAATTGGAACTCGGTTCTTCGATTAAAAATTCCGAGCCATCACCCATTACACCACCCGCACATCCAAGTTTACAGCATCTGATACTCCTAAGCGGTCGCCCATAATGACCAGGGTCAGCGATGGGACGGACAGAAAAAGAAAATAGTAACGATAAGAAGGAAATAAAAAAGAAAAAGAAAGAACGAGAAAAGAAAGAGCGAAAACATCTATTGTATTTATCAAAAACATGAAAGGAACAGTGACAGATGTTTAATTGCTCAAAGATCATCATCTCTTTTTCTTATCCTCCAGCTATGGGTTAATTAGTAAAAATTTTATCACTAAGTCATTATTATCTGGAAAAAAAAGGACAATGTAAAAATATTTTCTGGATTTAAATATCCTTGGAAAAGTATGAATCCACCTATTCTTCCCCCAGCTATGGGTTAATTAGTAAAACTTAGATCACTAAATCATTATTATCTCTCGTCTCCCCCCCACAATCTTGCAATCTATAAAAAATATTTTCTGGCTTTAAATAACCTGTAATGGTTTAATAAGCCGTAGAAAATGAACGAATCAATCAATCAATCAAGAAGGAAGGCCATGGTTTCAAACATTTAAGAAAGTGATTTGAACAACAAATGTTTTCTGAGAAAATAAAAAAGGGAGATACTCTGGGATTTTGAGATTCAGATCGATTAGCCGAAACATTGAAATAAAACGATTATAGTAGTACCCATAATAACTAGCATACATGGATCAATGTTCAAAATTATAAAAACTAGTCTAGGGTAATTGAAACTTCGACTATGATTGAAACTGTCAAAACCAGGGCAGTTTATGCAGCGGAAAGGAGCTTAAGTCATGTACTGGAGATCTGAGAAAAGGCACTGCCTAATTATCCTCGACTACAACCACCAGATATCCAGTGTGGACATCTGCATGCACGAAAAAAAAATGATATACATGAGGATCATTAAGATTTTATTTATAGTGTTTGCTTTCACCTGTACAAAAAATAATTGACAGTTGTCAACGATCAGGCGGTGCTCCTCGAAAACAACAGACATACCTGTCCAAGACATTTTTGGCTAAACGTGCGATGTGATTTATTTCGCCTTGTTTATTTAAATATTTGTAAGTAGGTGGATTAGTAAGGGCGTAGCCTGACACATTGCTTAGTTAAATTTGATCCGAATTTGTTGTATAACGTTCGATCACTGTATAATGTATGCCGGTCTGTGCGTATGACTTAAAAAGGAGAAAAATGTTGGAAAAAGCAAATATTCGTATAAATTAAAAGTTATTTTTATAAATATTAGTCATTCATCTGCCTTCGTATATTTGTTTGAAAATGAGGAAAAAAGTGTACTTTCAATTATTCTTTCTCCTTTCTCGTTCTCGTTCTCTCTCTCTCTCTCTCTCTCTCTCTTTATCCACACACACACACACACACGTATATATATATATATGTTTTGGATTCCGAGATGAAATTCGGTCTCCAATGAATGACAAACGCAAGAATTAAATATAAGAAATTAAATGTATTTACACAATAATACAATGGGTAATACTGTTAGTGGTTAGTAGCAATATATATATATATATATATATATATATATATATATATATATATATATATATATATATATATATAGTCTTGAAGTAGAACTTCCCTTGAGTCTACGTGCTTGTAACTGTGACTTCTACAAGCGGTTACCTCACACACTATTACTACCTCCAACTCAATCACAATCTGCTCACTCTCCTCTATATTCTGACTGACTCTGGGTATTTAACAGCAGCAGAACAATGAACACTCTGGTCGAGTCCACTTATAGGAAAAAGGATGGAGCCTATAACAATATATATATATATATATATATATAATATATATATATATATATATATATATGGGGAGAAGAAAAAGATATATATATAAAGAGATAGGTAAATTGTCGACACATTATATTTTTAATTTCCCACATGCGTGTGGTTTATTTTTGATTTTGTCGACTGGACACTATAGTAGGGTCAGCTAGACACCGTCTGTGAGAATAAGAGCACCATGATGCAATTCACGCCGCCAGAAATTTGCAAACGGTATGCTGTACTGCTTGACATTCTCACCAGAAGATCTAATGCAAACATTTCGGAGTGTTTGGATTTCAATCTGAGAACCGTGCAAAGGATTCGGAAGGGGTTGGATGAGTCTAATTGTGATTACTAAAGTACGGCAGCTCGGAAACTCACTATGATAGTTCTGATAAGAAAAGAACTCCCAACTTTGTTGGTGCGGGCCTCAGACTCAACACGGAGGTTTCAATCCATTGTCTTGGGATGGTAGTTATTTTCTAAGAGCAGCTTAGATGTGGCACAAGGCCGAAAGTATGGGACACCTAGTGAGGATCGAACTCACTTTTCAGTCGTAACTGATCTAGCGAGACAAGCTTGCTAACCATTACACCATGCCGAGGTGTCTTGGGATGGTAGTGCTGCCCTGGGTTAAGAGGGTCACTGCTGGAAAACTCTATGCCTGGTAACAGAACTCTGCACCATGCCACACAAGCAGGAGAACCCAATCATGGTTGGCAGACAATTTCTACGACCACATCATCCATTACATCCGGCCTCGTAACTCCCTAAACAGCAATCCGCTTGATTGGTGACCAGTTGAGCGAGAGACCAACAAAACTCTTTGTAACACCAAAGATGAACTGAAAGCAAGCCTTATGGCAGCATTCATTAAATTAAATAAGGAGACCGACCAGAAGAGTTGCAGGAGATTCCGAAGTCGTCTGGAGGCCGTAGTTGAAGCCAATGGCGATTTTATTGAATAAATTTACTGTTTAGTATTTAAAGATATTTTGCGTAATTTTGCTAAATATATCTGTTAAAATGAGATGCCAATGTTATTTTCATTTCTGCGTAATTTAGGTGACAATTTATCAATCGTACCATATATATATATATATATATATATATATATATATATATATATATATATATATAGTGAGAGAGATAGAGAGATAGAGTTGAACAAAGTGAGATATATGAACAGATTGATAGATATACGAACGGACTAAGATAGATAGATAGAGATAGAGAGAGAGAGAGAGAGAGAGAGAGAAAGAAAGAGATACGAAAAGACCAAGACAGAAAGAGATACGAACAGAAGAGGATAGACTGGAGCTATACGTTTGGCAACAGGGTTCTGCAAGATGCCATATTAGCAGGAAGACCCAGTTATGGCTGTCGGATAGTTTCTTACATCTTACCCAAACAGAAACCCCCTTGATTATTATATGTGGGGACAGTTGAGCGACATAACAAAAAACTCCTTGTAACACCAAAAATGAATTGAAGGCAAGGAATATGGCAGCATTCACCAACAAACACGGAGACCATCCAGAAGAGTCGCAAGAGATTCAGAAGTCGCCTGGAGGCCGTGGTTGAAGCCAATGGCGATTTTATTGAATGAATTTACTGTTTGATTTTTCAGGATATTTTTGTGTAATTTTAGTGAATATAACTGTTACGATTAAATGTCAGTGTTATTTTCATTTTTGCGTCATTCAGACGACAATTTATCCATCGCACCCTCTATAATGGTTTTCAAGTTTGCCCATTCACTGGGGTAGCTAGCTAATCCCTAATTGTTCAGGCACATATTGCTTTCTTCATGATACACAAAGAAAACTATATTGGAAAGAGCACAGAATCTGGCGTGATCACCATTTTGACAAGACCAGAACGCTCAACCTCTCGGTCACGAAGACATGTGACTTCATTCTAGCACAACAACCCTTATCCTCCGAACATAATTTAGGTCAGCTTTCCAAAAGTACCGCATCAGCCAAGTCATCACCAAAAGAACATGCGGTCAGTTTACCATTATCCTGATGGTATATCCATTTTGTTAACGAGCCGATGGCTGTTTTAGGTTGATATAATTTGGAGCAGTACTTATTTAAATCATTCGTTTGATTTTCTAGAAATAATTCATAGTAGAGGACTATTTGGAACTACTTAAGTAGAGTGGTCCCCTCGTAAAAAAAACGTGCAAAAGTTTTCTTGGAAATATTTTTTGTAAATTAACATTCATTAGACATTCTTCAAGGCTAGGCATTTGTCAGATTAAAAACATATTGATTATTTATTTTACATTTTATAAAAGTGGGTGCCCTGTTTATAATATCATCACAGTGTCAAATCGATCCCTGACTATTTACGAAATTGTCTGGACTTAGCTATTCTGCGTACGAAAACATGCTTTAAAAAAAAGATATAAATATATATAATATATATATATATATATATATATATATATATATATATATATATATAAATAAAAATATATGTCGATACCGATGATATGAGCCAACAACATGTAAGCAACGACGAAGTTTCGGAGGAAATAGAAACAAAAATGGAAACTAATATTTATCATCATGAAGAGGCAGTTGATGTTTCTGGGGCACTTAATGAGGAAGGAGGGCTTGGAAAATCTGATACTCACAGGACAGAGACCAAAAGGGACGGTGGAAAACAACGCATAACCTAATGAGCTTGAGTAAATGGATAGCGGAACAGGTCTTAGGTGACATAATAGAAAGACAAGATGTATTGAAATACAAGGAACAGGAAGTTGTGGAAAGCCGTGAACACCTATGTCTTTGGGACGCGGCACATAAAGAAGAAGAAGATATGTACAAATATGTGTAAATTTTGGTTAAAACTTTTAGGCGAACAAAAGATGATTAAAAGGCAAAATATACATAAAAAATGAATGCACTTAAATAAAATCATCTACAGAATAAACAAAATAAAATAAGAAAATAATATAAAAAACTACTCTGTCCTCGTCTGCGCTGGATTCCGTCTACCTACATCATAGGGGAAATACTATTTCGGGTTTATGAATATTTGTGGGGTTATCGCTATCTATAAAAGGCAGGATGTGTGTGTGCGTGTGTGTGTGTGTGTGTGTGTAACGAATGCACGGCCGCAATTTTCGACGGATTTGCACCAAAATTTACATGTACATGCTCCAAGTTAGTGGGAAGGCCAAGACCGACTTTGCATTTCCCAACTCCCATCGATAGTGGAAATAATTGATTTTTTCATGCTTCTACGGCAGTTTTCATGTAGTTTGCGGCCATTTTCTACAGGCCAGAGTGAGAGCTATATAGCTGGCTGCCACGAATAGGCAGGAAGATTCTATTGGCCAGCGTGGGAGCCAACAGCTGACTGACACGAATGCAAAAAAATCGATAGCTACATTCGTCACAAGTGGGAGAAATTTAAATCTGCATGGCACTTTACTCCAATTGGCTCATTCGCTTGCTTAAACTCAACGTTGATTCCGATTCCGCAGAACTGGGTTGGGTGTGAAAAAGTATTTGTTGTTAACATTCTTTTTTCATTCGGTTTTTCCAGTTACGAGTCCTTTTTAAAGCTGGTCGTTTTGTGTTCATTTTGTTTAGTTCTTTTTTCGTAACAGATTTAATGTTTAGTATAGAGCTTAGAAAAAATTCGCAGTGTGAGATAGGCAAGAAGTAAGGCATGTAGCAGCATCAGCACGGCAAAGGACACTCCTTTAAAGGCAAGGAAGGGCAAAAATATTTTAAGTCAAGTGATAGCGATTGCTGTGTACGATTTTTGAATCAAGCACGGGCAACGCCGGTCCATGCAGACTAGTATGGTAATAATGACAACTAGTGTCTTATAACTACAACATATGTCTGTGTCAGAGATATATGTAGGAAAGCTAGCTTCGACTACTTAATTTGGATTTGTTAAATGCCTCCGTTATGTTTTCAAAGTCTTGGATAAAGATCAGACTGTTAAAACCAGATATATATATATATATATATATATATATATATATATTATAGTTCAGAAGATTTCCGAAAAAGAGCGGTTTGTTTGATACTCAGGTTCATTTGTTCAGATTACCCATTGGCAGGAACAACTTACAAGACATTGAGTATACTTCTCAGTGAGAGACGTGAACAAGTACGAACGAAAAGGCGGGCTACTGCTGTATAAATTCCTTGATAAGAGGAAGGACTGGAATGCGACATAGCACACAGATCGTCAATCCGTGTAGCATATAACTAGTAATGTTCTATCATCACCGAGCGGGCCCTGTATTTTCACCTATCGCGATGATTGGGTGTTCTCTCAGGGAGATCCACTGTGTTGAGCGCCTATTGGGACTTAAATAGACCCCAGACCGCAAGTGTATCATACATACGATATATCGCTAAAGATGCTGGAAAAATGGTCCGATCCCTGTACCGCTCAAGTAAGTACCTGACTCCTCTACCTTTACAAGAGCTAGATCAGGTCGAAAATGCCATACTGTTGCCTTATATGGGCAGGAACCGCTCAGTACTTCTCTTTTCAGTCTAGAGTCCAAAAGCGTCTCTGCGCCAATGTGGGCAAGGAATTATTTTTCACTGTACAACTCTTTTCATACAGACGATACGTCGAAAACCTCTCGCTTCTCTGTCGCTATTTCTATGGAAACTCTCCACACGAAATACATTCCTTACTTCTTGCATCTCTAACCTTTTCTGCTAAGACCCTCTGTCCTACGAATTTTGTAGCGAACCACCCTCATTCCCTTCGTTAAATTATTTTCCACTGTACAACCCTACCACTATTGGGAAAATGTAAGTTTCACTCGAGCATCTACTTTGCATGAACCGCAGCTTTGTGGAACCGATTCTCAAGAGGGTCCTTCCGACATCACTACACTTTAGCCGGCTCAAGTCTAGGGTTAATCATTGTCTTTCCCACATATTTCCATAAAATGTGCCTCTATTTATGTAACCCTCTAATTAGAGTTGTTTTGGGCTTTTGTTCAAGGTGAACAAGGTAAGATAAAAAAAAAAATGAAACCGCATAGCCGTATGTCAGAGTACCTATGTCAACCAAGGTCCATCATCGAAAGAGTTATCAATGAGCACCCGAGCGTCGAAACGACTCGTACCAATGAAAGAAGGTCACCTGGTCCGATAAATCTCGCTTTATGCCGAATAAGATGGGTGGCAGGGTACGTGTGCGTCGTTATCCTAGAAAAAGGTTGACACCAGAATTCACTGTGTAGAAGGGTTTTTGTTGCATGACACCTTCCGCAGTATCACTGAAGACCAAGTACACACGTTCATGTCAAGCCCACAACGATAGCAGTGTCAGCAGTGTTGGCGTGTGTGCGTGTCGTGGTGAGTGGATATATAGATATTTCCAGTTTCTTTGAACGTTTTCCTCTGGTGTACTCTAATATGTCTTTTTTGAGTCTTTTCAATTTATATTGTTTCTTTGCATTAAAAATTCCGATAGACATTTTGATCTTAATTCGATATGCTATTAATAAATTTTTTTACCAGACTCCCTATAATCGTTAATCTTTTAGATATTACATCTTATTTCATATTTTTAAAAAGCCGTTTCGTCAGCGTCCAGTATTCCGTTTTCTAAATCTTATAAAATTATTCGAGAAACGAGACAATAGAATATTATATTTCTTTGTGAACATTCTTTCTTTCTTTCTTTCTTTCTTTCTTTCTTTCTTTCTATCTATCTATCTATCTATCAATGTCATTTGCTAACTTAATGATATTGATGATAACGAAGAAAAAGATGGAAAATAGAAGAAAAATCAAGAAAAGATAAAAGAATGGATATAAAAGAAAAATGGCAAGAATACAAGAAAGAAAAATAAGTTATGAAAGAAAGAAAGAAAGAAAGAAGGAAGGAAAGCATGTAAAGATAAAGAAGTTAAGCAAGTGAGCAGGAAAGAAAGAAAAAAAGAAAGTTTGAAAGAAAGAAAAAAGGATGGAAGAAGGAAAGCAAGAAAGAAGACGAAAAAGAGTAAGTGCAAATAAAAAGGAAAGTGAGTAAGCAAGTGAGGAAGGAAGACAGAAAAGAAGGAAATAGTGAAAGGAAGAAAGAAGGAAGGAAGGGTCTTGGTGGTGGTATCAAAAATACATACTGCGGGTTCGTTTTATTCTAAACTGTTAGTGTGCGTTTGCAATAATAATAAAATAAACAAAAAGAAACGAAAAATGAAAGAATTTCTAGCCTCGGGGTAACCACGCGCGCAAAGTATCCCACGCTCGCGCGGGAGACCAACCTACCGGCCCCATAACCCCTCCCCGGCCTTCGACTAGTTCCCTAAATCTACATGCCTACTGTCACTTTTGTTTTTATTCGACTACCCGCTTCATTTGTCCCTTCGACGTAACTTTCCACCCTATCAGGCCATAATTTTTTTTCTCATTAACCTTTTTTTTTTAAATATCAGGTGCAAATCTACACAAGAAAAGAAAATGTAAAATTGCAGGATTTAGTGATATAAGGAAAAGACGCAACAGAAATAAGAAGGCATGACTCTTATAAATTAGCGTTTCTTTCGCTAATGCCCAACTCGAAACCGACACGCCTTATCTACTGTTTGTTGTCGACCATGACTACACTGTGAATATCATTATTATCCATGTCGTGGTGGTTGTTGTGACCATCATATTTTGACATCTCATCAAGCCGTCAGCAATGTCAACGTGTGCGGTGAAGCTCGTGTGTGTGAAAGTCACTCCTTTTAATTTTGTATTTGATACATTCAAATCTCTGGTTAAATAAAATAATAAAAAGAAATAGAAATCACATATGGGACTTCACGTCATCTAAGCACGTTTATATGCTTTCTGCTTCATGTTTTGTTAATTTTCGACTGTAGTTTTATGTCTTAAAAGTGAAAAAAATTCGTTTTTCCGTAGCATACGTGATATTTCTTTTCTTTCAAATGAATCATTTTAATTAGGTACCTCCACGAGATCGCTAAAATTAAGCATACCGTGATGAAAACATGCTCCAAATGTAATGAAAAAGTTGTATCGTCAAAATTTTTGTTATTATCAAGAAGGATCAAAGAATTTTTTTAAATTATTTTATTAAATTTTCTTACTCCTTTTTAGAACATTGGAAATTTTGATTAAAAACTTGTTTTTCTTGTGTTGGCGGTTGTACTAAGTTTTAGCATAGCAAATTTTCGTCTCTTTTTTTTTTTTTTTTGGCAGAGACAGATTAATTTAGAAATTCTTGCAAAAATCAAATAATTCTCGGAGTTTAATAAAATTTTCAGAACTTATTCATAAATGAATGATATTTTTAAAAATATTTTATTAAAAATCTTGGTAAAGATATTTCTTTTTGCATCTGTTTTAACCCCTTACTTCATTTTATGAAAGCTTCAGAAATTCATTGAGATAATTCGTATTGACTACATTAGTTAAAAGCAGAATTTTTTTGAAAAATTTAAATCAGCGATTTTATTTTGCAAAATCGAACCCGGTCTTACCAAAAATCTTTTCTGAATCGAAAACACACACACACACACACACACACACACACACACACACACACACACACACACACACACACACACACACACACACACAATAAAACTAAGGCATTATTTAATTAGAGAAGAATTTAAATGCTTTTATGAATAATATATACGAAAGACAATATTGCCTGAAGAAAAAAAAATCGATAAAATATGAATTTTGCGAGATTTGTTTTTATTTTTTACAATGTTTTACAATTTAAAATTGAATATTTTATAAAAATTTGAATCTTTTAAATCTCAATTTCGATGAAATAATTTTTAAGGAATATCGTTATTAAGTAAACTATATTTACTAATGATATATTTTAAAGCTTATTACAATCTGGAGACCCCGACTATTTTTAAAAGAATTTTTCGATTTGTTGTTTACACACACACATACACACACACACACACACACACACACACACACATATATATATATATATATATATATATATATATATATATATATATATATATATCGATGCAGAATTTCTGAAATATTGATGAACAAACCGATAAACCTATTAATAAAAGGTCATGTGTTTTGAAGGTTGTCCCTCCTTACAAGAAAAAAAAAGGAAGCCCGAATGAAAATTGTCGTCTGCTACATCATAGATAATTACGTTCATGTTCGTCGGCCACCATAAATAGATTAACACGTCAGAAAAACAAGACTACGTGGTAAGGAAATGATTGTATACAACATTTTAAGTAAGTAAGTAATATTTGTTTTAAATCAGATTAACTTAACTTTAAGTTTGCTAATTTCATCAAATAACGTTTCAGAAATATATATTTTATTTTTGCAAGATTTTTAAAACTGAAAAATAAATTTTGTTTACAAATATCTAACAATGTCTGGCGTGATCGATTTTACTGAAAAAAAATGTAACTCTATTTCAATCAATATAATTTCTGTTTGAAATATAGCAAAGTATTTTGCTTAACGGATATAGTAAATTTAAGCATTTAGCTTTCATTTAAAGCTAAATTGAAACCTTCAGGATAGTTTTTGATGTTTAAAAATTCATTTAAAAAAATTTTAATACCGAATTCATGGAGGTACCTAATTTTAATAATGGAACTAATGTAAAAATTAAAATTATAGTATTCAAATTTCTTATATGTAGCATTGTCAGTTATCAATTTTTAGTATTTTTTATCATAACTTTTGTTTATTTTTATCGCAAATTCCAGATCGTTATTCTCCGATCGTTCTAAGCTAAGCAGATCGATAGATAAATAAACACAACACCGGCGAGATTCTTTATTATTTCTCTAAGTAAATTAATTTTAAAAAGTCCTAAAAAGGCAAGAGGAACAAAGGGAAACAGTACATAACCTACTTAGTGAGTTAGAGTAAGTGTATGGCAGAATAGGGTTTCGGAAAGATAACAAATAGAGAAAATTTATTAGAAGCTACGAAGGGCAAGAAAGTATGGAGAGCCATGATCACCTATGTTCTGAAAGGACATGAGACGTAGCAGAAGTTCCACACTGCTTAATAACAATTGTAAGTTTGGTTTGGTTTGGTTTGATTTGAGTTTACGGTATATCAACATCAATGGGTCATTTAATGCCGATAACTTTTTTCCTGATAATATTTTTGTTTGGTCAAAAATCTATTTCTGTTAATATTTTTTTCCTAAAAAATGTATAGCTGGTGATATTATTTTTTCAAAAACGTATAGCTGGTAATATTATTTTTCCAAAAACGTACAGCTGGCAACATTATTTTTTTCAAAAACGTATTATCAGAGGCCTTGCTGTTGGACGTACTTTATCGTCTTACCCAGGACACGGATGTAGTTTATCGTCATATTCAGGACGCAACAATTGTAAGGTGACGATCTGGAATAGAAATAAAAATAAACAGTACTAAAAATGAAAAACAAAAAAAAACACGAGTCGAAAGAATTTCTATCTTTCGTTAAAAATTTGTTTGATTGATTAATTGATTCGTTTCTTGCGGGTTATTTATGATTTTAAGGGTGCAAAGAGTGGATGCAATAAGTGCATATTATGACTTAAAGATGCTAGTGATCGGGGAATCATTATCCCTGGAGTTTGTTCAAAGTAACAATTCTGGGGAAGAAACTGTCTGAGTAGAACTTCCTCTTAACCAATGAAATACGAAATTAATTAGGATGAGTACGAGGCCGGACGGGTCCGAGATGTGAAGGTCTGAACTAGTGGAAGTAAGAAATGTAGCTTGTCTGAATAAATTTAAAAAAATAGCGATAGACTACCGAGAGGCGGGTAACGTTTCATCAATGTAAAATTGTCATGGGGTGGAAAATAATAAATCACTCATAAGGCCACATACACGCATTGGAGGAGGCTAGACTGTGTGGACTGGGAAGCTCCAGTTCAGCGATGCTTTATATTTGGTCTGTTCTGACAGTAAATATAAAGAGGCTTCAATTACTATCTGGAGTGGTGCAGAGAACCGACCAATCTTCCTAAATCATTAGCAATGGTTCGAATATACGAGTTCCATTTTAGATCGGGAATGAACTTCAGTCCTAATAGGCGTTCTAGGCGAGGAGAGCTGATCAGACTGGATAAATAGCCACGTAAATACAGCGCCGCTGGTAGTCGGTGTTGAACCTATTTGAAGCTAGGATTTTGAACACCGATTTCTCAAGAAAGGAAGCTCTTGGCTTCGGGAAGGAATGGTGCAACAAAATCAAAATTATTTTCTCTAATTTAGCCTTGTGTCGTATTAAATAAAACTTAACTGTGACCCTCTAACTATGTATAAAATAAGTAGTCTAAGATTTTGAGTTAACTGAAAGATTAGGAATAGCTGTAAAGTAATCCTTTGTAAAACAACATTTTTGACAGTCACGTTAATTACCTCTCAATTAAATAAAGATGAATTCTGTCTGCAAAGGAAAAATCTTCGGAATGAGCCTTAAGCTCTGATGTACCTGGCCGCATACTGGTCGGACACTATTTGTCTTAATTTAATGCTATAACTAATATATTCAATATAATATAAGAAGACAGTAATGACAATTCTGAGCAGTCTTCCTTCAATAATCCTCAGATCTTAGTAAAAAAATTAAAATCTCCGTTATAGACAGTCACTGATCAGAATAGCTGGCGTACGGCCATAATTAGCAGGCTAAACTCAAAGACTACTGCAAATAAGATCGATCTGTTGTATGCATATATTGATGTATTAAGAGTTATTAAGATAAGGGCCATCTTGAAGAAATAAAAATTTTCTTCAGAGTTTGTTTATCTTAGGGCTTACATCGTGACCTGCGTGTAGACATACGAAGACACACCTAAAAGTTTACTTAATATGGAATATTAAAATATGTTCAAGTTTTAATTACTTTTCCTTACTTAGCTTATTTTAGCATAAAATATAAAAATATGAATATTTGAAATTGGCGAAACTTTGGCTACACTCTGTACACCATATCGAAATCTCACAATTTATATTCTTCATCCGATATTGTTAACATTTTCAGGATATATGTATAGGATAAATACGTCATGGGAATTTCATCTGATAATATCTGTTTATATTAGAAATACTGAGAGTAACTTATTTTGTGTTGTTAGACTCGATTATGTAATTCTAGAGTTGTTCAACATATTGCAATTGTTTACTCGTAACAGCATAGATTAGATATTTATTTTTCAAATTTAGATATGTAAAGATTGGCCTGCCTCATAAGAAAAATATAATCTCAGAAGGGAAACAAAATATTGCATGATCACTGACTGATGAGAACACATCTTTGCCAAAAATCTGAATAGCAATCAAAGATAAAAAGAAGGAATATATTGATAAAATACGAGCACGAGAACGATACTAATTTTCAAAAGAAAAAGTGAAAGTGTAATAAGAGAAGAAATGGAATAAGCAGCAAGGAAATGTCTGAAGAATGCAAATTAAAAGCAAAAATATAGAATATTAAGAACATTGATGTAAAAGCAGTCAAACTACCAGTTTTAAGTAAAAAAGCACAAAGAGAGACATTTTTGTGCGGAAAAGAATATGAAAATTGATTTCGGATGTCTAATGGATATCGGCTCGCACAGCCGGGTTCGAATTGCTGTGGACTTCGTTACTGGACTTCACTTGTGCAAAAAAAAAAAAAATTCTTGGGAAAGGTTTGAATCTACCTCTTCTCTCCCCAGCTATGGGTTGAATAGTAGAACAGACTGGATTCTTTAGCCTTGTTTGGCAACCACTCTAGAGCAGAAAGAAATGGCAACCTACTGCGGCAAAAAATCTACTTCGTCAGTCATATATCGAAAGCGTGTATAATGTATAGCACTTAACTGACTGACCTCTTTAGTAATGAATTTCGAGCTGATAGCCAGGGTAGAGGTTGGGTTTTTCATGGAAATAGTCTACCAACTCGAAAACAGTAGCAAGGTGGAGTAATATTTTGAACAGTAAAATCATAGATCCTTTCAAATTGATGATGGTGTCAAGATAAATGCAGAGAATTGTTGCAAATTTTGAGGTAAGAATTCTTTTTTAATATTGCTTTTTCAAACAAGAAGCTATAAGCGAAAAAGTATATTCACCAAACTGAATCCACACAAAGCATGTACACCTGATGGCATACCTGTAATTGTCCATAAGAAGTGTGCTCCCGAACTGACCCCTGTTCTTTCTAAACGGTACAAATAAATGCCTGTTGCTTTCCTGCATGCTGGAAATCCTCATCTGTTGTTCCAGGTGAACCGTCCGACCCTTTCAGCTATCGACCTATTAGCCTTCTGCTTCCTTTGGGGAAACTACTAGAGGTACCAATCAATGCTGAATTGGTTAAGTTTCTCACTTCGCAGAACCTTCTTTCAGAGAAACAATATGGCTTTCGTTTCTCTAGGTCAACTGTGATAGTCTGACAACAATTTCAGAAAGAGTCAATCAAGCTTTAGATAAAAATAGTGAATCTCGGGCTGTTGCTTTGAACATCTCAAAAGCTTTCAATAAGGCTTCGCATGAACGTTTTCTTCACAAATTGAAGTTATGGTACCTCTAATCCGGTTTTTCATATTAAACTGTGAAATTGTTATCCTGAATAGTCACTCTTCTAGATCCTTTTTGTTCTAATGCAAGTGCCCCCGGGACTTAGTCCTACTTGGTTTTAATTTTTCTTAACGGCCTTACCGGTGGCATGAGGTCTATTCTGATGACCCATCCATTTATTCCTGCCTCGACACTAAGTCTGATCGGTCCGATATGGTCAAATTGGCGACCGATGTCAAAAATGATATTTTGGTTAAGTGGAGCAAAGCATGGCTTTTTAATTTTAACGCCTCCAAAACTAAACTGTTCTCTATTAATGATCTGCTAGACCCTTTCCTGCCTTCCATCTGCATTGCTGATACTAACCTCCAGGGGAGTGATTCTTTACACCTTCATGTCTAAGGTTCACGTCTGACATGAAATGAAAGAACTCTATTGAATCTATTATTAGATCAGATGCTAGGACAGTTGGCTCACTGTGTCATACACGACAATTTTTTTTTCTCCTGAATATATCTTACATATCTATATGTCCATGCTTCGAATATTGGTGCCGCCATATAACTAGAGATCCTTGGTAAAAATTTGTGACTTTTCTATAAATATTTTCATTACATTTGTTTAGGTGTGTTCTTCGATAGGATATCTATACTTTATGAATTTAAGCGCAGTACCAGACTGGCGACAAGGGCTCGCCAATAAACAGTTGAGTAGGCTAGATGTAACCGTAAATTCTATGCTAACAGTTTTTTTCTCGCACTTCTCGACCGTATGACTCTCTCTCGGCTCCTTGCTTTCCAGCTAAATTAAATCTTCAAAAATTAAAATGCAAAGTCAATCGCTTTCTACTGTCTTCAGATGACTCTTTTTTCTTCTTGCTCCTTAGCAAAAATTATCTTCTCTAATTCTCCCATATTTTATGAATAGATTTTGTCTACTGAAATTCACACGATAGAAATATTTGTATATCGGAAAGGATCTACCAACTTTGGTTGGTTGATACCAGTTTTACTTAGAAAAATTGAATTGTATCAAAAAAGTTACTATAATATATATATATATATATATATATATATATATATATATATATATAGAGAGAGAGAGAGAGAGAGAGAGACAGACAGACAGACAAACAGACAGAGTAATTTTGTAAGGTAATCAATCCAACTGTTTTTATCACTTTAAATGTTATTTTTAGTCGATATTCATATTTGAGTAAACCTTATTTACTATAAACAGTATATTTATTTTCGTGTAGCAGCAGGAATATTCAAGAAATTTTATTAAAAAATCATGCCGTTGAGCACTTTTTTTTTAATAACATCATCCGAATGATTTCTCGAAAAGGATAATATATATATATATATATATATATATATATATATATATATATATATATATATATATATATAAAAGTGAACATAGAAGTCAACACTTAGAGGCGACAGTCTGGTTCAGGCCTGACGATTGCAACTAGCATGAAACAAATTGTCGTCTCTAAGTGTTGACTTCTATTTTCACTTTTTATAATTACACAGGCTTTATCCCATATATATAGCACATCTTAAGACTATATTTATTCATATA
>CAHIKZ030004034.1:2877500-2920000 GCA_903632075.3 Acanthosepion pharaonis | reverse complement strand
TAATATGTAAACGGTCACATTTATTAAAAGAAACAATATAAATAGACGCAGTTATTGATTGATTCGTTATCGACGGCTCATCAACTCCTTGCAGGTTATTTAAAGTATGTTTAGATTGTAAGAATTTTTTTAGACAATAACGGTTTAGTGATACAAGTCGTACTAATTAACCCATAGCTGGAGGGAGAAAAGTTGGATTCATAACTTTCCCAAGGGCATTTTCGCATAGGTGAATAAAACGAACCCAATGGGAATTAGAACTCCGATTAACAATTCAGAGACATTATCCCTTACAACACCCGCACATTCAAGCTTACAGCACCTCGTATTCCCAAGTGGTCAACCATCTAGGTACTGATCAGGCTCGATGTCACTTAACTTCGATGATCGTAAGGGTGTTATAGTGGAACAAACCTATTCTATAGTTAATAGACTCTCCCACCTATAATAAGTAGGAGTAGTAATAGTAACGAGGAGTAGCTGAGTGAGTTGGTCAGTCAGTCGATGCCGGACGACCGTTAGTCGGATACTAAAGTATCAGCGACCACAACTAGATTACTCGGCGTCATTACCTATTATATCAAGTTCCTAACGTTTTGTACGTCGAACCTATTTTAGGACCGACTTAGTACAACTACGAGCCTCCACTGTGAAACCACTTCCATAACAAAGGGAACGCCACATTTAGTAAAAAGCATTAATGTGTCAAATTTCTGTCATGTAAATGTCAAATGTATTAAGAGATATCATATAAATGTCACAATTATTAAGAGAGATCATTAAAACAGTTCAGCTAATTGGGCACATTTATAAAATGTAATCATATAACTGGCTATATTTAATACTGTCTTGTTTTATTCCTCAGACACTGTTGTAGAGTGATTTCACAGTGGAGGCTTATATTCGTACTAAGTCGGTTCTAAAATAGGTTCGACGTACAAAACGTTAGGTCGGTCCTATCGGAAATTCTTTGAATTTAGCGCCTATTTAAAGATTATTTGACTTTCAGCTGAAAAGAAAAAAAAGTACCCATCAGTTGGGAAATAAAATGTAAATAAAAACCATTAAAGATTTATTAAAGATTTTCTCTGAAAACACAACGATTAAGCGATCCGTAAAATGTATTTTCAATACGACTGAATATTTCTGGTTTTGCTTTTATCTTCTGCGAAAATCTTATTTTTGTTATGTTTGATATATCTCTCTGTGAAGTAGCAGCCGTAGCACAGTTCTCCGCGTTACATTTACGTTATGGGCTTGCTAAGCATAGCCACCATGTTCACCAGTTGTTCTCTATTTATGCTTGTCTACCTAATTTGCATATGATACTACAATTTTATTTGTTTTAGCATGGTTTCTTCTGTTTATTCTGCATATATTTTCTTCCTTTAATTGAGATATTTGTAGAAAAGCGTTGCAGGGCATGACTATCAATGGATAGCGTGAACAGCATTGGCACAAGTGCTTCTTGCAAAACTTATTTTAAACATTCATTTCAGTTATACACCTATGATTAAAATACGAAATTGCTTACGAAACAATTACAAAGAGAAGATAGATCAATCCCATAAGATAATAATAACAATAATGATAAGAAAAAAATATTTTGAGCCCAAAAGCAGATTCTGTGGTGATTATTCAGTGACAGTTGAAAAACTTGTGTCAGGTCGCACTGTGTTAGCATTCAACGAATATAAAAGTCGATATGACAGGATGGGCCAATATCCGTTGTGTAAAATTTGCAACTTTTGTAGGAAGGACACTGCAAGAAGTTAGTATGAGCACCACCCATACCAATTTACAGACATAGGACCGGTGACAATTTTATGGGACTTTACAATACACACAGACAGAAAAATTAATGCTAATTGCCCAGACATTGTAATCAAAGACCACGGGAACACAATGCGCTTTCTTATTGACATGCAGTCCCTGAAGATTCTAATGTAGCTTTGAAGACCTTAAAAAAAACTATGAAAATACAAGGATCTTGAAGTGGAAATCTAAAAAATGGGGCACACGAATACATCAATAATTCCAGTTCGGGGTTCGATAGGAAAAGGTTTCGACACACCAATTGAAGGGCTCCTAGTAGCTCATGCCCTAAGGAAATACAAAATGTTGTTCTCACAAGCACAGCTCACATCTTAAGAAGGGCTTTGTGCATGGAAAATGTGTATGATCTTAGGCTGATTTATTTATTTTTATCTTTTTACACAGTTTTTTATCGAATATTTTATGTGAGTGTCCGAGTCTACAAATTGGTAATAACAGCTGATATGAAACCATTCAGCAGTAATACATTAATCGGATATAGATTGATCCAAATCAATTGACATTTAATATCGTCTCCTCCTTCTCCTCTTGTAGCAGTAGTAGTAGTAGTAGTAATGAAGTAGGCTAGCCTCAATCATATTTAAGGAGTTATTCTGGGATAGATTCAAATATATCCGAGTATATTCTGGAAGGTGCTTAATCGTTACTTATATGAAGCCATTCAACAGTAATCGGGTATAGATCGGTCAAAATCAATTGCCGTTGAATTTCAACCCGAGAGAAATTTGTAAGAATAACTATTACATAACATTTAAAAATATAGCTTAATGTAGATCAGGAGGTTGGTATATATTTTGTAGGTATAGACGGTATAAGATTATGAATCTTCCAAATGAGTCATCTTTAGAAAGAAAGAATGAAAGGAAAGAGGAAAGACAGAAATAATGAAGTAGGAAAGGAAGGGTGGAAGGAAGAGAGGAATAAATAAATAAATAAATAAAGATTGAATGAAAGGAAGGAAGAAAGAAATAATAAAGTAGAAAAAGAAGAAAGGAAGAAATTAATAAAGAAAAAAGAAAGAATGAATAAAAAGAAAGGATGGAAGGAAGAGCATTACACTTTGTCATTACCTCAAATAAATAATGAACCATTCCATTTTAATTATGAGAAGGAAGGAATGGAATGGAATCATTCAAAATCTGCTTCAGTGAAATAAGAAGGAAAATAGAAAGGAAAGAAGGCAGAGCAAAGAAAGTAATTGTAAAATGGACATATATTATTTTAGTCTTTTATAATTCTATTTATTTAATGTTACTCATGTTTCCTTGATAATTATCTTTCAATAATGAAATATATTTTAACTGGTGGTCAGGATACAAAGAGAGAATTAACAATAATAGAATATAAAATAACAAAATCAATTCCCTCCATATTTTGGCAAATTTGTTAAGCCAAAATATTTAACGATAAAATAATGGAAATTCCAAGGCTATTTTATAGTCGCAGAAATCGTAAGGCACGCATTCAATCAATAAATTAAAAACTATAACTCATCAGAAAATTAAAAACTTGAAAACCTTGAATTTTACTGCTAGTAAACGTACTTATAATCAGACATGTATATTCAGCAGAGGGTACCTCGACGTGGTGTAATGGTTAGAAAGCTTGTCTTGCTAGATCAATTACGACTGAGTAATGAGTTCGATCCTCACTGGGTGCCCCATACTTTCGGCCGTGTGCCACATCTAAGCTGGGCTTAGAAAATCGTGGTGGAATCGTTAGCAAACTTGTCTCGCTAGGACAATCTGAGCTACGCTTGGAAAATCACTATTGTATATTCAGCAGTAAGACATTTTTCGTGTGTGGTTTTCTTTCTTTTTTGTTTTGTTCACTGCTGAACAGCGTCTTAAATCTGTCTCTAGGGACCGTCGCCCTGCAGTATAAGATGAAATAGGAGGATCCACGCGATTGCACAGCTTATTCAGGAATTTGGAAGTTGTAATAAAGATTTCGATAACTTTCATTCCTCCCGTAAAACATACACATGTCTTCTTTGGTAGGAGACAGCAATTTACAATCTGCGCAGTACTAGTCGCACAATGGTTTAAAGTCATTCTAACGACACTGCAATTGTTTAAATCGAGTACACAGGCGATATCCGAAAACGATTGACCAGATTTATCCATTTTGAAACCATCCGCTTTTGTTGCATTATAGACAGCTCCTTCCTCTTGGTTATTTTTTGCCGTAACCTACAAAATGGCGCGTTATCGTAAAGTCAACAGTTGTCAAGTATCTGTAAAATGAGTGAACTCTTCGTATGACAGCTTCGCTTAAATTGATGTTCGCGAAAACTTAGCATATTTCATTGAATCAGGACAAATGACACAATTGAACCGTTAATGTTAACTTTCGTCTCAATTGCACAACATCCATTCATATATATATATATATATATATATATATATATATATATATATATATATATATATATATATATATATATATATATATATATATATATATATATATATATATATATATATATCGTCTGCTGTGAGGAAGGTTGGTTCATTGTGTCGTGCCAAAAAACATATAGGTTGAATAAATCCGGCGAGAAGACAACCCTTTCTATTTCTGCATATTTACTGGATTCATTTTGTATATTTATGCAGGTGGTTTTCTTCCATCTACGGACAGTCGGCTTTAACAGACCCCTGTTAATGTTTTCTTCCCGTATAGGTTCTAGATTATTCTAATATCCTTCCCAAATATGCCAAGGTTGTCCGTGGAATAATTACAGGCTAATTTTAACAAAAGAATTTAAATAGCTACAAAAGAATTACAAAAAGCTGTTAATATCTTAATTTAACACACAACGCCCCCCCCCCCAAAGATTTATTTATAAAAAAAGTGTTAAAAGGTCAATTGATAAAAGAATACCATAAGGTTGAAACTAAGTTAGGGGATTCAACTGTTCTAATTTTCACACGTGTATTGAGCACTTTTTAATACTACTGTTTTCTGGTCTAATTCAACTCTGACTATTAAACTTTCATATATATTTATATATATATATATATATATATATATATATATATATATATATATATATATATAATAATAAAAAGAAAGAACAGTAAGATATATAATCCTGTGTTCTTATTGATATTTTTATTTTTACAAAACAGTGCTTAATGTAAATTTACAGAGCATAAATATTATAAATTAACTGATTTAAAATATGGATGCATCCCTACGCTCCCTAAACTTAACTCTTTTTCGAACGTAACTCATAATTGATACAACAATAGTTAATAAAAATGAACACGCTACCGCCCCTGTCTAAATGATTGGATTTCTCTGTATCCTTGGAAACAAGAAATTATGAATTATACGTGGGTTTAAAACTCAGTAAATTTAAAAATGAGTTATTCTAAAATTCGCTTGAAGATGAAACAGAACTAATGCTTTTAATTTAATTATATAGTTAAATTTTTAGCTTCGTTTTTTGAAACATGGTAATTCTTGTGTAGCGAAGAAATCAAATTTTAAATCAGTTAAGTTAATAATATATATATATATATATATATATATATATATATATATATATATATAACGTCTGCTGCGAGGAAGGTTGGTTCACTGTGTCGTGCCAAAAACATTATTTCGTCTGAATCCTTTTTGCATATTTGTAAATCTACCATTTGTCCGTGTATTGAATACTAAAACTATTGCCAAATCTTGTCTTCTGCTCCTGCTGTCCATTTCAAGATTCTTGACAACATCCAGAGAAGGGTCTGCTATACAATCGACCCTGATCAGGCATCTCACCTCCAATGACTTTCTCACCGACATGATGTGGCTTCCCTTTGTCTGTTCTACAAATATTTTCACGGAAACAGCATGGATGAATTTTTGTTTTTTTTTGGTCCCCCCGACTACAGTAATTTAAGTGTGGTAATAGATTACCAGCCAGGACTCATCGCTTTTACCATTGAACTAGATAGATGAAGTGCCACTTCTACCCCAAGATTTTTTCTCGCATTTCCCATCTGTGGAAATACCTCGCAATTTCTTGCTTCCCTGACAACTACAATCACCAAACAATTAAATGCAACGTCAATTGCCATTTTCTCTTTCTATGAACCCTGTACATTTTTTCCTTGCTTCAGTCCTCCCACAATTATATATATATATATATATAAAAATATATATATATATATATATATATATATATATATATATATATATATAATAATATTTTTTTATTAAAAAATATGATTCCTTCGCTACATAAGAGTTCTCATGTTTCAAAAACGAGAGCCGAAACCATCCAAATAATTATTAAAATTAAGTTGAATTGTGCTGTTTAGTCCCGTTTCGTCTTCAAGCGAAATTTTAGGATATATATATATATATATATATCCTGTCATTCTTCATAAAAGCCGTAAATGAAAGCATGGCGCTCTGACAGAAGCCCTCTATATAAAATATCTGACACCCAATATGAATCTCACTTTATTTAACAACGGGTAGAATGTGTTTTTTTTTTTTTTAATAGAAGTCCAACTAAATTTCCAGCCACGTTCCCTTCGCGCGGACGCGAATAAACGCTACTATCCAGGGTTCTTATATATTTTTTTTGTTTGGTGCGAGTGCACTGTCCATAACGTCGATAGATTGTCCCAAACGCTTTCGGCCAATTCTTTAGACAATTTCAAGGGGATGATTTTGGTGAATTATTGTAGCAGCGATTCCGAGCCATCGTGTGTTGTTCATGCGATCACCCCCACGAGTAGACGCCTCACACGTCACCTGGTAGAGCAGAGCTCTATAAAACAATCAACCCTTGATCTACAACAACTCTTAAAAAAGATATTAGTCGATAACACTAAATAAATTTAAAAAATACCTCGTTATAAGATAGGCCCTATACATTAAACAGTTCTTTCCCACCGTCAACTTAACATTGTTTAACAATGGTAACGGCTTAAAGTCATTTGAAAATAGAAAGTCGCCCACTCGAATTCCAGCCATGCCCAACACAAGACGGCTCGGAATCGCTGCTATTAAAATTCACGAATATTACATTCACACAGTCAAAACATTAAAATAAACTAACTACACCAAAATCAGCCCCCTGAAAATGTTTAAAGTGGCCGAAAGAGCTTGGGACAATCAACGATATGAAAAATGTTTGTTCTTCCTCACTCCCACAAAACAAAACAAATGTAAGGCTACTAGAAAAACTAGATAAAATATTAATAAAATTTTCCTTGCCCGTCATATTTAACGAAAAGTGATTAAAAGAAAGGTTGCTTCCCAAATATACATTAATATATATGTATAAAACATTCATAAACGTATTAATAGCATTTAGCATGAGAAGAAGGAAGGACAAGAATCATCTGCAATAACCCAATATTAAATCTTTCTAAATAAAGCACACATGGTCCAATAAATCTATATCAATGGAAGGACAGAGCAGTAGGCGGTAGTATTTTAATAAAATGAAAGAAAAACAAACGGTAAAAATTGTTAAACGAGGATAGAAGAGTAGATATCCGACTTATATGAGCAAAAATTAAAAAAAATAAAAATTCTTTCATAAAACATGGCAACCCGCTAAGAAATAAAAATAAACATTTCGTTTTGAAAAGATCAAGATTTGTGTACATATTTAATATATTCTGACTCTTAAGCAATCATATGTAAACTAAAGTTTCACCTGTTCACATGTTTATATGGCTTTTGTTATATTAGCCAATTATTTCTTGACGCTCACTAAGGAACTCTCTCCTACAGCATTTATTTGCTGTATCATATAATTTTCCATCTCCACTTTTCTCTTTTCTCTTTCCTCTATCATGCACTATATATATATATATATACGCACACACACATATCTATTTATATATATATTACAGAAATGGATCATATTCCGACGGATTTTTTATATTTATTTTTTAAACGTTATTTTTAAATGGATAATCATTTTCAGGATGATAGATGTAAATAAATAAATATACTGTTTAAGAAATAAACAAAACGCATCTAGTCCAATATGGGTATCCATTTAAATATATATATATATATATATATATATATATATATATATATATATATATATATATATGGGGGTAATGTATGTTTGGGCAGCAAACTATACGTATGTATTGACCACTAATATTATATATAATAATAATAATCGACTCTCCCGTCGAGATTCGACGTATGAGGTTCAAGCAGATCAGCTTTCAGGAAACCAACAGCCCGACACCGGCACATGAGATTTGATTACAGTGGTGAAGGCCTCGTGCAGGACAATCCACACTTTTTGAAGGGACGAATACAGGGACCTGGTGCACCGAGGGCCACAAGGTTCCCAAACGACCCTCCGCAGGTTTTGAATTCAGAGTTGTCATTCTCCTAGACCAGTTGCCATCCAAGGCTATAGAACCCAGTCTATATATATATATATATATATATATATATATATATATATATATATATATATATATATATATATTTGTGTGTGTGTTGTGGCACTCGATGCACCAGATTCCTGTTAAAAATCTTTAATAATTTCTGAATTACAACGGTTCAGAGATTCATCTAAGAATTAGACAAATTTGCTCTTACACGATTTGGACAATTTTGTTGTTACACCTGTTATATATATATATATATATATATATATATATATATATATATATATATATATATATATATATATATAACGGTGTAACAGCAAATATATATATAGTTTAGTTTGGAGACTGTTTTTGAAGATTGCTCAGTTTTCAGTGGTATATTGATAGAAAGTCATTTAGTGGGCTTTGTGACAGCTCAATATCGGAGACAGAGATTAAGCGTTAATAAAATTAATATGAAAAAGATTTTTTATTTAACTGAGCAGAATTTCCGTCATGCTGACTTCGGAGTTTCGTGTCTACGACTCGAGCGGTTTAAAATTAATTTTAAAAAAATGAAAAATCTTTCCTGAGGCTTTTATTTTAGCTAATAGATTAAATTTAATATTTCCAATAGGCAAAATACTTTACAGTATTTAAAAACTAATTTGAATTGATTGGAAGGATTTTTTGATTATTGTTTTTTTTTTTTTTTTTACAATTGCTAAAAATCCCTGATTTTAGCAATTTTTACCAATCTGCCATCGGAATATAATTTTCTTTATTAAAACATCTTTCGAAAATAAAAATACTTTTCTGAAACTTTGTTTAAGAAAGATTAGATGATTTAAAGTTTAATCTGATTTGATACAAATATCACTTAATTTATTTTAAAATATCGCATAAATGCATATTTTTTTTTTTAACTCGGAGTTAGATGTTTATTATTATCCTGACAGCTCTATTGACAACAGGAAATTTTTCTTCGGGGGACATATCTGTAAAAATTACGAATATGACGTGAGCACCTTTATTATATCATTTTTAATTACCTTTACTTAAAAAATTAGGAAAATATTCGCGTTCTAATATTTTTATTGAATTTTAGGTACTTTGGAATTAAATTTGCTATAGATAACGCACTTATTTTCTGATAATTTAGTGTATGAACGTCTGTATTTACAAAATTCGGCACGATTAGTCACACGTACACACACGAAATTCATTTAAAATATTGGGGGTCGCTGAATTGTGGTAAACTTTTCTATTTGTGGTTCGTAAATATAGTTTTTATATTAATAGCAGTATCACTTAACCCATATAAATTGATAGAGAATTTTAAAAGACGCAAAACTTTATCAATTATTCTAATTATATTTTTAAAAAATGAAAACCATTTTTGTAAAAAGTCATTATTCATCGAAAATATTTTTCTCAAGAAAATAGTGTCCATAATATATTTTATTCATAAAAGCAATTAAAAGCTTTTCTAATTAATTAATCTCATAGTTTTTATAGTTAAAACTAAATATTAGAATTTCAAAACATCAAAAATCCTTTCTTTTAAAAAATCAATTTTGTTTATGAATACTCGGATTCTTTGGGACATTTCGTCTCCAACATTTATAATAAAAAACAACCTTAAATTTTTGCATTGGCCTTACATACACCACACTATCTCGAACGTCAACTTGTTCTTAGCATAACAATTTGTGCATATATCGATCATCCCATCTCAAACGACCATAATACAGCTATTAACTTCATACAAATACTATACTAATATTTTGTTGTGTGATGATATTTTAACCGCAAATAGCATTTGAAAGAAAGAAAGAAAACATAAAGAAAGATAGAAACAAAAGAAAAGAAACAAAAAAAAGAAAAGAAAAAAGAAAGAAAAAAGAAGACGAGTAAATGAGGAATGCACGAAGATAGAATTTATTTTTATCAGTTGTCTCCCTTTAGCGAAATTAGAACAATAATAAGAAATTCTTGTCTTTTAGGTCAAAATTATTCTTGTTTTCGGATAAAGGAACCTGCTCAGAATAAATGTGCAAATACGCCTATATTTGCTTAAAGCGAATTCTGTCCATAATATTGTCACTTATCTTGCACAAGTCATATAATTCCTGATGCCTTTAAGTTTTAGTCATATATATATATATATATATATATATATATATATATATATATATATATATATATATAACAACTTCAACTTAACTTTCTAAACAATGTCCCTTTGTTTTATTTACCTATGTACACCAAAGATTATTTATGTGTATATTTATATCAAATCGAATAGTGTAACTCAAAGCAGCAAAATATCAACCATGAGGTTGGGTTGAGTTTATTGATATTGGGCTATTTAATGTTGAAATCATTTTATTCATTTATTATATTATGAATCGATAAACAATTTCTTGGTTCGGGTTTAAGAATACATTGGTCATTTATTTTTGAATGTATAATCAATTACTTGCTTCGGAGATAGCTTAGTATTGGCTGTTTATATTGGTCGTTTACTTGGTTCAGAAATAGATAAATATTGGTCGTTTATTTGGTTCAGGGATAGGTTAATATTGGTCGATTAATTAGTTCGGCGATTGGTAAATATTGGTCATTTACTTGATACGGGAATAGGTGTATATTGGTCGTTTATTTCGTTCGAAGACTGGTTGATTGCTCGGTTCGTGTATTGGTAAGAACAGGTATTACTTGGTTCGGGATAGGTCAATATAGGTCGATCACTTGGTTCGGGAATAGATAATATTGATCATTTAATTGGGTCGAGAATAGCTCAGTATAGGTCGGTTACCATAGTTTGTTCATATCTAAGTTTGCTCATGTCTATCTTTTGTCGATATATAGATAACTTAGTTTGTTCACATCTATCTATCTATCTATCTATCTCAGTTTGTTCATATCTATCTATCTATCTATCTATCTATCTATCTATCTATCTATCTATCTATCTATCTATCTCAGTTTGTCCATATCTATCTATCTATCTATCTATCTATCTATCTATCTATTTGTCCATATCTATCTATCTATCTATCTTTGTCCATATCTATCTATCTATCTCATTTGTCCATATCTATCTATCTATCTATCTATCTATCTATCTATCTATCTATCTATCTATCTATCTATCTCATTTGTTCTATTCTGTATACTTCTATATCCACGTCAGATATCCCCGACCTCTCTCACCCTCTCTCTTCCCGCTTTGGATTGGGGCCTTCTCTCCAGGGGATGTAGTCGGCTCCTCCGAGAAGTCAACCCTTTATTTTTGTCGTTGTACTTTAATATTTATATTATTGTATTGTATTCAATTACGTCTTGTAAAACCTCTTGTTTTTTCTTTTCTTTTTTAACCGTACCCGCATTTGTTTATTTGGTTTCTTGCATATCTACCCCTATAAACTCAACCCCTTTTGCTTTTCATGGTCTGTTTCGTTTTCTTCTTAAGTCTTAGCTGCGCTCCGTCCTTTTCACCTCTTTACGAGTATTTTCTTTTTGCTTTCTTATCGGTCTTTTCACTCTTTTCGCTGACATGATTATTTTAACCTTCACATTCTGCCATATCTGTTTTGCGTTGTTGAGTTTATCGTTTTTTACTTCTAATTTTTTTTGTTAATATAATCCTCCTTATTTATCATGTTTTTTGTCCGTTTTTATTATTCGTTCGTATATTTCGCTTATTGTTCTTTCTTTTTCTTCTTGCATATTATTATTATTATTATTATTATCATCATGCTTTCTCAGTTTTTCGTTCATTTTTTTATCAATGTTTTCTATCCAAATGACATCATGTCAAGCCATGCCCAGCCCAAACTTTACAATTCTTGATCTTTCCCTCTCATCTCCACTCTAAGCACTTATCATTTCCCCGTCCCTCTCAATAAGATTACTCAGCGGGAGACGCTCGTATATTCAGCACACAACAGCAATATCTGCTTATCGACAATCTACATTCATATTTCATAAGGTATATTTTCCCACCTTCGTCACATCACAATGCAATCTGTTAATTTCAATAAAGAGGAGTTATCTCCCCTTTTTTTAAGTATGCTATATAAATAAAAAGACAGATAAAAATGAACCTCAAACTTAATATACTCACGTGACTATTATGAGATCCCATTAGTAGCAAAGTTTTTTGTTTTTTTTTGGCATCCACTTACCTGCCAAGATGAGTGTCGGACAAAGGGAGCTTGCTAATTCATTTCACCTCTCGACTTTTCTTTTCTACTGTAGTCTATTAGTGCGTAACACGTCCACTTTTAAGTAAAGAAAACAACACTGAAAATAACTTGACAATAGTGAACTTAGTGTATACGATGAACTAAGTGTATTCATTCATAATCTCTCTGCCTATCACATATACAAGTTTGTATATATATATATATATATATATATATATATATATATATATATATATACATGAATTATTCACAATTAATGCAAAAGGTTAATGATTTTTAAATGGCGAGACATCCATCTCGCAAACAATTCAAATAGTACACAAAAACCTTAGATCCGTTATGAATGAATTGATCCTTGTTCATATAAATTTCTGCCGTATTAGTTGTTATTTTACACAAGCTTTCGTCTGTTCATACAGACATCTTCAGGTATATAATAGATGTTGTTCTTGTTTTTTTTCTCTTAGTAAAATAACAACTAATACGGCAGAAATTTATATGAACAAGGATCAATTCATTCATAACGGATCTAAGGTTTTTATGTACTATTTGAATTGTTTGCGAGATGGATGTCTCGCCATTTAAAATCATTAACCTTTTGCATTAGTTTTGTGTGAATAATTCATGTATTTGTAAATTGATTGCACGTTTATTGTATATATATATATATATATATATATATATATATATATATATCAATATCTGAACAGCTTTTGCACATTCAGACACAAAAAAGGCCATATTGTAGTGTACACGATATAAGTCGAACCTACTGGCAATAAACCAGGTTGCTTTTATAAGTTGCTAGGAAGTTTGTTTTTTTTTTTTTAATAGAGGACCAAAAATGAGACACCAAAATCCGAAGTCGCATTGGAATAGCGAAAGATGCATTCCAAAAGCTAAGCAAAGTATTAAGAAACAGGAAAATTTCCTCAGAAACAAAGTGCGCTAAATTGTTATGTAATATCGACCCACCTATATGCCAGTAAATACTCGACAATCTCCTCACAGAGGGAAAAGAGATTTGAGGCAATAGGAATGTGGTTCTACCGAAGGATACTGAGTATGCCATAGAGTGAATATGTGAATAACGAGGAAGTTTTAAGGAATATAGAACCAAAAATGATGCCTGTACTTTAGAATCAGAAAGTGACATTTTAAATTCGTAGGATACGTACTGAAGAAAGAGGGCTTGGAGAATCTGACACTCATAAGATATATTAACATTAAGGCGAACAAATGAAAGCAGTTTACATTCACTTTGTATTGGTCACAATAAAGGCATGAATACTTCTTTTCCCTGCACTAGTTATGAGTGTAACAGTAGAGCGTACTGGACCCTTTAACCTTGATGGAACAACCAATCTAGGAGAAGGACAACTTTAAATTAAAAATTACTCTGAACAGAGACGGGCACCATAAGGATATCTTATAGACACACTCAAAAGAAGACGTTAATTCCGTCTGCGGCAGAAGGCGCACCTCGTGTGATTTAAGAATTCTAGCCATTATGTATCTTTTACGATCTGTCACATTCCTACGAGTGGCCTAGGCTACTGGGGGATGGGTGTCTTTTTATTTTCACCATCTGTAGATAGATTATCAACTAAGGCTAAAAGGTTTTTGCCTGACCATTAGCATACCGAATTTAGAGTTGTCGTTTTCTAGTGTTCGCCAACTTGTTATTTTACCCATAGCTGGAGGGAGACGAGATATTTTCAGACGTTTCCCAAGGATATTTGTGCGAAAGTGAACGTAACTACCTCGGCCGGAATTCGAACTCGGTACATTGATTTCTCTTTCCTGGTTGCGAATTTTTACACTATCCGCACACCTGTGAGTGTCACATTCTTCAAGCCTTTTTTCCTCATTATACTTCCTATAAAATTTAGTTGTCTCTATTTTATGCTACATAGATTGGCGGTAAGGTCCCATCCTTTTACATTCATCTTTCATGGCTAGATGTAACAGTAAGTTCTTGCTAATAGTTTCTTTTCTCGCACTTCTCGTCTGTGGGACTCTTCCAGTTTCTTGATTTCCAATCAACTTTGATCTTCAACACTTTAAATACAACGTCAAATGTCTGTCTTCTTAGTTCCTTTTCTTTCACTGTTTTCTCTTCTTA
Organism: Acanthosepion pharaonis; assembly: GCA_903632075.3. Taxonomy (NCBI): domain Eukaryota; kingdom Metazoa; phylum Mollusca; class Cephalopoda; order Sepiida; family Sepiidae; genus Acanthosepion; species Acanthosepion pharaonis. The sequence goes on along the minus strand of CAHIKZ030004034.1, from coordinate 2,905,469 downwards.
ATAATATTTTTTTCTTTTCTTCATATTCTTTTACACTCACTAACCTCCTGAAAAGAATACTGAACTGTTACGTGACACCTGTCCTTCTTTACGGCAGCGAATGTTGGACGATTTACTCAAAGATGAAGAAAAGACTCGAGACGACAGAGATGTGGTTCTACAGAAGGATGCTTAGGATATCATAGACCGAGCGTGTGAGCAGCGATGTGATCTTAAACAGGTTGCAGACAAGGAGGAGGCTTATACTTAATATCAGGAAGGGGCAGCTGAAGTTTCTGGGACAGATAATGAGGAAGGAGGGTATGGAGAATCTGATACTCACGGGTCGAATAGAGGCAAAGAGAGACAAGGGAAAACAATGCGTGGCATAGCTGGCGGACTTAAGCAAATGGAACGTGGTCTGTGGAAGGAAGCAGAGGGAAAGAACTGCAAGGGATAGAGGGAGGTGGGGAGCCATGATCGCCTACGTCCTGAAAGGACATGGCACATAAAAAGTAAGACAACCTCTTGCGTCTTAGTGGCTTTATTGTTCTTCTTGGGGTGAAATGATTAAAAACATTATACTTTTTGTTTCCATTTTCTCTAAAACTTTATCGTTGCTCACATATCTAGTTCATGGTATTCTCAGCATCCTTCTATAGAACCACATTTCTGTTGATTTAAATATCTTCTTCATCTGTGAGGAGATTGTCCAGCATTCACTATCATTTACATTCTACATTTTGTCTTATTACAAATTATGTTTAGTCCTTTCTTCTCGCTTTCCTTGACTACCATCTGTGGGTGTTTCTGCAGTTTCATTTCTGCTAACAACACCGTGTCATCTGCATATTTAATGTTAAGATTGTGGTCGCCAATAATGAATTCTAATAGGAATTTTAATTCTGTCAAATTCACAATCTTCAGACGATTTGCGAGTTCAGGATTAAATATTTTAACAAATAAAAATTTAAGAACATATATTTTTTTCTTACAATTTATCCAAACTTTATATTTACCGTAAAAATAAACATGGTGAATCGTCGCTACAATTTTGGGGTTTAAAGGCAATTCGTCTGTCGAAATTCCAGCAAGCGTTTCGTTTGCATTCATGCCTTTCGAAGATAAAATCTGATTGCTGTCTGAAGTTCTGGGATGGGAATTTTTCATTAATATTTACATTATTTACATGAGGACTATCTTTACGAATTCAGAACACTTTGATTCGATCTGAGAGGCCCCCATCCACAACAATCGAATAGTAAGCTTGGATGTGGTAAGCCTGTTCTTCAGAGTGTTTACAGGTGAGGCCCTGACAGTGGTTCGAAACCGATTGTAATCAGATCCTACCTTGAGAAACGTACTAACAGTCCAATAAATAATCTGATAGAAATATTGACGTTTTGTAGACAACATCCTTCCAACTAGACTCTGACATATACCAGCGGTGAACCCATGCCTTGATATGAGTTCACCGTTGTTGTCCGTGATAGCGAATATATACATATGGGCAGTATTGAAACAAGAAGTAAATGAGATATCTCTAGACATGGGCTGTGAAAGGAGAATATCTACCTCATAGATTAAATAAAGAGTTCAGTTCAAAATTTCGTGTAAGTTACATGCACATAACGAAAGCCGGAGAACACAACGGTCGAAACGTTGTGATAACAAAAATAACGACAAGAACAATAGTCTGAATGTAAATAATGACATTTGATGCTTGAAAGCTTGTGGTCATAAACTTCATATTTAGATGTGCTTAAGTTTTAATATAACATCTTATATTTCTTCATCCTTTAAATTTACAAATCTATATATGATCGTTTGGGCCAATAAAAGTTAAGCTAAACCGGCCAGTTCTGTATTTCATCATTTTTCTCTTTCTTCTCTTGAACTGTTGTGAACATCTGTTACCTGATATCGTTCTTTAAATTCGTTTTGCTTTCCTGAAAAGCGGTGTTTGCCCAAACATAACAAACGTTTCTTAAAAAGATCTGTGTACACCGCTTTGTAATACCTAACTTAAACAAGATTAGTCAGTAAGCTCGTATTTCAGATTTACTTTAAATTACATTTGCAAAGCAATCTTAAACATCTTCGGTAGGTGGGACCTTCAGCGATAACAACGACACCGAGAGCCACACGACGCAGTATTGGTTGGTCCTGTGCACTCATGTGACAAGCATTAACCACCGGTGTAAATTCAATCGATGCCCCCTCTGAATTGAAAATCCGGAGCTTTTCAGATATTAATTCCAAAGACACTGTGATCTCGTGTCGTGGTCTGTATAGCTGGCGGGGACCTAGAAGTTGCGGTCAGCGGTAGGTAAGGGAGTGGCCTCTCTTTCTTCCCCACAATCAACATCCAGCCTACAGCCGCGCCTTGCTTCGGAGAAGAACGGCATTAGGATTTATCTGAGTGAAGAATTAGGCACAACAGAATTAATCAAGCGAAGAAAGTTTATTTCTTTTTTATGAAGGAATTATGCATCTCAGGTGATGGTGTGGGGTCAGAGCTTGGGGTTCAAATTTAGCTCTAAGTCTAAAGGTAAAGTATTGGCAGCACTATGACGATAAATTCTATCTATTAATATTGTACAAACGGATAATCACAAACTGTTACAGCTATCGATTGACTTCGAGTACATGCATAAATACATATGTTTGCCAATGCATATATATATATGTGTGCGTGTGTGTATGCAAAATACTGCGCTTCATATCTAATCACAGACACACGCTTACATACACATTTGCTTACGTATACACACGAGCGTTGACACATATTCACACATATGCACACACACACACACACACACACATATATATATATATATATATATATATATATGTTCCATCTCATAGCATCCAGCTCTCTTTTCATCACTTATATTTGTGCTGAGTCTTTCTTTCTCTCTCTCTCCTCTCTCTCTCTCTCTCTGTCTTACTCTCCACATTTTTCATTCTCTTTTTCTTTCTATCTGTCGTTCGATCTATCTTTTTCAGTTTGGTCATTTCGGTTTATCGATCTCATTATCTATCTATCTATCTATCTATCTATCTATATATATATATATATATTTCAGTTAATATATATGCAAGACTGATCCTATCTATCTATCTATCAAGTGCTGAGGTTTAACGAGTTCGGAACGTTTCACGCCTATCATTTGCTAAAATAAAAAATAAAGTTGAAGAACCCTTTCGTCATTTCATAGACAAGGATTAGGTATCTGTTCATTAAATATTCTACTGGTCTAGTGAGGCCCGTCTGGTAGATTTTTAAGTGGTAAGTTCGATACTTACTAGATTCTCCCTTTCGCCATTAAATAATCCAACAACTATTGACGTATTTTAAAATCAATGAACTAACACCATCTATATTCTACCTCTTCTCAAATCTCTTTCTAATGAAATGAATGGCAATAATTTCGTATTTCGGGATAATCATCGCTATTCTAATTCAGTTAAAATTTAATTTCCAAAGTGGGTGAACAGGCATATATTATCCAGAAAATCGACAGCACATAAATTTAAGCCATCGCATTAAAAAAAAAAACAACAAAAAAACAAAAACAGAGATAGCCACTCAGAGATGTGTACCCACTAAAATATAACGTTTCTAGTAATAAGAGATATTGTCGGTATAAAGAAAATCCTTTCAAAATTACTGTTGTTTACGAAACTGAAGCTAGAAGATATAGATTCGTAGAAATCCCAACAAGAAAACGTGCTTCCCTTAAATAGGAAATTTCAACCGCGTTCTCACAGCCTAGTCTCTGTGGCTAAATATGTAGAGGCCCACTTTTGCTCAAAATGGGATTTCTTTCATGGGAAAACTAATGCTGGTTCAATTCTTTTAGAAGGACATTATGTTACTTGTTATTAATTCCTCTGTTTAACAAAAAAAATTACGAAAAGCGACTCAAACGCATGTACCCATTAAAATATATACAGTGTAACCCGGATATAAGAGAGTTGTCGGGACCGGAGAAGAAGTCTCTTATATCCGGGTTTCTCTTATATCCGGGTTTCTCTTATATCCGGGTTTGGTCTATTTTGTTTAGGTAAGTATGGGAACACTTTGGGACCAGAGAAAATCTCTCTTATATCCGCGTCTCTTATATCCGGGTTACACTGTATAATATTATATACATATATATGTTCCTCTTGTTCCCTATGGGACACTGGGTTCCCATTTGACACTACACCCGAACGAAAGCTGGTCAAGTATATAGTTTATCCATGCAATATATTGATTTAAGGGCGTCATTTTAAATATAGATTTTTCAAAGCTCCATATAATGTCTTTAACCAATAACATATGTGAAATGCTCGAAATGAAATAAGAGAGGCATTTTTGCCTCATTTTCTTTTTAAATCGTCGGCCGTTTTACCTACCTAGCTGGCCATTCGCATTCACCCACCCATGCACGCAGACGCGCAAACACAAATATATGCATATAAATACGAAATTTATTACTCTCTTGAATATAAGTAAACTATACCAGTTTGGGACTAATCAAGGTCATTTTGGGATTAAGCAAATTCAAAATGAAATAGCCAAGTTTAGAATGGGACGTAGCAAATTCAAAATGAAATAGCCAAGTTTGGAATGGGACGTAGCAAATTCAAAATGAAGTAAGCAAGTTTGGAATGGGACGTAGCAAATTCAAAATGAAATAGCCAAGTTTGGAATGGGACGTAGCAAATTCAAAATGAAATAGCCAAGTTTGGAATGGGACGTAGCAAATTCAAAATGAAATAGCCAAGTTTGGAATGGGACATAGCAAATTCAAAATGAAGTAAGTCAAGTTTGAATGGGACGTAGCAAATTCAAAATGAAATAGTTTGAAGGGACATAGCAAATTCAAATGAAGTTTGAATGGGATGTAGCAAATTCAAAATGAAGTAAGCAAGTTTGAATGGGACGTAAAATGAAGTAAAAGTTTGGAATTCAAAATGAAGTAAGCAAGTTTGGAATGGGACGTAGCAAATTCAAAATGAAGTAAGCAAGTTTGGAATGGGACGTAGCAAATTCAAAATGAAGTAAGCAAGTTTGAATTGAGACTAAGCAGATTCATTATGGAAAAATGTTTCGAACTTATCTACGCGTTTCAATAAACAAATATCATGAATTAAAAAATCAACTGTGCGGTAAATCAGATAATTAAAAATCGAAGCGCAGCGTTGCGTAGATTTTACTATAAATTCCTTACAAGAGGCTATTCTTGAATGGATAAATTTGTGTCAAAGTTAGAGTTTCTGGCACTTTCATTGGTAAGACAATCAGGGAGAAGTAAAAAAGAAAGAAAGAGATGAATAGACTGTATAAAGTGTTAAAAAAGAGAGAGAATAAGACAGACTTATTTAAAATGAAATGATTTCGGGGACAACAGGGCAAATCTCGAAAGTCCTAAGAAAAAGCACTGAATGCATATATCAAGATAGAGTTTGAAAAAAGATAGGTATAGTGAGAGATTTTAAGTGTTGAAAGTTACATCCAAAAAAACATACATCTTTCATGAATTTTCTTGATTTATTAATTGCTCCTAGAAGATAAAACAATTCAATAGTAAAATTTAGTTGAACATTATTATTTTACCATGAAAATATTTAATTTTAAAGTCATTTTATTAGCAAAATAATTACTCAGCCCCAAATTGAATTTGCGTAATTCATTTTGAACTTGCTAAGTCGCAAATCAAATTTGATTATTCCATTTTGAATTGAATTTGCCATGTCACAAATTTGATTATTCCATTTTGAATTTGTTACATCCCATTTTGAATTTGACTATTTCATTTTGAACTTGCTTAGTCCCAAAATGACTTTGATAATCCCAAATTGAACTTGAAATGATATAGTGCGATCGTGCCGTCAAAATTGACAGCAAGAAAGAAAAGAATTATAAGTAATATGTATTATATTATGTAATTTTCATTTAATCCAAATACAGTTTTGTAATTTAAAATAGCTCGTTGTTAACGTTAATAATTGAACAGTGTACAATTTATAAGCACCTAAGGAAAGATGTTCGTATATTATACTACATATTTACAACAAAAGTTATGTTTACTGCAAAAGTTCCCAAAACAAAATATTTTTTGTGTAAACTTTGGAAGTTTTGAGTAATCCATGACAGTGCGTAGATTCAATCTGTAATTTCAGAGTTTGTTTATTTGCTGAATATAAAACCCGGCATGATAGAGTGGACCGACATCTGCATTGAAAAATATGCATCTTTTACGGGAAGGAAACTGCAAGAAATTGTTATAAACATCCCCCAGACCCGGTCACAGAGATAGAATCTGTAACAATTTTAGGGGACTTTACAATACACACAGACAGAACAACCAAAGCATATGCTTTTTTACTGAAATGGCAGTTCCTGTAGATTGTAATGTATCTTTGAAGATCTTAAAAAAACTATCAAAATACAAGAATCTTGAAGTGGAAATCTAAAATATGTGGCATATGAGGATATCAATAATTCCACTTGTAGTTGGATCAATTCGAAATGATCTGATCGAAGGGATTACTGGTAGCCCATGTCTTAAAGAAATACAAAAAAAATTATACTCACAAGTAAATCTCATACATTGCAAAGAGCTTTATCTGTGTAAAATGCCTATAATCTTTTTTCTTTTTTTTTACAAAAATGATCACTGGAAAATATCATGAAGCCATTTCTGACTTTAGGCCTCTAGTTGGGATCCACAAGCAAATGTGTATATAATAGAAATCAAAGGAAATAATAATAATAATAATAATAATAATAATAATAATAATGATAATAAAAAGAGAAAAATATACATAGATTCGCCTTCATGAAAAAACGTTTTAAATTGTATTATGACAATTGTTTGTAAAAATAAAAAGTGTCGTAATTGGTGTACTTATATTTATTGGTTCGAACTTTGGAGAAAATAAGCGATTCATTTGGAATATAATACATTTTAGTTGACGCAATGTAAAAATGCAATTTTAGCACAGACGAGATGTGTACAGGTGATGTAGAAGCTAATATGGAGAATGGAATGTATCAAAAACAGTTTGTCCAGTGTACTTGAAATACGTAGGTTAACTGGGTATACAGGTTGAGATTTTTAGTAACCAAATCAAGAATGTGTAATCTTTTCTTCTGATGTTTCTAAATTCATGTTATATATATATATATATATATGTGTGTGTGTGTATGTGCGTGTGTGTGTGTAGTTCGGACTTTGCTAACCAGACGTTTTCTGTGGCTGAAGACATATATATATATGTGTGTGTGTGTATATATTGATATGCCCCGGAAAGGGATATATTTGTTCGAAGTAGCAAAGTGGTTGTTGACTACTGTAACCGGGTAGAACAATCTAGCAGGTAGCCGTAATGGACTGGTCCTCGTCGTAGGGGTAGGCAATAGGTGTCCTCTATGTACCTCCACATCAGTCTATATTTATGACTGACACCAGCCAATCATATTACTGTGAGGGGGAACCCAAGTGTATGCATATCATTACATCATATACATATATATATATATATATATATATATATATATATATATATATATATATTTGTTACGAACTTGTAGCATATAGATGAACCATGGGTTCTAAAAAAAAAAAGGAAAACGTGGTTTCTTTTTCTCGGTCTTCACTCAGAAATGGAAGCGACACAAGGGAATCAACGAAGAACAGACACAAGACGATGGCTTTCAAAATTAAACATTTATTTATAAATATATATGTAACGAAACAAAGAAAGAAAAAAAAGAACATTCATTTAACAAAGGGGGAGGACATCAGTAAAGAATAGAAGGCGCGAGCGAATACATACATATATGAAAATAGATCGAGCCAAAAGAACCAACTTATCTTGCAGTCGGGCTGGTATCTTCACAAAGTTTTGATTCGCCGAAGCGAGAGTTCTGATGATAAATCAGTATCTTGGCCGGCCGACAATGTTCCTGGATTCTTCTTCTTTTCGCAAGTGTTCAATCACTGGTCGATAGACTTCGTGGTCTTCCTCATCTCAGTGGGCGGTCTGACGATTTTTGCCCAGCGATGTTCAACTGCCGCTGGTCAGAGGGAAACTGAAAAATCCTTCTTTGGTTTTCGCTGTCCCCACAGACAGTCACGTGGGTTCCCCTCGTCCTTGACCGGGTACGCAGGAGAATAGGGCGCAAATCACGCAGTGTTTGTGTGATGGCCAAAGTTCAACGCATGCTCCGTACGTCCCGATCACGTGAATCGCAGCATGAGACCCTGATGGTGTCTGGAGTTTACTCATGGTCAAACGCGAAATCTTAGAACCAGGTCATCCTCGCGTCGGGTCACTTCTAAGTTCATGGGCCCTTGGCTGGCGGGTGGAAGAGAGGATAAGGAGAGAAAGAATTTGTGAAGAGAAGAGGGGTAAGGCTGATCATAGAATATATTCGCTCGCGAATCGGAAGCATCGGATTAAATTTCTGTTTTATCTATTTATTTATCTTTCTTTTTATATCTAACTAATTTTCTCTTTATTTAAGATTTTACTTTAGCCTAACGCCTATATGGTTAATGAAATCGTTGCTACGTGACAATATATATATATATATATATATATATATATATATATATATATGAGAAAACGATATTGTCATCTACAGACATCAAGAACAGTATTGGAGACATTTTATGACAAAGTGGAAAAAGTTTATAATATGTATATATATATGTGTATGTGTGTGTGTGTGTGTGTGTGTGTGTGTGTGTGTGTGTGTGTGTGTGTGTAATTCATTTATCAGTGCCCTATATTTTCTTCGGATCTGAATTTTTGCATATATTATTCTTAGAAACTAAAACATATTATTCTTAGAAACTAAAACATATTATTCTTAGAAACTAAAACATATTATTCTTAGAAACTAAAACATGCAATATAAATAAATGAATAAAACAACGCATAAATAAATAAGCGAACTAAAGGTTATGGCTATATTTTAAAGCATTAAGTCTAAGTAAAAGACCCAAGAGGGGCTGGTTTTCTCTTTCCAACTTTTACTTTATATTCCTAGAAACTGATAAACACCATACAATGTTTTTTTTCCTCTCCCCTTCCCACCAAAAGAAAATGAAAAAATCAAGTGTTGTAACAGGCTATATATGTCGTCTATGGTAAGGGGGATTTGGTAGAATCTATTTATACAATGAATTAAGTATTGGTTTGAACTTGTTGATGAAAAATGTTTTTTTATTAATCCGCCTTTGTTCAGTGGTTCTGTCGTCGCATTGGTACAAAAAAAAAGACACTCAAATTTGGCAGATTTTGTCCTCCAAATTCCTCTATACGTTGTTAAGGGGTATTTTTCTGGTGTGGGGTCCCTAATTTGTTGGTCAACTGTTATCCTTTTCCAGAGTGACTGGCCGGTTTCGCCAATGTAATGTTCATGGCAACCTTTGCATGTGATTATGTATATTAAATTCTCTGGATCGCACGAGTAATCATTTTTAATTTTGGATTCGTCTTTGAAATGAAATTCGTGGCCCTCTAATAGGTAGCTGTATGCTCCCAAAAGGGGGCGTTCTATTTTTTCACCTGAATGTCTATAATTGTGTTCTGCAGGTTTGCTCTCATCAGTATCTAAAAAAAGTTGTTCACATGTTCGATCTATGGTAACCTCTGTAGAACCACACCTCTGCTGCCTCGTGTCTCTTCTTCATCTTTGAGGAGACCGTCCGATATTCGTTGCTGTAAAGGAGGACAGATATCACATAGCAGTTCAGTATTCTTTTCTTTGTTTCTAACGAAACCCTCCTGCCTCTTAATACTCTGCCTAGCTTTTGGAATGCATTTTTGGCCATCTCAATTTGTCCTCGGATCTCAACGTCGCAATTACCGTCCTCTGTCAGAACAGCTCCCAGATAATTAAATTTCGCAGCATCGCATGATTTTCTTTCATTCTTGACGATGACTGAAGTCAATCGAAAACTCGAAACATTTCAGACATAATCTATAGAAAGCTCCTACATAATTTCAGTCCTAACATCGAAAATTAATCCGTCAATTACAGAAATATTTTAAAGACACAATTTATTAAGTTAATTAGAAAAACAATTTTAAATGAACATTGACTGCGCAATTGTATACAGACGCCGGCAGGCGTGTGTGTGTGTGTGTGTGTGTGTGTGTGTGTGTGTGTGTGTGTGTGTGTATTGAGATAAATATGCCTAATAGTTATATGTATATATGTGCGCATATGTATGTGTGTATATGCGCGCTTGTGGTTATACTTCCACACACATATGTAGAAATACACAAACTGAAAATTACAAAGAACTTGAAGAGCACGCAGAAAATCCAAAAAAGAATCTGCAATGTTATCTGTTCTAACCTGGCATCTCGACTTCAGACACTTTCCTACCACTTTCCTACCGCAGTTGTTCTCATGGGCCCCCTTTTGCAGCACCTCGACCGCATGAATTTAACGCTTACTACTAGACTGGCTGTTATGTAGCAATAAGTTCCATTCTAATAGTTTCATTTGTAGCACCTCTTCCCTGACGCCTACAATCTTCAAAAATTTAAATGCAACGTCAATCGCCATCTTCAGTCTTCCTGAATCCTGTTATTTTATTGTCCTTTCTCCTCACTAAATTCTTCTCATTCTCTTTCACTTCTAGTAACCGCTTGTGACTTTGTGGCATTAACGCCTTGCTTGGGAAGAAATTATGAAAAAAAAAAATAAAATAAAATTAATGCCATTCTTGGTTACCAAGACCATTTAGGATTCAATGCGCCATCAGCCCAAAGAGACGACTTTGGAAGTTATGTTGAAAACGAAATATTTTTTAATGATTAAATAAGTAAATTTGTACATTAGCATACATTTAGACAAATGACTATTTGAATGTACATGCGTATATACGTCTATGTATTGATTTTGTAGCATAGATTTTTACATTTTTGTGTTTCTTTTTCATATCGTTGCGTACGTGGAATCATGCGTCTATTCATGGGGTGGAGGGTGAGTATGTTAGATGGGAATAAATCCTTCTCTCTTACAACGTTCTACAATCGTCCTTTCTTGCCCAGCTACGTCAACAGTCGAGGCTAGAGACGTACAACCTGCCAGTGTCCTTGAACAGATTTGACAGCCCTCGCCCCAGAAATGATGAACATAACAACCGATGTCCGGACAACCGGTTCTATGAATATACATGAAAGTGCATCGCCAGACTCTGGCAGAATCGAAAAAAAATACCATGCGAAAGAATTAAGAAAAAGAATATTGAAAAATGCTTTTCCAATGAGAAAGCCAGAGCGATCAAGACGAATACAAAAGCAAATATTATAACACAAAGGTCAACTGAAGCTCTTCATTTTTTTTCGGCAATAAATGAAAATTGATTTGGCAGAAACGTTTTTGATTTTCTTTCGATTTTTCTTTTATGTCCTTTTGGGCTTTCATAATAGAATAAATGGTCAATTCAATTGCAGTCTATTCCCCAGAGAAGAAGAATCAGCTTCCTTCTAAAGATCACCATTTTGTTTTTATCTACTGATTTTTATCTATTTTCACTGCTGTTTTTGTCCAGACCGGCCTTCCATACATATATTATAAAGTACTAAAAACTCTCAATTTATTAACTATAAGTCAGCTGGCATTTGCACCTTTACAGAAGAAATATAAATAAATATACAAAAACAGAAAAGAAAATAATAAAGAACGCGTAAAAAGAGAAGAAATAAATAGAGAAAATTATGAAAGAAAAACTGAAACGCTGCAATGATGAAATATAAAGGATAGTATTGGATACTAGGAGTCACGTGGTGTCCTGTAATAGCCAATGGGAAACTCTTATATGACGATATCAATAATAATAGAAATATTAATAGAAGCGAAAAGGCAAATAAAAAAATACAGTAACAAAAACATGGTGTGATCTATTTCATAGCCCTCACTGTTATGTGCGGTGTCGCTTCAAGATTTCGGCGATCATGGCTCTCTACAACTTCCTGTCCTTTGTAGCACTAATTACCTTTTGACTATTAACCACCACTATTCCTCAACATTGATATTCATTGATACAACCTCGTTATGTAGGTTTCTCGCTGTTTCCCTCTGCCCCACTATATCCTGTAAGTGTTAAATTCTCCAAGTCCTCTTTCCTTGTTATATGTCGTTGAAATTTCAACTGTCTTTTCTAAATAATTAAAAGTATTCTTTTACTTCCTATTTTTCTTAAAACTTCTTCGTTTCTCCCTTGTTCAGTCCAGCGTATTCTCAGCGTAGATTCTGATGAATCGTATCTCTGTCGCTTCGAGTCTCTACGCCGTCAAGTTTGTGGTGCAGTTCAATTTACATTACATCAATCATTCATAAAAAAAAAACAGATATAGAAGTTAATGATTTAAATGGCGAGAATACATCTTCGCAAACAAATTTAATAAAGTACATTAACCCCGAACCTGTATATGAATGATATGATCCCTGTTTATAAATTCCAGTTGCATAAGGTCTTTTTTAGTTCTTACAAGCTTTCGTCTTTTCATACTGACATCAACAGGTATGGAAATAGATTTGTTTTTGTTTTTTACTTCTCGGTAATAACAGGACAACGAGAATATAGATGTAATCCGAAAAATGTTTTTAGAAATGTGTTATTGTTAATTGTAAGAAATTTTTTAGGAGCTTATTTCCGGACGAGTATAATTTCTTATACTTATAAGATTATTACTAGTATATATATATATATATATATATATATATATATATATATATATATATATATATATATATATATCTTTCTTTCGCTATAACAGCAATTTTGGAAGATGATGTTAATTTTTTGTTCAAATCATTTCAACCCAAGAAGGGCAATAAAGACTAGATAATATGAGAAAAAAAAAACTAATATTAAAAAGAGACGACAATAAAAGAATAAGAACTAAGAGTGAGAACTAAGAAAACAGAAGATAACGATTGACATTGCATTTAAAATTTTGATGATGAAACTTGCCTAGAAAGCAAGAAGCCGGAAAAGAGTTTCACAAGCGAGAAATGGCGTAGAAGAAACTCTTAGTATAAAACTGACGCCTGCTTCTAGCCATTTCAACAACAAAATGAAATTGCCGCCAATACTGTGCTTAAATTCATAAAGTCTGGATACCATAGCGAGAAGTTCATCAGAACAATTACCATGAAAGTATTTATAGAAAAAGTACAGGGAAGCTACGTTACGGCGGTTGGAAAGTGACTGGAGTCGAGATGCCAGGCCAGGACAAATAATATTGCTGATTTTTTGAATTTTATCAAGAATCTCTAAATACATTCAGGAACACGAGGCCAGATATGGCAGCAATATTCTAAGAAAGGACGAATGGTAGACATATAAATATGTAGGATAGATTCTTGTGAAAAAAATTCCTAGCACGACATAGTGAATCAAATTTCTTAGATGCAGACGTAACAATTGATTCAATCTCTTTCCACTTTATATCAATTGAAAACTTTAGTCCGAGAAGGTACAATTAGTCAGTCACTCTCCTGGAGGTTAGAATCAGCCATGCGAATGGAAGGTAAAAAGTGATATCTCAAATGATTAAAAGAGAGCATTTTCATTTTGGAGGCGTTAAAATTAACAAGCCACACCTTGTTCCATTTTATAACAGATTGATTTAAGATCAGCTGCCAGTTTGACCTTATCGAACCGACCAGATTTACTATTAAGACAGGAGTGAGTAGTTGTCATCAACATTTCTTTTTATTAACTGATAAGTAAAGTGGCTTAATGCTTAAATTACCACGCTTATATATAAATTTGTGTGTGTGTGTGTAACAATTGAGGGGCAGTGTTCAATTTTTTTGTCTGTGTGTGTAACATTTGAGGGGAAGTGTGCAAAATAACGATGACCCATCCGTCCAAATTCAAGTTATATTTGTTTTTGAAAAGAAGAAAAGAACATTAGTTAAATAAAAACTATGAGAGACAAACATGAGTTACGGTCAACATTAGTCGTGTTAAATATTTGTTTTACGAATTTAACACTATTTTATTTAAATCAATTTTAATTTTTTACTTTTTAAATTAATTTATAGTTTTTCTATAGCGAGCCTTATTTTTTCAAAAATTAATTTAATAAAGCTAATTTAAAATTAATTACTTTTTCATGTTAGTAACAAACCAAAATACAATGAAATTTTTTTTTAAAGATTGAATAAAAAAATTATTTTCCATAACATAAATAAATTATTTTTCCGTATCATAACTTCGGGGTGGTGCGGGAGACCCTTGCGTCGGCTCGGCCAGGACTAATTCAAGACATTTTGTTTGAAATTTGTTTTTATAAAGTAAAATAAAAAAGAAGAATAGATATTAAGTTTCTTAAAATCTGCAATAATGAATGCATAATAAAAGTTTAAAATAATTACACAAAATGAATTAAAGAGAAATAAAAAAAAAATTAAACATATTGATTGCGTTTCGCAATTATCAGCAGAATTAAAAAGTAAAAGCGAACAGGAATAATAATTATTCCAGTTCGTTTTTACTTTTTAATTCTGAGAATTTCGAAACGCTTACATGGAAAATTAATTTTAATGCAATTATTACGTATTTTTAATTTTAAAATATCTTCGCAAATACACATCATACGATGATATTTTTTTACAAAAAGATGGGTTCGATGATACTGAGTCTGTACATATATATATATATATATATATATATATATATATATATATATATATATATATATATTGTCGTTAATTATTGTTTGTTACATACATGTAATATCTTGTGTAATTTGGTAATAACTTGAGAAAAAATATATCTGATGATACGTTGCTCTTAGTAGCATGAAATAATAAGCGTCAATATGTGGAGATATAAACAGTTAAAAACATTTTAAAAAGCTAAGCGAAATCGGTTAAAGTAAAAAAAAAGTAAAACAATTTTTTTCTAGGAAAAAAAATCACTGAAAATCCAATTGGAAGTAACAGTGTTAATTTCAATATTTCTCTGTAAAAATACATATATTATAAATAAATATAAATATGAGGTGCTTTATTCCCAATTCTTATTTTAGTCATATATATATATATATATATATATATATATATATATATATATATATATATATATATGTATGTATGTGTGTGTGTGTGTTAAAAATTCAGATAAGATATACCTGTAATTGGACAATAAGAGTAAAGGCAAAAAGAAAATTTATCTTACCCGACGCGTTTCGTTGGCTATTTGGTTGAATAATCTGGATATATTATATCTATTTATTTTATTTTAATCCACTCGAATTCTCGGATCAGGTTCTTAATGTTGCAATTGAATTCATTAAGAAAGCCGACGCCGTAGTTTTTTCATTTCTTTTATATTCCCAAGTATTTTCAATCTCATCCAAGGAGTGAATCACTATGACAAAAAGTTATTGTAACTTGTGAGTATTTTTATTTTTTATTTTTACTTTTTGTAAATGCGCATGAAACACGCTCTGTTACAATTATAAACCCGCATGAACACACTCCGTTATAATTAATTTAATAATAAACTGTTAAAGTTATTACATTTTTTAATATTTTATCTAAGGGAGATAACTTTAATTTATATCACTAATTTTAAAAACGTTGCTAATATAGACATTTTAAAACATTGTTACTACACTCATATCTCACCTTATTTAGTGTTGGTTGTATTTTTCTTATATAGAGGTTCATAGTAATTTGAAGCTTTTGTTTTTTTTTATTTTTATGATAGTGTATACTTGTATTGTCAATGAATATTTCCCTAAATTGTGAATGTGGACAGGAATGTTCCTTTACATATTGTGCTATGGAACTTGAATCTGATATATGTAGTGTAAGCCTTCTCGATAATATCGTTGTCAGGAAACCAACATATAGATTTACTTTTTGTCACAGATACAATATCTCAAAGGACATTTAAATTGATATACAATGCTCGTTTTTTTCATTTAAATTGATATACAATGCTCGTTTTTTTCAAAACATTAGTCGACGGAGAAGAGTTATTGCGGATTAGGTTGGCCGTATTAAATTTAATATAGTATATAATAGTATATAATTATTATTTTTTTTACTGCGATCAGTCGGGTATATGTATGTATATATATATAGGATTTCTTCATATTGTTCGTAGTTAAAGAGTATTTCATTTTGATATAGTAGGTTGATATATTTAGAGTTATTTGAGGAAGTATGATGTTCTTTTTGATTTATGTTAATATTTCTAATAGCTTGTCTGATTTGTTTATAACCAATGTAATTAGGAAAATCATTATTAATGAGTTTGTTTCATGTTTTGAATTCCGTGTAGAAAATTTTCTTCGTGGAACTTTTGAACGGTTTATTAAATTTCGTATAATAACTGTTTTGTAATAGTTAAGACATTAATTTTTATAGTTGAGAGTGTACGGGATTATGCTAGTTAGTTTTTATATGGGGAGGTGATTGGTGTCTATCAATATATCAAGGAATGTTATTGTTAATGTTAAGTTCATATGTGAATTTAAGAACAGTTTTTTAAGTTTTTTTTTTGTAGTTCATGAATTTCATCTATGTTTTTAACTAAGATGAGAATATCATCTACATATCTTAGGTAGATGCAGAGATTTTTAAGTGGTATTAAATAGTTTTTAGTTGCATTAACAATCTTATTTTCCAAATTAGTCAACCATCACTAAATTAGGTTATTTATGAGTATAGCAGCAATATTTTAAAATGTCTATAATAGCAATGTTTTTAAAATACTTAATTGTTTTAAAAATATATTTCCTACTTAAATATTTTTTTAAAATTACAATGTCTATAATATCAACGTTTTAAAAATAGTTAAATTGTATTAAAAACAAAATTATAATTATACAAATTAAAGTTACCCACCTTAGACAAAAACATAATAGCTTTAACAGTTAATTTTTAAATTAATTATAACGGAGCTCATTCATACATGTTTATAATTATAGCTGAGTGCGTTTCACGCGCATTTACAAAAGAATACACAACTATCAATTACATTAAATTTTTGTCTTAGTAATTCACTCCTGAAGATGATTTTGGGTGAGATTGAAAGTACTTGGGAAAATAAAAGAAATTAAACAAATAATAATAAAATTAAATTAATAATAATAATAATAATAATAATAATCTGCAACTTCTACGGGAAGGAAACTGAAAGAAACTGGTATGAACACCACCCAGACCCGGTTACGGAGATACGACCTGTTACAATTCTATGGGACTACACAATACACACTGACAGAACAATCAAGGCCAACCGGCCAGATATTGTTATTAAAGACCACAAACAAAAACGGTGCCTCCTTATTGATATGGCAGTCCCTGCTGACTGCAATGTATCTTTAAAGATATTCAAAAAGTTGTCAAAGTACAAGGACCTTGAAATAGAAATCTATGTATTGTGTAGTCCCATAAAAGTGTAACAGGTCCTATCTCCGTAACCGGGCCTGGGTGGTGTTCATACCAATTTCTTTTAGTTTCCTTCCCGTAGAAGTTGCAAATTTTCCAGTGCAGATATTGGCCCACTCTGTCATGCCGGGTTTTATATTCAGTGGGTGCCAATACCGTGCAACCTGATTTAAGATGATCAATTGTTCCTGGATATTTATCACAGAATTTGCATTTTGGGCTAACAATATTTTAGTATATGTGCTTGGTAATTTCTAGTTAACAAGCATTGGTCCTGTGCAGCAAGGATAAAACCTTCGGTTTCAGATTTTAACCCTGCATCCGTAGCCACTGAAGGGTACGGGTTTTGTCTACATCAGCTTGTTCGATACGGGTAGAGTATTGACCATGAAGCGGTTTATCTTGCTATTGTTTCTGTATCTATTCGGTTGCATTTGCTTTTGATACTTTTTAAGTATTTTGCAGCTTCAGTCTGTGTATTGTACTTTACTTGTATTTCTGCATCAATTTGAAACTCCATTTTGTACTTGTTGGCTTCCTTTATTATGAAATAAAGACGCTTACTACTTTCATGTTCTTTGACACATATCATCATTAAGTCTTCTGTAGTTTCCAGGTATCTTTGAAGGCCAATTGTTGTAGTTTTGTAGGCCAGTTCTAGTTGAACTAATACTCTGCCTCCTTCGGATCTGAGCATATACAGACGATCAACATCAGCTTTGTGATGATGCATGCCGTGGCAGGTGAGAAACTTTCTCATTTCGGCGTCGATTAATGTCAGCTATCGTCCAGTTAAGGATGTTAAAGCTGTCTTGTACCACAGGGACAGCCAAGGTGTTTATGGCTGATATTCTGTTTTTCATTTTAATTTTCTCGGTATTTAGTATCAGACACACCTTCTCTTATATTCTCCTTCATTTGGGTATGTTGTATGTCATCTCCTTCGCTAATTCTTGGTACTTACAGGCTTCATCTTGTTCCAGTTCCTTAATTACTGTCAGAGAGACAGGCCCCCTACAAAGGAGTCGGTAACGTTATAGCCCTCTTTGTAGAGGGCCTGTCTCTCTGACATAATGATATTATAACACTTTTAGAATAGAATAGAATACAAGTGTCTTTGATGAATAGCTGATGCCATAAGTGCCTCTTGCCAATATACCTTTGTCTTTGAAGAGAAACTAATTTCGCTGATGATAGGTCACGTGATCATAGAAATTCTTTTTAGTCGAAGTCGCTGATTCGAAGGTGATGACGTAATAATAACATCTTGATGAGGTCGAACTCTTTGAAAATGGTTTTCGACCGAAGTCACAGTTTCAAAGGAGATGACATCATCATGACGTCACTATATCTTACAAAATTCTTTTCAACCGAAGTCACTGATTCGCAGGTCCTGAAAGCGAAACTTTAATATTATTATTTAATTAAAAGCTGTGGCACATCATTGTTTTCATGTACCGGATTAAAAAATATCAGTTAAAATAATAAAGAAAATGTCTGTATTGAATAATAAAAGTTTGCCGCTTTATCATGAATAACAGGTGGCCCGCATATCAAAAATATTTCTCCTGAATAAAAGAAGAGCGAGGCGAATAGCGGGAGAAGAGGTGCAAAGAAAAGATGCGATTATGACTCTCTTAGATCTGGCCACCCATCGAAAGACGTTAAGAATTATTGTGCCATCATTTGTCAGCGACTTTTCTCGGCTGTTCTCCTTTAAGCCTTATAGACCGGCGAGTAAACGAACTGTTGGCGCCTGTTATCTTTGTCGATATTAGAAGAGGAATTATGAATTCCAAGTCGACGAAGAATGGATCGGCATCTTGAGATTGTCACTCGAAGATGGAGTGGTGGAAAAATTGAAAACAACGGTACCAAAAGCTGAGGACATAAATAAGAATGATTATAGGGGAAAGAAACGATAGAAAATATTGTTAGTAAATGAATAGGAGAGGGTGAAAACGAGAAGGTAAGTGAAAGTAATAAAAGATGGAAAAGAGAGAGAGAGAGTGAGAGAGAGAGAGAGAGAGGACAAAAGAATATACGGAAGAACGAAAAACGGAGTGTCAGGAAAAATAAATAAAAGAGGCCATTAAAGGAAAAACAGGAAAGAAAAAGAAGTAGTTAAAAAGCAAGCAACATTAAAAGGAAGGATGAAAGAAAAAGAAAGAAAAAGCAAGTCCATAAAAAGAAATAAAGATGGCAATATGAGACAAAAAAATAGCATTTGAAAAGTAAGAAAAAATTGAGAAAGATGGATAGGGTGACGAACCGTATTTGAAATAAAATTATTGAGTAAGAAATACTGAAATGGTGAAATAAGAGAGAAGACAAGTACGAGAGAGTAACAGGGAAAAGAAAGAAAAAAAATAAAGACAGAATAAGATCTGTGTATATTTCTGAGATCAGGTATTGCAACTATTTACATTATTTACACTGTTCGGACTATTGTCCTCATCTTTATTGCCATATTCACGACGTTTCGGTCGTTGTAGACTCCAGCCTTCTTCAGGGTCTGTCTATATTTCTGAGATCAGGTATTGCAGCTATTTACTTTATTTACACTGTTCGGACTATTGCCCTAACCTTTATTGTCATATTCACGACGTTTCGGTCATTGTAGACTCCAGCCTTCTTCAGGATCAGTCTATATTTCTGAGATGAGGTATTATAACTATTTACACTATTTACATTGTTCGGTTTGTTATCCCCATCTTTATTGTCATATTCATGCCGCTTCGTCCCCAAGGACACATGGCCCAGTGTCATATTCACGACGTTTCGGTCGTTGTAGACTCCATCCTTCTTCAGGACCTCTCTATATTTCTGAGATGAGGTATTGTAACTATTTACACTATTTACATTGTTCGGATTGTTATCCTTATCTGTATTGTCCTATTCATACTGCTACGTCCCCAAGGACACATGGCCCAATGGGTAAAAAGTTTTGGTTGAAGTAATCCTAACTTGAAGCAAATAGTTGTGAGTTTAATACCTAGCCAAAGTAGAGGTGAAAAAAACAAAAAAAAAAAAAAAAAAAACTTGGAAAGTTGAGTTATTAAGGAAAATAGCTGAATTCGAGATATCCATAGCACGTGGCGCTATAAAATTCTACCCTGGTGGACGAAATAAAGGGTCCGGTTCGAAATTTCAACGTATAAAGGACGAAACGTCGTGAATATGACAATAAAGATGAGGACAACAATCCGAATAAGGTAGAGAGAATAAGAAATGTAAAGGAGAAGAAATAAAAGAAAAGGGTAAGCAATGAAAGAGAGGACAGAAAAGAAAAGGATATAAAGAAAAAATAAGGAAAGAACGAAAGGAGATCGAAGAAAAAAAGAGAAAACATCAAGAAAGCTGTTCAACACAGTAATATAAAAACCGATTCTGTATAAGATACAGTGTGAGTTTTTTCTTTTATATTTATATTACTAAATATCAACTGACTACCACTGCTGATGACTTACTTCTCCTACGTTGACACAGTATAAATGAATCTGATTGATTGGCTCGTTCTCTAGGGCTTATCAACCCTGATATCACTATCAGCTTTGATAAACTGTAGAAAACGAATTCTTACAACTCTTACAAATTAACCCATACCTGGGGGAGGAGAAGAAGTGAATCCATACCGTTCTCAAGCGTAAAATGCGTGTAAGTGAATATAACTGGAATTGGAACTTGGCTCTCTGATTAACAATTCCGAACCATTATCACTTGCAACTGTGTTGAATCCAAGCATTAGAAAGGAGATGTCACAGACCGTCAAACGAGAATAAGGCCGATTGAAGAACTCATGTCTACTGTCAATAAGAGAAGGTTGAAATGACATAGACTCATGAGCCAACAATATTTCCAATGTCGCCCTGCAATATATCACTTCAGGTAAAAAAGAGTTAGATAGAGGAAAAATGAAATGAGAATGTCAGTGAGTGGATTGGAAGATCATTCAGAGAGACTTAGATGGAGGTACTGTTTCGGTGCTCATCTAAAGCAGTGACAATACGACCTGATGGAGATTTCAGCTTTCTTCACTCCTTTAAAAAAGAATAATCGAAATTTTTCTTGCATCAAAAAATACCGACCAAATATTTTAAGTCAAGATTAACATTTTAAAGTATTTTATTAAAAGAAAATGGGATTTTTTTCTTGTTGACAACCATCCAAGAAGCGATCTACGAATTAGATATTTCCAAATCAAACAAGTACAGAAGATTGAATATCAAAGAAATGTTTTTACCGAGCTTGGAAAACGTGATACCAAAATTATAACGCGCATTGGAATATCAAAAGATGCCTTTCAAAAAGTTAAGTAAAGTATTAAGAAATAGGAAATTCTCGTTAGAAACAAAAAAGAGTGTTAACCTGCTATATAATATCAACTCGCCTATACAGCGATTTTCTAAGCATTCTTAGATATGGCATAAGGCCGAAAGTATGGGGATCCCAGTGAGGATCGAACTCACTATTTAGTCGTAATTGATCTAGCGAGACAATCTTACTAACCATTACACTGCGTCTAACTGTCCAATGATTGTCTAAGTATAGCTTAGATATGGCACAAGGCCGAAAGTGGGGAGCAGTATAGTGACCTTTACCCTAACTGGGTACCCTATTATTTCATTGTGCTACTGTCTCCTTGTGCTATCGACTGGTGATCTTTTGGTAACGAACGAATTTTATTCTTGACGTTATAATTAAATATAACACAAAATCGGATGTATTCGATGTATGCTAAATTCTCAGCATGCTCATTTAAAAAATGCCATTTCCTTTCAGGACGTGGATGATCATGGCTCTCCACAGATTTCTTCTTCTTTATTATCTGTGAATTGGTATAAAATTTCTTGTGAAATCTAATGTTGTCGTTTCCCGTTTCTTTCTCCAAGATTTTAAATTCAGAGCATTTTCCTCCGAAACTGGCTACCATACAAAGCAGAGAGAAGAGATGGATTCATGCCTTCCTCAAGAACGGATTCAATAGACTAGAGGAACATTTTAAGCAGTTTTCTACTATACTGGCTACCACGTAAGGCGAAAGAGCTATGTTTATCCTGTTATTTAACCCCTAGCTGGGAGGTGATTGACTGAGACGGATTCAAGCCTTGCTCAATGGAATTTCTTCGAAAGTGAGGACATGTTAGCAAGGCTGGAATTTGAACTCGCCTCAGTGACTCCACTGTTAGCATCGACAACTACGACACTACACTTCGCTTTCTTGAATACACATTAGTGAAAATCCCGAAAATTTTTGCACTGACCTAATGTATGCCAGGACAGGTGACTAACTGAATGATGTTATTGTTTTAGGCTCCCTACTTTAATATATAATAACATTTGAAGCGAATTATCTTTATGAAGTACATGGTGCGATGGATAAAATGTCGTCTAAATTACGCAAAAATGGAAATAACACTAACATCTCATTTTAACAGATATATTTATCAAACTTACACAAAAAATATCTTGAAATAGGAAAGAGCAAATTTATTCAATAAAATCGCCATTGGCTTCAACCACGGCCACCAGACGACTTCGGAATCTCATGCAACTCTTCTGGACGGTCTCCTTGCTTAAGTTAGTGAATGCATCCATAATTCCTGCCTACAGTTCATCTTTAGTGTTACAAAGAGTTTTGTTGGTCTCTCGCTCAACTGTGCCCCCCCACATAATCATCAAGGGGTGAGTGCACAATCTGGAGAGTTACGTGGACAGGATGATGTGGTCTGACAGCCATAAATTGTTTGGCATGGTGCAGAGTCCTGTTGTCAGACATAGAGTCTTCCAGTAGCCACTCACTTGAACCAGGGCAGCACTACCCGCTCAAGGCTCTTGATGTAGGCCTCTTTGTTGAGTCTGAGTTCCTGTGGTATGATGAATAGAGTCATAACGTCGCCATCACTTGTAATCATTCCAAACACTTTCGCTATCACTATTAGACTCATCCAACTATTTCCGAATCCTCTGCACTGTACTCAGATTGACATTCTGAAATATACAGTAATACCGTTTCCAAATTCCTGGTGGAGCGAATTGCGTCATGGTGCTCTTTTTTCACAGCCGGTGCCCAACTGACTCTACTATACTGTGCAGTCGACACAATCAAAAACAAAGAACGCGCATGCGCGAAATAAAAAATACTGTGCAGTCGACACAATCAAAAACAAAGAACGCGCATGCGCGAAATAAAAAATACTGTGCAGTCGACACAATCAAAACAAAAGAACGCGCATGCGCGAAATAAAAAATACTGTGCAGTCGACACAATCAAAAACAAAGAACGCGCATGCGCGAAATAAAAAAATATAATATGGCGATAATTTACCCATCACACGCTTAAGTGTGCCGCGTTGTATTGTCACGTCATACATATATATGTGTGAAAGTCGTAATGGTACAGCGTTAGTATTTGACTAAATGAATAAGTATTAAACATTTTTCAAATAATTCCTCCACTTCAACTTCCAAATTTGGAGTCACTAAATCTTTCTTGATTTAATATTCATTCAAGAACCCACTGGATGACTTTGCCATTGTTAATGTATATTCTTATCGTTAAAAAGAAAACTTTTGATTGTTATTTTTTGTAATTTTCTTTTTTAATTTGTTTATTGTTTGCTTTTTTTGTCTTTTTTTACTCCTGTGGCATCCTATTTCCGAAATTTTTTCTTTCTTTATTGTTTTAATTTTTCTCTTAATAATTGCCTCAGCACGTGTACACGTGTATATATATATATATATATATATATATATATATATATATATATATATATGTGTGTGTGTGTGTGTGTGTGTGTGTGTGTGTGTGCGCGCGCGCTTACGCGCATTCGGGTACGACAGCATAAAGTGCTTGCACATTAATTTATTGTTAATTTGCATTATTACATTTTAATATGAGTCTATCCTTGAGTGGTAAGCTGAATGTAATTTCGACTTGAATTTTTTTTACATGAATGTGGATATTAGGACTTATACTAAAACTTAATAAAGTTGCATTTTAATTTGCTTCATTCAATCGTGTGTCTATATATTTATTATTTTCAAGTGCCATTCTTTTGTGGCTGACTGTTCCTGGAATCTGGGAAGAACTTGAATTCCTTTGACAGAAGCCAAAATAAAAGTAGGTAAATAGCAAAGAAAATTGACCCTTAACCGCCCAACTCCGTACCATAACCACCCACTCCAAGTGAGAGATGGTAGTATGCTTTTGCATATGGACATCAGAAAAAATAATTTAAAAGTCGTCGTAATTGAACCAAAGCATCACTGAAATTAAGTCAGCCTGCTCTGTCCGTAAAATGTCCACTTTTAATACTGGTAAAAGGAATTGAAACCTCTCCAGTAAGATTCTAAGGACAGACCCTTACTACCTATTACACCCCTTAAAATATAAGCAACCAAAGATATAAAACTAAACGTGCTCAACAAAAAACTCCTAAATCCCTCAACCTTTCTTTCTCTAACATTCGGGGTATTTGTACCAACTTCAGCAGCGTGGAGTCTTTCCTCTTCGAAAAGTCTCCGGATATACTAACTCTCTGTGAAACTAATCTTAACTCTTCAATCCTGATTTTTCGATTCCTAGCTATCTTCATCTCTTTAAGAAGGGCTCTAATGTCCATATGCATGGCCTGGCGGGTTTTGTCCACAAGCATCTCCCGTTGGCTAGGGAACTTTCTCTTGAATCTCCAGACCATTCTTACATGTGTCTCCATCTCTCTTTACTAAACTCAGTCAACTATCTCTTCTTTCTCTACCGTTCCTCTTCCTCTCATGACTGTTGAGTGCTAGATAGTATTTCCGATAATATAGACAAGGCCATCTCCCTACACTTGTCTGCAAATATATTTGTGTTCGATGAATTTAATACCACCATACCAGGGGACTTAAACACTCTGTCACTGACTTCGCTTGACATCCAAAACCCGATCTTCTCAGTCACTCAATCTCTCACACAAGTGGTGGACTCCCCCACGTGTTTTGCCAGTAACCTCGATGGACTCGCTTAAGTCTAGATCTCTTTTTACCTCTATCCCTGACTCATGTCGTACTATGCAGCTCTGCACTCTTTGAGCGGTAGTGTCTGTAAATATCTCCACCAACAAGAAATCCTCGAGCCAACAGAAAATCATTCTCTTATCAACGAGCGGATTTGTAACTCGTTCCGTGATTTCCATTGTGAAGTCCCTTGGAATGAAGTATTTAGTCACCCTGTTCAAAAATGCGTGTCTCCTGCTTTCATTCCAGCAAGGAAATACCAAGTTAAATCGCGTTCATCTCCTTGATTCTTACCTGAATGCTCAGCCGATATAGCCCATAGGAATTACTTCTGCTGGATGTACCACAGCGACACGTCTGATTGCAACAGACGTCTCTTTGTCTTCGCTCGTAATGAGTGCAAGCGTGTCCTCAAAAAAGCGAAGTTACTGTTTTCTGATAGAATGAAACAACGTATAGCATCTAGCAAGTTCGTTTCTAGAGATTATTGGTAGCTCTGCAAGAGCGTGGTGAACAAGAGCAAATACTCAATCCTTTCTCAATTAATTTGAAGTCCTGAGATCTACAGCAGATAAGGTTGAAGGCTTTGCTCAGAATTTCTCTTCCAGCTCAACATTCGACTCAATTGGATTCCCCATACCGGATTTCCCCCTAGAAGGTAGGCTCTACTGAGTGGCATGAGCATAATCCCGTCACTGGTCTCAGACATCATTTCTAAATTAGACTCCCAAAAGGCAAGTGGAGGTAACAGGATCCCAGTTGTAGTCGTAAAGAAATGTGCTCCCAAGCTGGCTCCAGTTATATCTAAACTCTACAACTATTGTCTCGTTGTTACATGCTTTCCAGGGTATTGGAAGTCCTCCTCTGTACTTCCCGTTTTTAAGAACCTTCTGATCCCTCTAACTATCACACTATTAGTCTTTTATCATTTTCTGGCAAAGTATTCGAGGCTTTAATTAATGCTGAAGTGCTTAAGCATCTTACCTCTCAGGGCCTAATCTCTGACAAACAATATGGCTTCCATTTTTCTAGGTCTACCACTGATGTGCTAACGGCCATCACTGAATATGTATATCAAGATCTTGATAATAACGGCGAAACTCGAGTTGTAGCTCTAGATATCTCGAAGGCGTTTTACAAGTTTTGACACGCTGATCTGCATAAGCTCAACGGCTACGGTATTAAAGGACGATTGTTTGATTTAATTCAATCATTCCTATCAAATCATGAAATGAAGTTCGTTTTGAACGGGTTCGATTCCAGATCCTTTCACACGAACGTGGGTGTCCTAAAAAGATCCATTCTGGGTCCTGTGTTGCTTCTGTTGTTCATCAGTAATGTTCCTGATGTCATCAGTTCCCATGTAGACATTTATACAGATGACACTACCATTTACTCCTGCCTCAATAGAAAATCCCTCAGAGCTGACAAAGTTAACCTGGCTGCTGCTCTTGTAAAGGACCTCCAATCAGTGGTTAACTCGCGCAGGAATTGGCTTGTAAATTTTAATTCTTCCAAAATGAAACTGCTCTCATATAACCACCATAGAGAAAGTTTTCTGCAACCATCAGCATGGTTGATGCTATACTCACGAGGAGCATGAGTATAGATTCTCGGCCTCCCGTTTTAAAATGACTTGAAGTCGAGCGGCTACATTGAATCAATAGCTTCATCTACTGCAAGGAAAGTTGGGTCACCGTGTCGTGCCAGAAGGTTTTTATTGTCCATCTTGCACATTTACAAATCTACTATTCGTCCTGTTACCATATTTGATCTAGGGCTCCTGCTATTCATCTCGAGGTTCTTGACAAAATCCAAAGAAGGATTAGCAATGTAATCGATCCTGACTTGTTATCTTGATTTCAATCACTTTTTCATCGACGTGACGTGGCTTCCTTCTTCCTCTTTTCTACAAATATTTTCATGGCAACGGCTCTTACATTAATATGTGAATTTAAGCTACTATGTTGGCATCTAGGTCCCACCATTTTACTGCTGAAATAGTTAAATGCAGCCGCTTCTTTTACTCCAGCAGTTTCTTTTCGCGCACCCCCGCCTGTGGAAACCCATTCCGTTTATTTGCCTCCCTGATAACTACAATCTTCAAAAATTTAAATGCAATGTTAATCGTTATCTTCTATGATCTTGAATCCCGTTCACTTTTTATCCTTTCTTCAGTCCCTTCCTGTACCCAGATTTTCTCTCACTTTCTCTTCCTGCAACCCCACTGCGTACTAGTGGCATTGCCGCTTTGCTTGGCGTGAAAAAAATAAATAAATAAAAATTTCTTTTCACTATTCTTCGATTATGTTATTTTAAATACTTTGTTTTAATATTCATTTTTTAAAAGTATTTTTATTTTTTTTTAATTTAACTTTTTAAAATTTCCCTTTATTTGAATAAATGAATATTAACCTTTTTTATAATTGTATTCAATATTCTTTGTTTAATTCAAAATTTATGGTTTTATTTTATAATATTTAAATGTATACCCTTTAAAAATGTTACTAAATGTGCCGTGATATTTTCATTTTCTCCTAGGTGTGCTG